>KB664266.1:4938264-5048752 GCA_000349025.1 Anopheles minimus | reverse complement strand
GACGTGCAGCTTCAGATCTCCGGTGCTCCGGTGGTTCAATCTACAGTTAAAGTGACGGCTTCCTTCCACAACCCACTCCCAATTCCCATCAACGGAGGTACACTCCAAATTGAATGGTCAGGTTTAGCGGAAACCCTCACAATACCAGTAAGAATTATTCACAGAGTGTTTCGTTTCATCAAGATCCTTACTGATATATTCGTCATTTCTTTACAGGTTGAATTAGTTGATGCAAATGAAGAATGCGTCACTGTATTCACGATAAGCCCTTCGTTCAAGGGAAACAACAAACTGTCGGCTAAATTCCAGTCATACGAGCTGAACGACATTGAGGGATATGTTGACTTTGATGTAGAAGACCGAGAGCTAACTGAATATTGAGGCTAAATGAGTTTACAACTGCTTAATCAATATCACTGCACACTGTTCAATGAGCAATTAAATGCACATCACTTTCATTACATTGTACATCGCACGAACAGACACTTTCAATCGTAATGATGTTTTTATACTATTTCTAGTTGTAACACCTCCGAATAAAAAATAATTTATTGAAACGCCTCCGATTCTCCGTAAATTATCCACCAAACTCACCAGTTTTGTCTGCCATTCCCCAAGTAACGATGGGACGAATCGCTAAAGGATTGCTTCGTGGCGATTCTCGATCTTCACCGCTACCGTTCACACACAGCGCACAGTCGCAACAGTGTGCGCGCCAAAAGGTGCTCAGTTTACTGCCCATCGTGTACGCCGCCGACGATCGAGACACACTTCTACCGCATAAACAAATATAGATCACAGGTTGGAAGTGTTGATTGTTCGCGTAGCGCAATCTGTCCGCACAGGTTCACGCACTTTCACAGAAACTCTGTCGCAATGCTTTGTTTTGGAATTCAACCAAACTCGACACCTGTTGCTACAAAAACACACCTGTGTCCTTCGAATTGGAGGCGGCTATTTCTTAGTCGCAACAGATGATGTCACTTCACGTACGGCATTGGAACTAGCCGACAAATGGCAGGATTATTCTTTCCGATGAAACACAAAAACCGCACCAATGCTAAGTTCGTTCAACAGTGAACAAGAACGACCAGTGTGCTACCTGGCTGTGGGTGATAAAACGTTCGTGCGGTCTCGTAACTCCTCGAACGGGCTAGTAGCAATTAATTGAAATTAACATACAATCACTGATTTTAACCGATCGAACAAGGTACTACAGATTTGCACCCAGCGCGTCTACGCACCCGCTCCCACGAGGGAGTGTTTTGTGTTCCGTTTACAATCAACACTATCAAAGACTCGCGCTGCCACACTACTCTGTGCTCAGTCCGAACACTTGAACGTAACTGCAAAACACATGTGGCGAATTAAATCTCCCGGTGTCTACTACGGCATGAGAATCGTTACAAGATTTCAAGTGGTCAGTTAAGAGTGAAACATAGAAATATCCCCTTCTAGTGTTTTTCCCCCCCATTCCATACCGATATGCTGTTTCTGTTTCCTCCTCACAACCAACATCGAATGACCTCCAGACGCCCACCAACGCATCTTGTGCTTCGAATGATCGCATCATCACACCACGGCGCCGGTAATGGCGGCTGGCATCAGTGGCACCAACAGTTTCAAATCCTATCCAGAGTACCAGAATGCATGGCAAGGTTTTGATGATGTGTCGCTTACTACCGAAGACCGATGTGATTTCCAGTTGGCATAGGTCATATGCGCTCAACTTACACTCGCTACCGATAAGGCAAGCGACTATTCTGCAACTGGCTGAATCAGAAGGGGACTCCCATTTTGGGAACCTCAATAGAGTGGTGATCAGAGATGCAGATTTATGTTACATTGTTATCGTACCGGAAGGACACTTCACACGGTACTTTTAAGGGACGTTATTTCCCTGCCAGAATAGTGGAGAAAAATAGGTTAGTAAATTTAAGGACAAAAGATACTAACATCGACATCGACATTTAACAAGTGACGCGAAGGTGGTTCGCGCCGAGATCTTTTCACCGAGTTAAACATAATCCCTTTTAGTTCTATAGATCTGTCATCTTGACTTTTAATTTAGCTTACGATACCGAGAAATGCCCCAATGCCGACACCTTATGTTTCATTCCATTGATTTCGGTTTTATTAATGAGACGTCATTGTAATACGCTAGCAACAGAACGTACCTATCGCCATTTGTTTTTTGCGCGCGCTGACTGGTTAATCTGGCACGATCGTGCCTGGCCGTACGCGGATAGCTTAAACTGATCAAAATTAAAACGACGCACAACAAAACATAATAATCACAATTAATAAAATTAAAATGTGTTACAATAAAGTAGAACGAACCGAGCAAGTTGTTTGCATTTTCGATGTACACTAAATACGGTTCTATCTTTGTGTGGTTGGCTGGGTTTTGCTTAAATTGCCTGGACAGTGTGTTTGTGTGTTCCTCTGCAAACCGATCGTCAGGTTCGCAAAAGTTGACTAGAACAATAACTTACTATATCTAAGTGGTTTACCTCACCTGCTCAGATTCTAATAAAAAGCAATCTTACTCCTTTCCCCTCGGATGGCCTTGGTTAGAAAATGCATCTTTAAGCTCCATGTCCACGTACATCATATGCAGTATGCTTGGTTGGCTTTATATGTATACAAAATAGGAACAACGAATAATTAAAAAAAATAACGGAAGCACATTCTCATGTAAAGCTAAAGTATAAAAGCCTAATCACAAACAACGAACATAAAGCTCAAATACAAATTGGCCGCTTTCCATTACACCAATTCCCTCCTTATGGATCTTCATGACTTTCTTAGTAGGTGGCGTATTCTTAACATTGCTTTTTCCTTTTCTTTTTTTTTGGCTGCAAAAAGGAACTATTATCACGGTTAGTATGGTTTCATTGGCGTTCGTTATGCTTCCAGCGCAATTGGTTTAAGCTCGGTGTGTGTGTTTCCTTCTTCCGCTTACACACTGTTTTCGTTCGATAACGATCGGGGCAAATTTTTAACATCTGTTTTTTTGTTTTCCTTAACCGCTAAATAGATAAATTTTCGATTCAAATAGTTGCGTTATGTAGTCGTTTTTGGCATTTTCCTAGCTGAAGATATTAACTGTTTCTCTTTTCTCTCTCTCTCAGCTTCGATGCTTTGCGAGCTCTTGCTTTTAGAATAACAAGTATCAGGTTCGGTTATATTACATTAAAGCTGGAAGAACGCACATTGCCGAACTGGCCTACATACGAATGATACTTCACAACAACAACGTTAACAGTGGTTTAACAAGGTTCAAATCTATCTCATGAGCGGACGTTCGTTTTGATTAGTAGTTTTTTTTAGTGTTGCGTATTGACACTAAGGGAAACAACTTCTCGATTGGGTGTGTGTATAAATGCACAGTCAATTTTCTGTTATGCTGAGATTCAGTATGCGTCACACTCTTCTCGGAAGCACTCGGGGCACTTGGCTGCACTCCGAGCAAACTATATACAACCCGCCGAAACGCCGGAAGTAATGCCACATTAAGCTCGTAAATCTAAGTTGCTGTGTGTCTATCGTCCTTTACCCATCCGGCACTGGATTGTGTTGACTGTCCAGTGTTGGTGTCGCACACAAACACACACAGCATGGTCGTTTTGATAAATGTTACAATTCGTTTTTCGGGTTTCGACCGTGCCACACCCGACACTTCCATTCGTTTTAGTCGCGATCGTGCAGCTTCCGGTGGCGTTTCAGATTCGACGAGCATGAGAACTTCTTCAAACACACATCGCACGCGTACGGCTTTTCGCCCGTATGCGTACGATGGTGCAACTCGAGACTGCGCGCATTGTCGAACATCTTCGTGCACGTCCCGCACCGGTACGGGTTGTGGTCGCTGTGAATGCGCTGATGCGTTTTCAGCGTGCTTGCATTGTAGAACGATTTCGAGCAGATATCACATTTGTACGGCTTTTCGCCCGTGTGCGCAAGCATGTGCTGCCGCAACGCGGATGATTCGGCATAGCTCTTATGGCACACGTGGCACTCGTGCTGCTGTCGCTCGCTGGGCAATCCCGCCGGTTGTACGGATGAACCGCGCCGCCCTTCCTGGGCGGGTAATCGGATCGGTTTAAAGTTGCGCCCCATAGCCGAACCCGTGCCGTTCGTGCTGCCGTTCAGGTTAATGTTAAGGCTTAAGCCGACACCAACATCAATAATGCCGGTGCTGCTCGGGATGGTGTTATTATTCAAACAATCGCTAGTGTCGAGCAGAGGGGACAACGGACTTAAACCGCCGTTGGTACTCTGGCTAACGCTGCTATTGTTACTGCTACTGCTATGGACTAGACTCTGTTGCCTGGCAATCATTTTGGCCACCTGTGACGGTGTGTACTTGGCCTTCGAATGGATGTACTCGACGTGCATGTTGAGGTTCTTCGCAAAGTGAAACGTCTTCGGACAGTAATAGCACTGAAATATTCGCTCCTCCTTGTGGCTCGTGATGTGTCGCTTCAGCTGTTCGAGCACGGAAAATTCCAGCGAACAAAACTCACACTTGAGCAGCGAACCGTACGTTGGGTCCGGTGACAAGTACGGATAGGTGAACGATTCCGTAGACGTGTTACCGATCGAATCCTGATCGTTTGATCCGGCTTCGTCCCATTCATCCCGTTCCGGCTCATTCGAATCCTGCTCGTGCAAACCATTAGCCCCATCCGGCTGTCCCAGCGATGATCGTTCGATTTTGTTATCGTTCCTATCCACGATCATGTCATCCTCTTTCCCATCGTCATCCTTCTGTTCGACGTCACTCTGCTCGTCCAACAGTACCTCCGGTTCCAGCTTAATATCCACATCCTCCTCCTCATCGTCTTCCTCGTACTCAGAGTGTTCCTGTTCCTGCTTTTGCACCAGCAACTGTAGCGTCGTGCGAAGATACTCATCGTTGTGTAGGCACCGTTCGCGAAATTCATGAAAGTTTTCTACCTTCGATTTGCACGTACCACAAATCGACGACGGAAGGCCCAGCTTTGGTTGTATCTAAAATTGTGCAAAATAAAAAAAAAGTGCACACATACACAAAATCTCCACCGTTTCATTCCACGACACCAAGCACTCCAGCAAGCACGATCGGGACCGATCGATCACTCACCCTAATCGATGTACAGTCGTAGATTATCGTCGGAAGCGCATCGCTTCCACTATCACCAAAAATAGACTCCAAAGTGTCATCGCCGGACAAACAGAGCCTGCAAATGTTTTCTATTTTTGCACTACGCCACACCGCCACAAGCGTGTCAACCACGAAACGGACGAGCGAACGAGAGCAGGTTCGCGGCAAGCGCCACCGGAAGAGAAATGGAAATCATACTCGTGTCAGTACAACAGTGACCGATTCGCGTTGTATTTACTCCCTAATAGGAATACTTACTGTAATGAACTCATGGCTTGCGGAAGAAACACATCTGCACGGACGAGGGGGGGAGAACGAAAGGAAGGTAGTGATCTTTACCAGAAAAGGGCCGCACTGGGCGATGGGTAGATGGGTTGAATTGCTTGCTTTTGCAATTCCTACCACGAGATAAACCCTACCGTTGGATCGGAGCAAATTTTCCTACTCTGGAATCGAATGATACTGGAAGGTGGCGATTGTTGGCCCGTGGAGAAAAATCCGATGTTTATCTCCCCCCTCGTACTCCGTCGTCGTCGGCGACACATTAAAACAATTCAATCAGGTGTTTGTTTTTGTTGCTTTTTGTTGGAACCTGTCATGTTAGCACCTGTCAGCGCAACTGCTGGTCGAAAACTGGCCCACGAACAGCAGCTGTCAAATCGGCCCGCCAAAACCGTCAAGCAAATGCTGTGCAAAAGCATTTTTGTGGAATATGTACCAGAAAAGTTTCGTATTTTCGTTAGTTTTACGTGTGTTTTTTAAGGCAATAATCTCTTCAATGTAAATCTATTTGTGTATCATCCATTTTCTATTCATTTTACAAATTTTCTCAGAGCAATTTAGGCAGATTAATTCATGTTTCTTTTAAAACAATTTGTAGCGTTTGTTCACCAAATTCAAAATCTAGCAAGTTAACAAAATACTCTTGTATTTAACAAAATATTTGGTTCCCTCCCTTCTGAAATCCAAAAGTATTTACATTTCTCTCAAAACTTTCACATGCAACAGTTGGCGAAAGTAGCAATGCAGTTGCTCGTAGCTATTTATTTATAAAATTGTCCAAACCCATGACAAATAAACTTAAAGTATAGCCATTAAAATGTATATTTAGCAAGCGAAGAATAAACAAAGCTTTGGAACCGAAAAATTTCCTAATGGATAAACTTGTAATATGAATGTGTAATGTAGGTGTTTTTTTATCACGTGATTGTTCAGAGAATAAAATAAAATGTGTTCCCTTTATGAGAATCAATATGCGCACCACAAAGCGGTATCTTTAGTCTAACGAACTAACATGTAAACAACCCAAATGCATTTTTTAAATAAAAAAAACATATAATTAAGTTTAAAAATAAATGTTTAGTCTCATAACTTGTGATGTTTGTTGGATGCACTTGTGATGATCACTGTAACGCTCTTGCTGCTTAAATTAACTTCATTATCGCTTATTTAAATCGTTTCGGCCCGCGGATCCAACGCGTGTATGGCTTGGGCAAGGGTTGGTCCCCCCTTCACCTTAATACCCTTTTTCCCCATCTCGTTTAATCGTTCCTCCAGCAGGCTACGGTCCCGTCCACGTTGCCACCAGAGATGCAAGCATGTCTGCAGCAGCGGAATGTAAAGCACCAGCAGTTCTGCATCGCACACATGCTCATAGCGTCGTAGCGCCAGCTCGGCCCACTGTTCCGCAGCAGGATGCGGTATCGGTGAGGTGGTACAGGCTGCCACCAGCCGGCACAGCAGCAACAGCACACACTTGGATTTGTCCAGGTAAATTTTGTTCAGCAATCGGAAGCAATTTTCCAACAGCGGTACGGCCAACTCATTACGCCGTTCGTCCAATAATTGACACGCATTACGCAGTTCATCCCCTTGCAGAAACTCGAGAAAATGAACCGAATCACGCAGCAAAGGCACGGATACGATATGGTCGAGAAAGCACTCGAAGGCCGCACTACGTTCGCCGATCAGTGCGGCAGTGAAATTCCCCATAAGCACCTTCTTCGGGAAGCCAACCGTTTGCAAAAGTGCTGGGTGGTCTTTTCGCAGACCCTCGTACAGCCTTAGGAAGTGTGTGTAGCGTCGTTCGACGCTGGTCGGGTACGGATCTGGACCGGGACCATCCTTGCGTACGTTCACCTCATATATCACGTACTTTTTGCCAGCACTAGAGGGTCCATCGGCTGTTGTAGCTGCCGTGGGCAGGATGCGCGCAAGTGGAATCTCGAAGCACAGTACCACATCGTTCGCTGGGGGCAGAGGTCGCCTGGTGGGTCGTTGCCAAATATCTACAAAGGAAACAAATTCCGAATGGAACGTGCGTCGCATTATTCGTTGAGTGACCCAATTGAACAAAAGACAATCAACAACTGATAAACGATATCTTCGCAAGTACAAGTAAGCACTCAGTACAGTAAATTGTGAATCAGAACTGTGTGTGACTTCCAATGACTAAGCGGAACAAACATCTTTGTGTATTCTAACGGCTATAAAACCGCACAAAACCACATGAAACCCTGAGTTGAATGATGAGAGATGAATGAAAACTAGCCACACCAACGTAATACCAACGCCAAGAATAGACTGATTCTAATGTACCTTGCACAGTGCCCTTGGTCTGATGTTTTATGCTCAACGTACTTTGGTCGAACGCTTCCGTCGCACAATCAAGATCATCTTCCATGGATTCTCTGTTCTCCATACCTACTCTACGCCCAACGACCACAGTATGCACTACACGGTGTTATTTAAAGGGACGAAACAAAACGCAGAGAACACACGGAAACATAAACAACAAAGCAAACCGTGGATGTACCGTGGTACAGGTAAGGCCTACGCTATGCAGAGCATTTATACGTTCTCTGTGTTTCACCCACTTGCATCCAACGCAGGCAGCTTCCGTGGAACGAGAGAACCTATTTAATCAACTTAGGCACTGAATCAGGAAATTGAGGTGAGGTGTTCCCCCGATGAGGTGATTTTTCTGCCCGTGTTTGTAAATTAAATTAACAAAGAATGCACCATCTGACATTTGCGCCAGCAGCTCTGCTGTACGTGAGCAAAAGTTGTCGCAACAAACGATTCGCTATCGAGCGATAATAAAAGTGAATTTTCTGGGGGATATTTCTTAATTACAACACATTCTTTCTAAATTGCTGAAAGAACAAATTCATAAAGTTCCTGCAATTCTTTTGAAGAAATGCAAAACTATACTGGCTCTGTTTTTGTACATCCACAACGGTTTTGTTATGACGGCACGGATAATCGGATCGCTGTCAGCTGGACGTATTGCACAATGAGTGAGCAACAAACGAACACATCAAGAGAGCAAAGAGAAACCTTTCTGGTCTTCGGAAAACAAAATACATAATAATACATCACTATTTCCCAAACGTTCCGGTTCCTTTTAGTATTTTGATCGATTTCATTTTAACTTTAAACTTGTTGACCGTTTTGGAAAAATGTTGTCACGCTGGTCGCGCAAAATTGTGGATAAATACTTGGCGTTCCAAGTACTACGCAGCACAGGCGGACGGATACGGGATTACAGCACCGGTAAGATTGATCATTCCATCCTCAGCAGAAAAGCTACGTTTGATGTTATGGTGTGAAACCCAAATTGTATTGCAATGAGTTGCTTAATGTCTCTTCCTTCATCGTTATCCCTTGTTTAGATAAAAACTTTAGCATCAAAGACGAAGTCATAGATGGCCGGCCACTCTACCTGGATGCTCAAGCAACCACCTCGCTGGTAAGTAGGTAGAAAGATAATAGCAAACTAATCACCTTGGTTAACCCGGAAGGAGAATCCATTCGATGACGACACGTTGCACCAATGCAGGGTTCAGCGATCGTCTAATCGCAGCACTCTTATCAGTCATCCACACGGTATTACACAACGTAATTCTGTGCGATTTTGTCAAGTGATATGGATATTGTTTCTGCCTTGCATTCAACATTTGTCTTTGCCTCTTTTTCCAGGACCCAAGAGTTCTCGATGCCATGATGCCGTATATGACCGCTTACTATGGAAATCCACATTCGAGAACGCACGCGTACGGTTGGGAATCGGAGGAAGCAGTCGAGAAGGCTCGATCACAGGTAGCTTCACTCATTGGTGCAGATCCGAAGGAGGTTGTGTTTACATCCGGTGCTACGGAATCGAACAACATCTCGGTCAAGGGTATTGCGCGGTTTTATGGTGTGAAGAAAAAGCATGTCATCACAACGCAGACGGAGCACAAGTGTGTACTGGATTCGTGCCGTGCACTCGAGGGCGAAGGATTTCATGTGACGTATTTACCCGTGCAATCGAACGGGCTAATCAGCATGGAAGAGCTGGAGAAAGCTATCACACCGGAAACATCACTCGTATCCATCATGACCGTCAATAACGAGATTGGTGTGAAGCAACCGGTCGCCGAGATTGGACGGCTGTGCAAATCCAAGAAGGTATTCTTCCACACCGATGCAGCACAAGCCATCGGCAAGATACCGGTCGATGTGAACAAAATGAACATCGATCTGATGTCCATCTCCGGGCACAAAATCTACGGCCCGAAGGGTATTGGTGCGCTGTACGTGCGTCGCAAGCCACGCGTTCGTGTCGAAGCGATTCAGAGTGGCGGTGGGCAAGAGAGGGGCCTACGAAGCGGAACCGTACCGACACCGTTGGCCGTCGGGTTGGGAGCGGCCTGTGACATAGCGAGTCGCGAAATGGAGTACGATCACCGATGGATGGAGTTCCTGTCGAAACGATTGATGGACAAAATATTTGCCGAATTGCCGCAGGTTATCCGAAACGGAGATCCGGTACATACGTACCCGGGGTGTATCAATCTTTCGTTTGCCTACGTCGAAGGTGAATCGTTACTGATGGCCCTTAAGGATGTGGCACTTTCGAGCGGATCGGCATGCACGTCTGCATCGCTGGAACCTTCTTATGTGCTGCGTGCGATCGGTACGGATGAAGATTTGGCACACAGCTCGATCCGTTTCGGTATCGGGCGTTTTACGACGATCGAAGAGGTGGATTATACTGCGGAGAAGTGCATCAAGCACGTTACACGATTGCGCGAGATGTCCCCACTGTGGGAAATGGTACAGGAAGGCGTGGACATTAAGAGCATCAAATGGTCGCAGCATTAAAACAAGCGGTCAGGATCGCTTGTGCAATAACGAATTGGCAACAGTAGGAAACGATAGTTTCGTTGTTTCTAGCGCCGAAACGTATGCTAAATTAAAGCTTGTATAAAAATGAAATACATTGTTTATTTTACGTTAAATATGTATTGAACCAAATATCCTTTACTCGTGTTGATAGCACATAAAATAAAATCCATTATGATGCTTCCGGCAAAAAACATTGAAAATGACGAACAAATTCATGAATCGTCTGGAAGAAATCGAATGTAAACAAAGCTGCACCGATAAGCCGGGCTGAGGTTCATAAACACATACAACATTGAATTAGGCTATGCTCTAGCAATTGGACTACGTTTATCAAACAGTTAAATGTTATTATTTATCATGCTTCTGTAATGGCACTACACCCCGAGAGGGACTTGGCCTGCCATTTCTGGTTTTCGTGACCAATTTAAGTTATTTTGCCTCCCACAGGATAGTCAGCCCTGAACATGTGAGTGTGATTGATGTATCAAGCTGATGACCCAAATGTAAATCCCAGTATATGAAACGAATGTTTTGCATTAATTTCCATCGAACATTGTATGTTTGTTTTGTCCGAGAACTGCTAGCGCACTTGGATGTCAAAAAAGTCACTGAGCTCCCTCCACCCGGTATATATTCATCTTGGGCTTAATGCAAGTGTGTAAACAACAAACACAAGCCGTTCATTCCATTGTAAACAGCATCTTGCCGGTACGCGTGATTTGACCAACGAAATATTCCCGTTTTTACTGTTCTAGAGCAAACTATTGTAACTGATTGTCGTTAACTAATTTGTTGTCTTTTTAGGAAAAACATGAGTAAGCACTCCAGACACCGTAAATCACCATCCTCCGACGAAAGCAGCGAAGAAGATGCAGAACGTCGGCGTGATCTTAAGGAGCGTGATGAATTCGCGAAACGTTTAAAGCAACGTGACGAAGGCCAAACGCGCAATGTAGCATCGTCGTCCGGTAACAGAGGGTACGCTGATGCTGCCAAACGGCTCAAGCTCGAAACGGAAGATAGGGAAAAGCTGCTACCACAGTTACGTGTCCAATCCCGTCGACAGTATCTAGAGAAGCGCAAAGAAGACAAGGTAGCGGAGCTCGAAGCGGACATCCGTGACGATGAGTATTTGTTCCCGGATGCCGAGATCACCGAGCGTGAGCGGCGAGATCGCGAGTACAAGAAAAATTTGCTCCAAATCGCTAAAGAGCATGAGAAAGCCCGCGAGCTGGAGCGCGTACAGCGCTATCGAATGCCGAAGGATGTTAAGAAGGGCGAAACGGAAGAGTATGTCGAGGTGGACGAACGGGAACGAATGCCACACTCGGAGCAGAAGAAATGGGAAGCGGAACAGCTCGCCTCGGCCGTGTACAAATTTGGTTCGAAAGATGCCAAAGAACGGGCTGCCCAGCAGGAAGAGTACGAGCTGCTGCTGGACGAGCAAATCGACTTTATCCAGGCGCTTCAGATGGGTGGTACGAAGGAAAAGGACAGCAAGCGTGAGATTAGCGAGGCAGAGAAGAAAAAGATGACCATAGAGGAGACGCAAAAATCGCTTCCTATCTACCCGTTCAAGCAGGATTTGATAGCGGCCATCAACGAGCATCAGGTTCTGATTATTGAAGGTGAAACGGGTTCGGGCAAAACGACCCAAATTCCCCAGTACCTTTACGAGGCTGGGTTCACGAACGACGGTAAAAAGGTCGGATGCACCCAGCCTCGGCGTGTCGCGGCTATGTCGGTGGCGGCCCGTGTTGCCGAAGAGATGAGTGTCAAGCTGGGAAATGAGGTTGGATATAGCATTCGATTTGAGGACTGTACCACCGAACGGACGGTCATAAAGTACATGACGGACGGTACGCTACATCGCGAGTTCCTGTCCGAGCCCGATCTGGCAACGTACAGCGTTATGATCATTGATGAGGCCCACGAGCGCACTCTGCATACGGACATTCTGTTTGGATTGGTGAAAGATATTGCCCGCTTTCGGAAGGATCTGAAACTGCTCATATCCAGCGCAACATTGGATGCGGAGAAGTTTTCCGATTTTTTCGATAAAGCTCCTATATTCCGAATTCCAGGCCGACGTTATCCGGTTAGTGGGTTACTACCTCACCACCGGAGTGTTCATGTAATTAATTTATTTCTCATTTTAGGTTGACATATTTTACACGAAAGCACCCGAAGCTGATTACATTGATGCTTGTGTGGTGTCCGTGCTACAAATACACGCCACTCAACCTCTTGGCGATATTTTAGTCTTTCTAACTGGTAGTATCAATACTAAATTTCATAAATTCGTACTTTAACTCACTCTTTGATCTCTGCGTTGTTTGCAGGTCAGGAAGAAATTGAAGCCTGTCAGGAGATGTTGCAAGATCGGGTAAAACGTTTGGGATCGAAGTTGAAGGAATTGATCATTCTACCGATTTACGCCAATCTGCCCTCCGATATGCAGGCCAAAATATTCGAACCCACGCCACCCAACGCACGAAAAGTGATTCTGGCCACCAACATTGCCGAAACGTCACTGACGATCGATAATATCATCTACGTGATTGATCCCGGCTTTGCAAAGCAGAACAATTTTAACTCTCGCACTGGAATGGAAACGCTATTGGTGGTTCCAATTTCGAAGGCATCCGCCAACCAACGAGCCGGACGTGCAGGACGAGTTGCACCGGGAAAATGTTTCCGACTCTATACGGCCTGGGCTTACAACAATGAGCTGGAGGACAACACCGTCCCCGAAATTCAACGTATCAATCTGGGAAATGCGGTGCTCATGTTGAAGACGCTAGGCATCCACGACTTGTTACATTTCGATTTTCTTGACCCTCCACCACACCAAACGTTAATCCTGGCACTGGAACAGCTGTACGCACTCGGTGCACTGAATCACCATGGCGAGCTGACGAAACTGGGTCGTCGAATGGCCGAATTTCCGGTCGACCCCATGATGGGGAAAATGTTGCTCGCTAGTGAAAAGTACAAATGTTCTGAAGAGATAGTGACGATCGCGGCCATGCTGTCCGTAAACGGAGCGATCTTTTATCGACCTAAGGACAAAATTATTCACGCGGATACGGCGCGCAAGAACTTTAACCATCGGAACGGTGATCACCTGAGTCTGATGCAGGTGTACAACCAATGGGTCGAATCGGATTACAGTACACAGTGGTGTTACGAGAACTTTATCCAATACCGTTCAATGAAACGTGCGCGTGACGTACGGGAACAGCTCGTCGGACTAATGCAACGGGTAGAGATAGAAATGGTCTCATCCGTGACAGAAACGACCAACATTCGGAAAGCAATTACAGCCGGCTACTTCTATCACGTGGCACGCCTCTCCAAGGGTGGAAACTACAAAACGGTGAAACACAATCAGGACGTAATGATTCATCCCAACTCGGCACTGTTTGAAGATTTGCCACGGTGGCTGCTCTACCACGAGCTGGTATTTACGACGAAAGAGTTTATGCGCTCGGTTATCGACATTGAGAGCAAGTGGTTGCTGGAAGTTGCACCGCACTATTACAAACCGAAGGAGCTGGAAGATCCGACAAACAAAAAAATGCCAAAAACGATTGGCCGTGCGGCACCGACAGAAAAATGAATCAGTACATTAATATTCCTGTAAATTTAGCTAGAATTGATGATCGTAATTCTAATCGTGGCAATATACTACTTTCCTAAAATTGTTCTCCTTATTTGGCCGAAGTTTTTATACTTATTCAAGCAAAGAAAATTCACGATTTAAAATAAATATCGGTGTAATCATAATCCGTTGTAGGCTAATATTGAAAGAAAAAAAAACTATGCTTCGCATCATGTACGTAACATACAAAATGCTCAACCGGTTTCTGCCAGCAGTTCAAGCTAGCTCGTTAGATGTGGGGTTTTGCTTATTCACTGCAGAGGGCGGTAATGTCGCTTAAGTGAACACGACCAAGCACGAAGTGATGATTACAGCGAGAAGATACACTGAGCTCTATCTATTGAGTTTGGATGCGTTCTTCAGTTCTTCTATATGATTTGGGATCACGCGGAAGCACATTCGGAAGGGAATCGTGCCTACTTCTTTTTAGCTGATTGATCTGTTTGGACATGCCAGCAATAACCGCGTACTAGACTCAATAATACCACTTACATGAATAGTTAGTATCTCAATACGGGGGAATGCGCACGCCATCTCCAAGCAGAGGGTGCAAAGCTCTATTTTTGGTGGTGTGTTAGAGCAGGGAACTG
Organism: Anopheles minimus; assembly: GCA_000349025.1. NCBI lineage: Eukaryota > Metazoa > Arthropoda > Insecta > Diptera > Culicidae > Anopheles > Anopheles minimus. The sequence goes on along the minus strand of KB664266.1, from coordinate 5,034,177 downwards.
GGACATGTGGTAAGGATATCGCACTCATTCCCATATAAGAAGACGCTCTTTAGCTACCTGTTCGGCATGAGCACAGCAAGCGCGATGGCTGGTTCGAGAGGAATCTAACCTGAAGAGGATCCGATACAGCCGTGGATAATGAAAATGAAAAGGATAGGAGACCTGGCAATGTCTAATAGACGTGCTAATTAGAACGAGTCAAGAGAGAAGAAAAGATCTACTTTTGTGACATGGAGTCTGTCCAAACCTACAAAAGCCCTTTATTCTAGTCAGCGAAAGTAAACATCACTTTGCTTGTTGTAAAATCCGTTGCCGTACAGAAGAACTTGCAAAGTTCAAATTCCTCTCACAAGAGAATAAGAATTCTTAACGTAAACACCCAGCATGTATAGTGCATATACAATTCCTACAACGAAGCTCCACTTTGTATGATGAAAATCGGAAGTGAATGAAAGTTAAACCTCCATTAATCGTTACTTTAAAGTGCGAATGGAAATAAAATTATTTAAATTTTCCGGTTGCTGCCTACAAAACGTTCTACATAAATAGAACCCACAGCAAATACGAAGCAACCAATCAGCCCACCACCGGGAACACGATTGCCTAGTGGCCCAACTATCATGCTGGTCTAATCCACTCAACGTCAACCCCGTTCCATTCGAGAGGATAATGATGGGACGCTGATGATTCAACTCGTCCATCAATCTTTATCGCTACTACTGCCCTGTGCGTTCGTCTTATCATGCTGCTGCTCCCTGCTATCGTAACATTGTTCCTGTATTCTACCCACTTGCCGGCGCGATAAAATTTCTGCACGATGTGAAACGTACTCCGAGAACGCATCAGAAATCCCATCCCTTTCCAAGTGCCCCATTCAACAAGTGGAAATCCGTGCGGATGCGGATGGAGTCCTTCATTTCTTTTTGTTCGCTCTGGGCTGCCGTTGTCGTTCTGGTAGCGCTTCAAAAGAAGAGAAGATGAGTAAACACAATTTAACGTCCTGCGCTGGAAATGGGTTTCCGGTGAATAGGAGACAGAGAAAGGCTCCTTCCTTTTCAACCTTTTTCACTTCACATGGGAATCTGTACGGTAAAAAGGATTCTGTCGGTTCCTCAGTAAAGACCGTTTCTCTGTTTCTGATTCTTTCGTGTGATTTTAGATCCCCTCCTCCTTTTCCCCCATTCCATTCTTTTTTTCTTTTGTACAAGCTGCTCATATACTATGGCACTTACTTTTATTCATTTTCCCGTTTTCCGGTCTTACTTGCTGTAGCAACATCTCTGAATATTCCACAGATTTGCCATTTATTCAGAACTTTTCCGGCAGAACACACGGGGGGCGAATAGACATAGACACAATTGGCAAAATTAAGCGCTTTGATAGCACCTTGCCTTTTTGCTCACGACTTTGCGGCACGTTTCGTTACACGTCCTTTGAAATCGTCACGCGGATTAGGGTCGATATATCACGATTTTGCCACAACAGCAACACTAAAAAGAACCAGATCCACTTTAAGTTCAGCGCGTTGAAATGTTGGAACTGTATAACCTCGAACATGAACTCCTAACCTACCTAACAGGTGTGTAACCTTGGACTTGTGGATCTCTGGTTGATTGGCATACGAAACCCTTCGTTTCATGTCAGCAGAGTTTGTAGTGTTCTGAATCATACAAAGTAGCCACAGATATGGGATATTAAAAAATCATTGAGGCAATCTCGTTTCAACCGTGTGCGTGTGTCGAACTATATTTCGGGAAGAAATTCCTCGTCGGCTCGGTAGAAAAGCCATCCATCGAAATGATATCAGACTATGAAGCCTACATACGTTACTCCTGGAAGTTCCGGTTTATTTGTGTTGCGCTACCGTTAATCATACACCTGCGATCCAGCAGTATGCTCGATTATGTCCACGGCAAGTTTAGTTCCGTCGTCATGGAACCCGATATTGCTTCCGTCATATTCGTCGTCAGTACGAGTCTGGCGCTAAGTCGCATGCTAGCGACCGCTATTCCATTCTACACGGACAAACAGCATCAGATGACGTTAAAGCCGGAAACCTTGCTGATATGCTTAACCATGGTAAGGATTTCAGAAAGGTCCCAGGGAAATCGGAGATATTCACAAGGGAGTCTCCAATGCTAAATAATCATCTCATCCCTCTTGGGGATTCTCTTCCGTAGCTTCTTGCGAATATTGTGCTCTGTGACTTAACGTTGCGTTTAATATGGATCCCGATACAGTACGCGCTGTGGTGGTTGTGCAAGCGCAGGATATTGGTATGTAATTATCATTGCTGCTTCACCTCTTTTTGGTGATAATATGTATTTTAAACTCATCCCATTAACGATACATTTATTTTAAACAACCTCTTCCATTGCTAATGATAGCATTAGCGTTGACCTAATGGGAAGTCGGAAGTCGCTTTGACACTTTTTCATTAATTTTCACTTTACACCTTCACTTGGCAAACGTGTCTTGTGCGTTTCCATTTGGCTACCAACATCATAGCAGGCTAGTCAATAATTCCATTAGGTACATTTTCCCATTCAAAAGAGTCTTCCTGAAGCGCTAACCAAAAGATTTTACTTTATGTGAGTTTGATGTTTTCTGTTCCACTTGACCATAGGAATTCCACAATCCGTTTTCAACTGGTTGGAAAAAAATATATCTACAATTAGTGTGTTCATTTATCTTTTTCTTACAGACGCTGTTTGTGAAAACGTTTTTATATTTTGTCAAAGATGTTGCATCGTTTCGCCCGTACTATTTGAAGGCTCTGGCAGTATCCAGCTCAACGAAGGGTTTTCACTTTTTACGGCTAGTGACGGCTTTGACAGTTCTACACTCAGTGCTGTTGCGGCTTGAAAGACATCCGCAACCCATCCAAAGGTAGGACCAATCTGTCTGTAACACGGTAAACATTTACACGCTTAAACCAGATATTCCGCTTCTAGGAACTTGCCAACACCAGCGTGTGATGTGCCAGAAGGAACGCACGCAGTACATGTGCAGGATAAAGAGATAATAGCAAACCCATCATCATAAATGACTTCCATAACGTCCTTAATTGTTGCCGTAGCGGTGCACATTTGCTATAAAATTCCAGTGTTTGCACTGTCTAGATCATTGCGGCTATGCAACTCATCAAACTGCATGTTTCGAAAAGCCCTAATTGTAACATCCTGCGTCATGTGGCTGTCAAAATGTACCATCTTTTCCAATCAGTATAGCCAACAGCTTCCACTGTTCGTGAAAGTTATTGTTGAGTCACTTTTCAATGTGGCCATCATTGAAGCGGTACACTTTTTGGTATGGCGTGCTGTTGAGTTCCATGTATCCAAAGGAATAGACATGATAAAGACACTAAACATCTATCAGGACGCAGGAGGAGATATCGTCGTGGAAACTTTGCTAACCATTATAGCTTTTGCTACCGTGTACTTCAGCGCAACCGGGACTGGTTACTGGCAAACTGTTAAAACGCTACTATATGGTATACCATCGAACGAAGAGGCAAGCGATACATCATTACTTCCAACGTCTCAGAAGCTAATGTTGGTCCAGAAAGAGTTCACTGTACCGCTGCGCAGAAAACGCCGGACTAGATCACGAGCTAGATCTTACTTATCATCAAAACGTACAAGATCCTTGTCGAGCAGAGGTAGACGGGTACGAAGCAATCAATAAAAATTATTTGGATTTGAAAATATGAAGCTTTACGAAAATTTATTTTGTGAGGCCACAAGGCAAGCAAGTTTGCTCCATCTGGATCATATGCCAAAACCAACAATATTTTTCACTTTCAACTTGAAAAACTCACAAATATTTACCATTCCGAGTGGATCTCTATCCCTAATACATCTTTAGCTGCTAGTAAATCTCACACTATTTACCCACCGCTCAGTGCGCCCATTCTCGGCAAGCATTCAATCACGTGAGGATATAAAACCTTCCTCCCATCTCCCTCGCTAGAAGGCGATTTATACCTATGCTGTTACGAGCACACTTGACTCAGATTTTCCGACTGTGGCGTCGGGGTCAATCCCACCTAATTTCCACCTCATTCATATGGATGCGGTGGTTTAACCCGCATCATGTGGAAAGTGTTTCCGTACCTCCATCAGCCAGTTTCCCCCGTACACACGTAGGCACGCGGCCCCGCATCCAGTTGCGTTCCGTTCACCCATTGTATTAAGCCGAATGTTTTCTCCCCCACAAAACGATTCAGCAGCTCATCATGTTCATATGCTGAATGAACGAAGGACGTTTCGGTGTTCTGCTCATGGCACATATTATGCTGGAAGCTTTCGTGTCCTCGATCTAGAACCCTGCCTGTCTAGCCATTGAATCAGTGGCGAACAAGTCCAGATACAGTGTTTTACAATTATGCTTATTGTTGGGTATGTTTTGAGGATATAATTTGAATGTCCAAATAGTTTTGTAACCATTTACTGGCATTTTGGTCTTTCACACTTCTAGGTCCTAGCAAAGTAAGCAATCGGTGTATTTATTTATAATATACATTATAATTGTTTAATAAACTGATAAATAGTTCTTACGAATACTAAGAATATTGAACAAGAACTGTACTTACACGTCGCTACAATTTCTTAGAATTCTCGGACACCATCCTGCAAAATAAAACAATAGAAAATTTGTAATAAATATTCTAAAAATAAAATTTTTATCAAATACTAACAAATCGTTTAATTTTACATTGTTCTTCTATTGATCAGGGGTGCCTTCATTTGCTCATCCCTGGCACACAACTAAAGCTGGAAAACTGTGTTAATAAATAATATAGTTTTCAATTAGCAAACTTTTCTATTGCACCAAAATATTCGCCCTACACCACTGTCTAGGTTACACCATTACCATGCAAACCGATTAACATGCACATTCTGCCCCTGCATGCAACAGGTGCAATGCATTGATGTGGTCCGAAAATGTGACTCCCTTCCAGACAAAAAAACATTCGCTCGCGAACGAATTAGTGACCGCCGACGTCGGCCACGTCGTGAGCGATATGCGTGAGCATGCGTGTACGAGACTTCGGCCGAGTCGATCGGACTTTCGGAGTGGGTGCTTTAAAAGCTCGTCACGGTCACCGTTCAGCATTCATTCATCAGCAACACTCGGTCGACAGTGGAACGTTGTCCGCGCGTACAACACGAGCACGATTCCATCAGCCCCCCCTGCTATCGCGTCAAGTGGTGTGTTCAAGCCGCCGGGTAACGGTAGAAGAGGTAAAATATCCCAGTGAAGTGATTTCCCACATTTTCCTGCCGGTGTGCTGTGCGTAGTTTGAAAAACCGTTCCACTCGTCCAACGTTGTCCTGACCTGACAAAAGCCATACTTATCCGGTTCCGGTTCCGCTAGTGTGCTTTGTTGTGAAGACGGCGTGGTGCAAACGGTTTCAACGGTGGGAGGAAAAAATCGCCACCTCCCATTATCCTTCCATTAACGCCGGCCAAGACGGGGACAAGGGAAAAGTGATTCGTTTTCACGCTCCAGTAAATCATTCGTTCCGTCCATTTTCTTCCAGCAAAGAGTGTCACAGTAAAGAGCTGCAGAAATCATTCCATCCAACCGTGCACGACGAGTTCCTGTAGTTTAAATTCTAGTGCTTAGAAGTGTTATACATAGCAGTAAGTATCTTCGCTTGTACGACCAACCGGTGATGGTGGAACATTTTGTGGTTGTGGATTTGCATGTGGTGGAACTGGTGAGCCGGAATCCGAATACCGGATCCGAGGCCAACCGGTCTGTCAGGAGCTAGAATCAATTCTTCCGGTGCCAGTTTTTCCACTAAACAGGTTCCCAGATCCAAGTTGTAGCTTCCAGTAGTGTGTGTGTTTGTGTGCCAGTGGAGAAGCCTTCTGGTGAAGGCCACGGATATATTGGTCACGAATGCAATACGTTCGCTTTCACACGGAGCAAATATCGCGACCTTAGAACGCTGGAGGTAAAAGTGACTGGTGGTAGTTTCGGTGGTAGGATTTCTTCAACAAGTTAGGTTGAATTCCGATCTCGTTCTCTGGTCACGACCAGTTCCACGTTCTGTGTGATTTGTTTGGTTTTTTTCGCGCTTGCCAATTTCATTTTGTGATCGTGTAATATGCTCCAAGGTTGACCTCCATCTTTGAGCGTGTGCAGATCCCGAGGACTTTGCGAAGGTTCACCGGAACTGAAAGTGTTGGCTGCGGCTGCATTCCGCTGCTCGTGTGCAACAGTTAGAGACGTGTATACGTTTTTTTCGCGCAAGTAGAATGTTTCCGTTCCGTTCTGTGGTGTAGAGAAAAACTGAAACAACGAAATGCAACTAATCATTGACACCGTGGGGTGTCCCTGCAAGGACTTTGCTATTAATATGTTCGCAAGCGAGTGAAGGGAACGATTCCTGAACGATATACAGTGTAGTTCTCGCCCCTATTTGCTCTATTGTTGCCGGAAGAAATATGTAACATTATGAGAATACAATCTCACAAACATGGGAACAATTAAACCGGGCATTATCTGTAAATAAAGACACGCCTTTCCCTGCCGGTGATAGTGTCTTGAATGTAATCTTTTCGCAAACTCATGCAATTTAAAACAAAATCATCTTCTCATATAGCTGATAAGAAATCAATAGCACCATGGAGCAGGTTGTTATTGATTGCTAATTGTGCAAAACCTGAGCTGGAAGTAACACACTACCATTTCTGTCTGCTGATCGAAGGAGTTTTACCGAGCGAGAAGACAACGTTAAATAACTCAATTATGCTCAAAATAGCTATCGTACCGTGAAGTGTGTCCCTCTGGCAGGGTGTGAGTGGTTTGCTATAAAGTATCAAAAACTGCAAACTCAATTAAATCCCGGCCAATTTGCCATTGTGTCGACCCTGGTTATTTCGAGAACCGTAAATTGCAACGATTGACTAACACTGGTGTGTTCGTGTGTTTGTACCATGCCGCCTATCGGTGCGTATGATAGCCGAAAAGTGTATCACAGCATTCCGAATCAGGCACACAGTCAGTCATCTCACGTATTGGACGCAGGGACGGAACATTTTTTGTGTGTTTAAGTGTGTCGAAACGTAGCGTCACTTCCGTGATTTTAAAGAAAAGCTTCGTTTAGCTTTTATAAATACTATTTTTTACTCTGTCTGATATAACGCTTTGTCATATAATATAATTATCAAGATGCCTGTTCCCTGTGAAAAACGAGTAACTATCAAACGCCTTCCATTTTTTAATCCATCCTTAAACTGTCCTATACTCTCTTCTATTGCACGCTTGCTGTCACTATACACTAACAATTTCTAATTCGCTTCGTTTCCAACTAATAGACAATAGGATGGATACTAACCCATACAACATTCCACCTGTCGTAAGTAAAATGCACACTAACAACCGTCTCTGATCAACTAAATACTGTTTGCAAGCTAATGATTGAATTATCTTTGCTTTGTCATTTATCTTCTAGACCGAAATGCAGGCACCAGAGTTCAAGGACTTTGCGAAGGAGATGGTCGATTACATCTCCAACTATCTCGAGAACATCCGCGACAGGTAAGTGCTGCTGCTTCATCGTCATTTGATCGGTTTTTTGGAAGGGTATGCGTGCGATGTGACAAAATTATCATCGCATACTGGTGCTGTGGATGTTCTGCCCCGCGCGTATGCCGGCGGTGTGAATTCCCTTCGATTATTGTTTGGAAATTCATCGGGGGGCTCCCGCCACCGATTGGGGAAATACCGCGGAAGAAAGAACGTCAAGAAACACCGAAACCGGTTAGATTGACTCATGGAAACTAGTATTCCTGACCTAGCGTACCTTTTTACCTGTCAGCGAAGACACGTGCACTGGAAGTACTTTCGAACGAAGTCGACCGGTTCGGTTTGGTAGTGTGCTTTGGGGGACTGGAACTTAAAAGGCGGAGCGTCAATCGAGTGTGACGCGACGGTAAATTGTTAACAATCACCGATCAAGGTTAACCCGTAGGCTTGTGGAGGAAGAAATCGCTAGCCTCGTCTAGCTCAACGCTGATGGTGTGTAATTTCTTATTCGGCGGTTGGAAATGAAATGAACAGAAAAAAGACCTCAAAGCTCGGTTCCGTTTGATGGCCTCTTAGAATATCGCTTGGTTAGAAACGATATAACCAAGCAATAAAGAGGCAATAATGATTGTCTGTGTGCGGGTAACGAACCGCCGCCAATGTCCTCACATCCGCTGCTCACTGTCAGATTAGTGAAACACTCACGGTCATGGATTTGCTTTCCATCGTGTGTCGGTGACACCAGCGATCCACTGAGCCAAGGTTAGTCTCTATCGGATTTGGAGATCATTTTGAGTTTTAACCACAATTTGTCTTTTAAAAATACAAATAATAAAACTCACGATAGAAGTGCTGTACGATTGGAGAAACAAAAGCCTAGAACCGGCTCGGATGGAATAGCTTAACATTGCGTAATAACATTGATTAACGATGGATACTTTCAAGGCCAACCGAAAGTATGACGGACTCGGATGGGAATCGGTTTGACCGGCTTAGAAGTTTGTAATTATTCAAAGCTGGTTAGGCTTTTGTTCGATCTTCGCGAGTTCTATTTGTCTATGAGATCTATGTACGTGTGTTTTTTTTTCTAAATACTTGAAGAGATACAAATTCCAGGTTAGGTTGCGGGGGTTCATGGCTAGTGGTTTAAAGAACACGAATCATGAGTTGCAATTCTCTCTCGCCATAAAGACAGAGTTCTATGAGGCTAAATATCAATCAATCGTTAACATGCGAATTATAAAAAAGCAACCGAACCTTGTTCTCACGAATATTTTATGCTAAACTATTTGAACGCGCTCGTGTGATCATTACCTTATCCTACATAACATGATCATGATCAAGGATTTATACTGACTATAGTCGCAGCGGAAACAACCAACATTGATCACGGAATGGTTCATCTACAACGGAAGGGCGACGTCGATCGATCGAACTATCGCTATATGCCGATCAGTTGCTATAGCAACTGCAAACACTCAGCTAACTTGTTGAGAGTAACCTAGGTACAAGATGAATGATGATTAATGCAAACGTCAGTTAATGAATTGCATGGACATTAAAACAATAGGAATTCGTAACTAACCTCCGACAACTAGTTTCTCTACTTTGGCAAGTCAAGTTCAACTACTCCATCCACTCACTTTCGGTAGCTACTAAACACGACATACAATTTTCCACCAAAAAAAACAACCGGACAAACCCCGAAAGTCGTGCTCAAAATCAAGATGAAGGTCTGCGCAAAAAAAATACACAGGTGCGTACACGCAAAGCAAACCCCAACAACACTGCAATACGTAGCATAAAAATGACCGACCCCACGCGAGCAAGAATTGCGCAAAAAACCCACAATGCGGCGGTTGATATTCTTGGCCCGAGGCTCGTCCAACCGTGCCATTGCCAACCGTCGTCAATCAGTGGCCGAATGTGTTTCATTTCTGTGATTTAATTCCATCGCGATTGGAAGGAGATTTTTTTCGTGAGTAATGACCGGTACACCTACACTGCTACCACCACCACAACGACGATCGTTCGCGATCGCGGATCGGAAGGTGTGAGATTTTGCAACATGCCAACATGTTGCGGCGGGGGTTTTTATGAACATGACCTGAATCGGACACCTTTTGTCTGATTTTCGATGCACATACAACGCATACATCCATCAAGAGAGTAGCTACATGTCGGTGACCCTCAGACATCATTCTTAAACCGGCAGCGGTAACTGTGCCAAACACACGATGAGCATTCTCCGTTGTACTTCTGTTTTACAGACGTGTTCTACCGACCGTTCAGCCGGGCTATCTGCGGCCGCTAATTCCTGATGAAGCACCCCAGCAGCCGGAGAAGTGGGAAGATGTGATGGCCGACGTTGAGCGGGTGATTATGCCCGGCGTCACGCACTGGCACAGTCCAAAGTTCCATGCGTACTTCCCCACGGCCAACTCTTATCCGGCGATCGTGGCTGATATGCTGAGTGGTGCAATCGCTTGCATTGGTTTTACCTGGGTAAGTTATCGTGAAGGAGACTTGGAATTTTTGGAAGAACTTAAGATAACTTATTCGCCATTTCCAATTTAGATTGCAAGTCCCGCTTGTACCGAGCTGGAAGTGGTAATGTTGGATTGGTTGGGCAAGATGCTGGAACTTCCGAACGAGTTCCTGGCGTGCTCCGGTGGGCAGGGTGGTGGCGTTATTCAAGGCACAGCTAGTGAGGCCACCCTGGTGGCACTGCTCGGAGCAAAGGCGAAGACGATGAAGCGTGTCAAGGAGGAACATCCCGACTGGGATGATCATACCATTGTGTCAAAGTTGGTCGGATACACATCCAGTGAGTATATCCTGTGTACGAAACCGTACTACTTTTGTAACTCTCAATGTTATGTTTACTTCCCTAGACCAATCTCACTCCTCGGTGGAGCGTGCCGGATTACTCGGAGGCGTTAAACTGCGTGGTCTGAAGGCGGACGAAAACCTGAAGTTGCGTGGCGAAACGCTCGAGAAAGCTATCAAGGAAGATCTGGCAGCTGGATTGATTCCGTTCTACGTAGTGGCGACACTCGGTACGACCAATACCTGTGCATTCGATCGACTCGATGAGATCGGCCCGGTCGCGAACCAGTACAACGTCTGGGTGCACGTTGATGCGGCCTATGCCGGATCGGCCTTCATCTGTCCCGAGTATCGCTACCTGATGAAGGGCATCGAGACGGCCGATTCGTTCAACTTCAACCCGCACAAGTGGATGCTGGTGAACTTTGACTGCAGTGCCATGTGGCTGAAGGAACCGTACTGGATTGTGAACGCGTTCAACGTCGATCCACTGTACCTGAAGCACGACATGCAGGGTTCCGCACCGGACTACCGCCACTGGCAGATTCCGCTCGGTCGTCGTTTCCGTGCACTCAAGCTGTGGTTCGTGCTGCGACTGTACGGTGTGGACAATCTGCAGGCACACATCCGGCGCCACTGCGGGTTCGCGAAACAGTTCGAGGCGCTCTGCTGTGCGGACGACCGTTTCGAGATTTTCGGCGAAGTGCAGATGGGACTCGTGTGCTTCAAGCTGAAGGGCTCGAACGAGCTGAACGAAGCGTTGCTGAAGCGCATCAATGGTCGCGGTAACATTCATCTGGTCCCGTCCAAGGTGAACGATGTGTACTTCCTGCGTATGGCCGTGTGTTCGCGCTTCACCGAATCGTCCGATATCGACTACTCGTGGAAGGAGGTGTCGGCGGCCGCTGACGAACTGTTGGCCGAGCAGAAGAAGTAAACAGAGTGCCCCATCGGCTAGAAGCTGCTCGCACTCATCGCTCCATCCTCATGCAAGAATCGCAAATCCCCTCTTATCCTCGTTAAGTTTTATCTAATGTGAACGTTTAATTTATTTATCGAACGAACGAACCCTACATACATACATTCCGCGTACAGCAAGTATTACAGGGACCAGGGTTTGTACGGGAATGTTGGTGGTCGAGTTACTTCGACGCCTCCCAGGACTCATTCGCGTGGCAATCAAACAACAACAAAAACCAGGCAATAATGTTAACGATAACAATAAATACGATACAATGAACATGTTAGTGATGTTGTATGCTTATGAATATCGTGCAGCCGTATTGATGTTCGATGTTATATTATTGTAACCGTTGAAGCGATAATAAAGTTTAAGGCATACGTGGGAAGTTATGTTTTACATTGGAAAGAATTTATACTTACCCCGGTAAAGTCTACTGTAGGAGATTCATTTGTTAATTGATTCACTTCTGAACGCACTTCACTTCAAATTCTATCTTGCTACGCATAAGGAACCGCTATTGAACAACACAATCTAAACCACACGCTTCTGATAGAGCCAGCGGAGGAATTGTCGAAATCTAATAATTATTACTTATTATAGATCACTTTTCATACACTATGAACTTGGAACATCACAATAATTCTATGAAAACAAGTAAAATAAACCACTTTAACTGCTAGTAACGATAATTTCACGCACTTGTTGCTGCCGGAAGGAACGCGCGTGCGTTGTTTACATTTGAAGATGATTTGACAGCTTGTGGGGAATTGAGAGCAGTGGTGAATATAAAGCTGCGTTGTTGTGCTTTCGAAAGCTTGCCTTCCGTGGCATGGGGAAACCCAAGTAGCAATATGTTGAAATTAAACCTTCTTACGCCTGAATATATGCAGAGCGACGTAGTGTTGAATACACATCTATTAAACAATGCAGAATGACGGGATGGAAGCTTTACGTAGCACCAAATCGTATCGAAAATAGGGTATTTTTCATTATACGAAACCGTTCGTTTTGCTAAGCTAAATTTTGAAGTAAAGTTTTTAAAACTGATTCTACTTATTACCATTTTGTAATCAGCTGCATTTTTTCATAATTCGAGATATATTGTAAATTTAACAATACTTTTTAATTTTTTTCAAACGATTTTTAAACGCTTACTAATTGGCTTTAATGCAAATTTAATATTTATGAAGCTTCGTTACCTGTCCCTTCAAACTGCCAACCGCCTCTGTTTAGTTGGTTGTTTTTCGTCCTACAAAAAGCCTAGCGGTAAATTAAAACAACCGAAATGCAAAAAAAATGAAGCAACAAAAAATTAACCATCGCAACACTTAAGTTCGATGAACGCGAGCGAATCCGATACAGTTTTTGTCGCGTGTGCCGTGCACTTCGCCGGCAATGGACCGGTGAGTGCAATTGCGAATGCACGATGCAATTACATCAACGAGCGTGGTTCGCAATACAAATCCCTTCGGGAGTTTTCCTATTCCCGCAGCATTTGCACACCATACCGGTGCGATTGATTTGCCGGACCGGAAGTGGGTGAATGTGTTTGACTTTTCCCCCTCACCACCAAACGGGCAAGAAACACAACAAGCTCGAAAACGAAAAAAGAAAGAATCAGAAACCAGGAACCCATTTCCCGAATTGGACCGTATGTCAATAATTCAAAAAACCGTGCAATAAAAATGGCCAAACGATTTGCCGGTTAATTGTTATTTTTTCTTGAGCTTTTGATCACTTTCCACGTTTTTTTTGTTGTCACGTTTTACGTTCAAATGTTGCAAATTGGAACATTAATTAAATTTTCTTGTTCTTATTTATTGCAAAATATAAGTAAAATTTAGTTTTTGTCGTTAATTAATAATCATGCTCCAGGTGTAATGTTATTGTTATGTTTTTTGTTCAAGGCGCAACATAACACAACGACGCTTATTTACAACAGCAAAAAAATACACTCTATCTGTTTGGGTCCCCAAAGGCGCCCGATCCACTTAATTTACAGTTACCGGTTTCGCTGTTTGTGTTTTACACGACCCCAAAAACTCCCCGGCAAAACTTTCGCGGTCAGCTGTTCGGTAGAATGTGATACAATGCCCATCCCGGATTGCATCATGAATGTGATCCGACTGATTAAATCATTTCCGGCCAGCAGTAGTAGTGTAGCCTCCCGCCGTAGCATATCGAATAAAATCTAGCCTAAATTCCGCATGGTTAGATAAGGAATGGCATGAAATATATGGTCGAACTTTAAATAAAACCCCTAAAACACACATGCATCCATATACCCCCATTGAAACGTTCCGAATGAGTTGTTGGATGCCCTTTTCCGCCATGTGAGGGTGAGAAAATGGAGAAAAGAAACCATCTACAGTGTTGGGCTCTTCAAATCCACCCGACAGACGATGTGCTCAAGATTATTCAAAAAGAAGCCATTCGAGAACAGGCGCCTATTAACACCTTTTAACCAATAAAGTACGGCCAAACGGCACACGAAACGACACATGACGCAGCATGTTTTGTGTCCACAGTTTTTTTTTTACAGTGTTGTGCTTTTTTCTCCTTATACCGGCACTTACCTTGCTCCGAAAAAAATAAAACATATTCCGGCAGAGCCTCTTCAAATCCCGGGATGGGAGCGGGGAGACTTTCGATTTTATTTGCGGTCTTGTCAGCCGGCCAGGCATTTTCGGCAGCCCCTTCGTGAGATAATTGCTGCGCCTGTCCGCCGGCCGTTAAAGTCGGTGCGCTTCGATACGATCGTGCGATCCTGCACGGGTTGACAGGTGTATGCGTGTGTGTGGGGAGTTTTGTTTCCTTTTATTTTCCACACGGGCAGCATCCACTATGGGCACTTGGGTGGACAAATTTCCAAAACTTATCGGTATTATCGTACCATCTCCAACACAAGACTTAAATTGAAAACAAGTTCAGAACCTAATCTAATATTGATAAATGTTGAAGCTCTTATTAGCATATCTTTACTATTGAAATCGTTCTATAAATTTCCATTTATACGTCTATTTGGCTTCAAGAATTTCTAGAGACCACAAAATACCAGCTATCTACTTGCAACTCAACGTTTTTTTCATTCACAGTTAAACGGCAGTCTGTATATCTGTACAACTCCATCTAATCTAGACGTGAGAATATAACGTTCTGAGCGAATATTTCAATACACTTATCGGCAGAATCGGACCTAGCTGTTTGGAGCCTCGCCCTCACCAGCCTTTCCACACACAGATGTGGCCCTTGGCGGAAGTCGAGTTCGTCAACCATCAGATCGGCCACTGCATGTCGGGACGGTCGCCTTTGAAAATATATACAATTCATATAGTTCCAGAGAGAGATCCAGAGTGAATTCTACTATTATAACTTCTTTGAGACACTACCCCATGGACATAGCTGACGAAACCCTTTAAGACACGTTCCAAAGAAGATGCTTGAAAGGATTGATTACCTCGTATGTCTGGAAGATAAATGGAAAAGTCCAGATACACTGACGAGCTCACTGAATTAAACGATGAACTTACTAGTTTCTCCTTGTAGGTTTGAACTCCAAATTCAAAACTTAAAAAACAAAAAACGATGAACAAAAATAAAACGAAGAACTTTAAAGCATAGCCAAACGTACAATCTCATACAATCTAAGATCAATTTGAGAACCAAAGAAACCGTTTTTCCTAACTATTTCATGAATAAACTAATCTGTCCACCAGCGAATCCCACCGTGCGTGTGGCTCATCCTCGCCTGCCCGGTGGCCATCTTTCCCCGGGTGCTTGTAACGGTTTAATAATGACGCTGATGGAGATCAATCAATTAGCATACAAAGCCTCCCCTAATAATGTCTCGGGTTTTACACCATATCGAACCGCCGGTGGAACACCACGGAGGATAGAAAGTTTTCCGGCAATTCTCGGCCGACGGTCCCTGTCGAGCGGCGGGAACATTTTAATGAGCGCCGAATTTTATGTGAGCAGTTTTGATGTTATTATTGTTATTATGATGTGTGAGTGTGTGTGGGTTTATTTGCTTCTCTTTCTCGCAAACACGCATATTTCATAACCAGTCGAAAACAATGGGCAAAGGAAAGACCTCTTCCCCTCCGCCCCCCTTCTCACGAATCCCCTTGTTGTCCAGAGATCGGCCAATATTGTGATGACAGGTAGATGACCGGTCAACTTGTCTGGCAGACTGTGTGGAAAGACAAACTCGGTCCCATCCTCAAGCACGTTGTGCTTGAGCGAGGATGCTCTTCAGAATGCAAACCGAACGGCGGCATGGGTCAACTTTCTTCCACCGGTGGGCCTTCCCTCCCCACAGGAGCGGTCTCTTCCGGTGATCATACACACACACACATGATCACCGTGTCCACTACTTGAGTCAGCGGCTCTGCAAGTTGCTGATGTTTTCATTATTATTGTTTGCTGATGTTGCTCTGGTGCGAAAACGATACAGGGAGGAAAGGAAGGGAGAGGCGGGGAGGGAATGTTGAACAACACTTCCTCCTCAGACCCACCTCAGTCGTGGAAGAAAGGGTGAAGCAAAAGGTGGTGTGTTTTGGAGCAATTCAAAGTGGGCTCGAAAGGAAGGGGTTTAGCATAAATAAGCCTTGCCGTTTCCCGAAGATCCTCAGTCTCCGGTAAGGTACGGTCCAGTGCAGTACAACAACGTTGATCAGTGAACAGCTATCGATCGGGATACAAAAAGTGCAATCTAGAAAGAAAAAAGTTCCTTGTGATGCTAATGCCATACCTTAAGATTGTGTAACCGGTTCTGTGTGTCTGAAGTGGATACCGAAGTAGTGAGAGTTCAAGCGTGAATCCCATAGAACAGACATGGCAAACATGGACATTAATGAATTTCGCGAGTTCGGACGAGCCGCGATCGATTTCGTTGCGGACTATTTGGAGAACATCCGGGATAGGTGCGTGTTTGTTCTGTTGTCGTGTGATCAGAACCATCCCAAAAGGCCCGAAGTTAACGATGTGCTCATTTTAAAACCGACAGGGATGTATTGCCATCGGTGGAACCTGGCTATCTGCACGATATGCTACCGGGGCAGTTGCAGGACGAGCCCGAAGACTGGAAAACCATTATGGAAGACTTCAAGCGGTGCATTCTACCCGGCCTAACCCACTGGCAGTCACCTCACTTTCATGCGTTCTATCCCTCCCAAACGTCTTACTCGTCGATCGTCGGCGAAACACTTGCGGCAGGGTTGGGTGTTGTGGGATTCAGCTGGGTAAGCGAGAAGCGTTGAGAAGCCTCTCCATTATGCAATAACTCATCTCTTGGGACATCTTTCCACAGATTTGTAGTCCCGTCTGTACCGAGCTGGAGGTGATCATGATGAACTGGTTAGGGCAGCTGTTAAACCTTCCCAAATCCTTCCTCAACTGTGACGCAGGTAATGGTGGTGGCATCATCCAGGGCTCCGCCAGTGAGTCCATTCTCGTCGCGGTGTTGGCTGCCCGGGAACAGGCCGTGCGTCGTCTGCGCGTCCAACACCCCGATCTAACGGAGGCGGAAATACGTGGACGTATGGTGGCGTACACGAGCGATCAGAGCAACAGTGCGGTCGAGAAGGCGGGCATACTCGGAGCGATCAAGATGCGTCTTCTGCCAGCCGATGAAACGAGCATTCTGCGGGGATCCACCTTCATCCAGGCGGTGGAGGAAGACGTTGCCAATGGACTGTTCCCGGTCGTGTGTGTTGCAACGCTCGGCACAACGGGAACCTGCGCTTACGACAATCTGGCCGAAATCGGTCCGTACTGTAACGAGCACAACATCTGGCTGCACATCGATGCGGCATATGCCGGGGCGGCCCTATGTCTGCCGGAGTACACGCACATCATGAAGGGTGCGGAAATGGCCGATTCGCTCAACTTTAACCTCCACAAATGGATGTTTGTCAACTTCGATTGTTGTGCGATGTGGTTCAAAGATGCGGGTTCCGTAACGAAGTCGTTCAGTGTTGACCGGATCTACCTGCAGCACCAGTTCCAGGGACACAGCAAAGCGCCGGACTATCGGCACTGGCAGATCCAGCTCGGACGTCGATTCCGGTCGCTCAAGGTGTGGATAACGCTGCGCACGATGGGTGCGGAAAAGATCCGGGAACTGATCCGCTTCCACATCCGGCTTGCGAATCGGTTCGAGGAATACGTCCGTACGGACGATCGGTTCGAGGTCGTCTGCTCTACGCTGGCGCTCGTGTGCTTCCGACTGAAGGGGGAAGACGCCCAATCGAAGCAACTGCTCGATAACATCACGAAGCGCAAAAAGATCTTCATGATACCGGCCACGTACCAGGGGAAGTTTATCATCCGATTCATGATCTGCGGTATCGATCCGCAGATGCACGACATCGAGTACGCTTGGGATGAGGTCCGAACACAGGCCGATCTGCTGCTGGGTGTGGATCAGAATCGTAACCAGCTCGAACTGGACTGCACCAAACAGACACCGGTGGAACCGAAGCAGTACGAGAAGAGTTCCGAGATCGGCAAGATTACGGAGAGTTTAACCGGGATTTTAATTTCAAATGAAAAGGGACAGTAAGAATTACTGTCGCGGTTTGGAAATACTCGTAGCGTTAAGAGTTCCTTCCCTTTTTTCGCTGCCTTGGCTAGGTGGTTCTGTCAATCAGACACCTCCAGCGAATGTTCAACATTTTGTTTGATAACACTCACGGTGTTCGTACTATATAAATAAAGCTTGTTTCGTATGCATATAGCCATTAAAAAGAAAAACACACGCTCAACACTTTCACCCAGTAGCGCCCTCTATTCTCGAGCAAGTGACACACTTCTACTATCTTCACATTAGTAAATCTCCCCAGTCCGTTCGTCTGTTGTTTGTTTATTTATATGTCGCTGTCATGCTTGTTGGATAGCCTGCGTCGCAACGGGCAACAATCTAGTAGTACAAGACTAGAGTTCGCAAAAAAAAGTATGTCCATTTGTCAACGAAACAAACGCAAAAGTAAACAACTTCCTTCGGAAAGAAATGTCAAGTGGATCGGTGTACTTCTTCGAGTGGTACGCGCCCCTCCACGGAGTTTGAGATAATAAATAATAAAACCATCCACGCGAGACGAAAGTTTTAGTCCTCCACATCGGTCGAGGATATAATTTGTTCGTCCTTTTCTTCACATTTCCACGAGCCGAAAAGCCGTATGACGAATGGAAGGGAGTAGCTAAGCGAAGCCTCCCATCAACGCAGAAAAGTGATCACAGTTGGCGCTGGTGGTGTGTACTATTGGTGGCTAAATGGTGTCTCATTTGTTTTCACCTCAGCTCTACCCGCAACGAAAGTCAGCCGGCGTGTGATACAACTTCAAGTCGAACGTGAAGAGGAAATCAAACTTTCGGCCAACTTTGGCTGGTGGGTACGGTGGGTAAGGAAAAACTTGCAAATCACCCGTACATTTATCATCCGTTCCTCTGCTGTTTTCTAGAATTCTCCGAGGGATTCGAAAGTGGCCGTAAGCGGCCATTTTTTCGTTCTAAAAAATGAAGGTTCCGTTGCTCATTGTGTAAGCTCACTGCTAGGAATGGGCAAAAAATAACAAACGATGACCGAATTCCATGACAAAGTGAATGGAATCAGTAAACCCGATCCAAGTGTGGCTCCAAGAAAACGCTCTAAACTCTAAACTAAAATCCCAACTAACTTCGGGCCCAGGTATGATGGGTTGCTGAGATGTGGGGTCTTGTTGTTCTCGATACAAGACATCCGACGACAGCATGAGTTATGTGCACCTCCCGTGTGCAAATAGTAATCTTTCCATGGATGATAAAAGGTAGAAAATAAAAGCACAACGTACGAACGTTCTTTCATTTATCCTCTCACTCTTTCCTACCGAACGGATGTGGAGTTGGGGAAGTAAAAATGATTGAGAATTTCCCTTTCCCGGTTTTTAAAAGTCACCCGCCAACCGACGAAAGTTTACGAAGTGGAAGCAAGGGAATATGTTGAACTTTTCATAAAACGTGAAACGTGCGCAAACAGTAAGCATTATCCACTCTGCCTAGCTGTGCCTCGGTACACGCTCCAGGGCTCGGCAACCACTCCATCACGGTCGCTATGACGATTGACAAAACCCTTGACTGTGCGATGGCGCGGGGATGGGGATAACGCCGGGAACAAACAAGAAGGAAAAGATGGTGAATGTTTTCTTCCCCTCCGTCTCTCCTCATACCTCGTCCCATTTACGGTCTTCCCTTAGTTCACATAAAATGTCAACATGGTTCCATTTCCTGTGCAAATAGTTAATGCCGTGCAGGGATAACCTTTCTCCTCCACCCATCAAAACTGGGGAGGTGGAAACCGACTCCCCCCCCCCTCGAAAAAGGGGGTAACAAAACCCACCCGTGCACCGTGCTTTTTTAAAGGTTCGGCGATGAAGCAAAAGGGGGAAAAACTAACACTGTATCCTTTCTTATTTTACGGTGGTAAAAAGAAAAACCTCACTCTTAGTAAACGCTCGCGGCGTAACCGGATAAATGGAATTCTTTAATTCAGATTGACGTACGAGAGCTGGTGGTGAGCAAGGGGGGAACGGTGTTTTTTTTGTGTGTTGCGACATAAACCTTCATGAGCGCTTAAAGCGCGTTACTAAACTCGTCCATTTGCATCTTTAATGTAGATAAAATGATACGAGTTTCAAGATTTTATGAAAACTTTTTTCTAAAATATAGAATATATTATTTATGGATAGTAGGGGATGATGTAAGTGACAACTCTATTGTAATTTTTAAAAAATACACAATTGGATTTTAACATTCTATTCTAATGAATATAATAATACAACGAAACTAAAGAAAACACAATTTTATAAAAGCACAAAAAAGATAGATAGAATATGTCTCTCACAAAACCTTTTTGAGATCTATTCTGGTCTAAAGGACTTCTATTCAAGTCATCGCAACTTATGATGTGTATATTATGTTAGTAAATAAGAATACAGATGTAATTAACTGAATCTTGATTTCATACATTATCAAGAACTAAACGTATAATTACTTATATAACCAGGTGAAGGGAATCCAAATGGCTTCAGTTTTACTCATGGGTCGTTCGTAGTTTGTTGGAAGATGTATTTACAGCATTGGAAAATAAATTGGAGCTTTGGATTTGAATAGGATGGTAGACAGAGTTTATTCGGGACTTCATAGTCATAGTTTGATAGTCAGTCCTCACTATATGAGAATTAGAATGTCAATTAAAGAAAGATGTGTAGTACTCCAGGATGTACATTAAAACTGAGAAATAAACTTGAACTGGATGCAAAAAATATCCCATATTTCAAGAATTGTGGATAAGAAGTTCATCAACATCAAGAAAAGGCTACAGAATTGGAAAGACCCATAAACCCATACTCCAGATATCCTAAACACAAACTCCAGAACTTTTTAAGCCTCTTTATAACTCGTTTTAATATAGTAATGTGACCATTAGCAGTCGGATGTGGTATAGTTCTTCTAGCGAATTTGTGCAATTCTTCAATTTCCTTCGAATCTGCATTGGATTCGACATTCTTCAAATAAAAACTCCTCCAATAGCATCTAATTAATCTCCCTTTTCTACAAATCTGCAAGTTGGAAAGAGATAATTAATAGCTTTCCCTGTTCTAGTGTCCTACCCCAATCGAATACTGTCCCATTGAACTGAATATTCCGCTCTTGAAAACGAATTGACAATTGCTGATACTGTGTGCCACATCCACAGTGGCGCGCCTGGAATGAAATGATTGGTCGTTAATGGAAACGCCGAAAGCTCTGTCCGGTGCATCCACTGCCGAAGCGATTCCGCACGCACAGCTCCTAATAATGGCGTCTGATTATCAATCAGCATCCTTCAGCTGGAACCGCGCGTCGGTACGATAATGCGTTTCAACGCCATTTGCGTCGTACCCTTACCAGACCAGGACCTGTCTAAATTTATCATTTCAACCGGAACGCACCGTTCGTATCAAACATTCCACCATCGGGTCGACGTTTCGTTGATAGATTTCGGGGCGATGCATCCCGAAATGCTGAGCCGTCTAATGGTCAGCCACCCATACTCATACTAGCCCCTCGCATCGGATATGGTGAAAGGATAATGGATGGTTCGGTATTATCAGCGACACTTTCAGCATCCAGCAAACCTGCGACACAAAACGAAAGGCTCATGCGTAACGTGTGGAAAAGCATCCACACATTAGCATACCGCACACACACACACGACGCATCTTCCGTTCCTGTGCGTGACGATGGCAATGGCGCACGAAGTTGTTTTACTCGTCTGTCCCGCAGGCACAACAACCAGAGGACGCAGAGACAGATAACGAACAGATAGGTTCGTTTTTGGTTGTATTGGTGCGAATGTCATCGCACAGTGACACGGTGGTGTTGGTATATCGCCCATGGCAACGGGGGTGGAGCTTTTGTACCTGCATGCATCGGTATGGGTGAGCTGCTATAAACACCACTACACCGACAACCGCAAAAGGATAATGGGAAAATCTTTTCCACCATCTTCTTCCCGAGCACTAAAGCCCTTCCACCGGAACGGGATGGAACTGATAACGCCACAACCAGCCAAGATGAAACCCAAACATTACGGCACCAACAGCAAAAAGGGAAAACTGGAAACCCTCCAAAAAGAAAAACAACGAGACCAAAATGTACCGAAATGCGCAGCCGTGAAAATTCCACAAACCAAAGTTTAGGGCAAAAAGACGTAACGCACACAAAATGACTGCCCGCTAATGCCGGAGACATTGTGTACGTCTTCCACTGAACGGGCGCAGAATTAGCAAACCCGGAGCTCGAGCTGTTTGTGAGGTTAGTTTTTCGCTTCCCGCCGTGGACGCGTTTCTGGTACGTACGTGCACTACGGGTAGTGTTTGAGGTGTGTAAGCGCACGGTTACAACAATCTCCCAAGAAAGACATGAAGCACACACACACACACACTTTCTCTTCTGCCAATTAAAAGCAGTTCCCCTCTCAGGCATCGAAACTCGCGTAATGAAAATGTTTTTTAATTGACAAACTTTTCCCCAACTTAATGGACCGTTTTCGTGGCCAAGAATGCCGACGGGAATCGGTCTAGTGTTCGCGTGGGGCCAGAAGTGCCTTTCGCTTTCGCACCGTTTTGCATAACGCCTGTGCTGAGCGTTTGTTGTTGTGGTTAGGAAACGATCTCCGACACCTCTGGGATGGTTTTGGGATTTGTAGCGCGAAATGGAACGTGTTAAACGTGGGTTTATTGCCGGCCATTTGCATTTGTGGCCGGGTGAAAGTGCTCCTTGTACTTAGTACGTTAAATGAAGTGTTAGAATTTGCATACTAATTGTTCCAAGGCTTTCTTCCCCTTTTCGAGGCGCTCCACGGATAGTGAGTATCGCTCGGACGTTGAACAACGCGAAAGAAATTCCCTTGAACCTGTTTTTGAACCAAACTGCCTGCTGGAAGGGTAAGACAAGGTGCATACATACGAGGTTTCTTTCGCGGTAACTATCTCCAGCGAGAACCACTACTTAACGCATAATTAGTAGAGACCCCCTTCAGTGTTCGGCAGCGCGTAATGACAGCGTGTTGTCCTCCATGCGATTAGATTCACCACCTCAACAACACCGACTGCACACGCGAGTAGCCTGCTGCGATAGCACACACGGTGACAGTTTGGTGCCGAAGTAAAGAAAAGAAAACACCCAACATGCACAAATTAGAACTACGGGGGTACTTCTAAATCGCTCCAATCAGCTCTTGGACGAGCGGGGGGTCGTCTTCCCGTCGAGTCGGGCGGAGACGGGGAAAGACGGTCTCTAAAGTGATAAGCAAGCGCTTCTTCAGTGAACGGCGTGGTAGCAGTGGCTGTGCGCGGTTCAGTAGCACTCTTCGCAGCCGGCTATACGTCGCGTCGTCTGGTCTCTGTCGTTGCGGTTTCGGGGCCAGTACGCGTTCTACAAGTGCGCGTTTTCGTGTGTAGCTAGTTGGGCGGCAGCCAAACCCATTGCGCTACCTCCAGTGATAGTGATAAAACGTGAGTTGTACACCGTGCATCGTGCAACGTCAAACTTCTTTACGCACTTTTATAACAAGCCTTCGGGGGTACTACTTTCACCTGTGCCCCAACAAGTTTACCGTCGATGACCGTTATCGAAAAAAAACCTGAAGAACCATTGATGACGTTTGGGAGTGTGGTGTTTCGTTCCTTTCCAAACACTTCTATTGCAACACCGACGCAATCTAGTCACCGATGGTTTGTGGTTCGGTTCGGTTGGTTTGAGTGAATATCGTTCGTGTGGACCGTTTGTGTAGACTGTTTTCGTTGGTCTATTTTAATTCGGTTGAATTACTGTGCTATGTCTCCGCCATATTGTTCATATCTGTGTGTTTTTTAGTAAATTGAATCAAAACAATGTGCAAAGTGTGATTTAACTTCAACTTCAACGTGTGTTAAGTTCCACTATACAGTGTTGTGAAGTATCTTTTCAAACGTACAAGCATACGAAACCCCAATGTCTGTGTGCGTGTCCTCGGCCGGCGGAACACTCGGCGTGGATGCGATGTCACTTTCGCAGATGGCGTTGCCCTCGTCGATGATGCTGCCACTGGCACATTCTTCCTCGACCATCGGCACACACTCATCGCTGCTGAGTCAATCGATGGCCAGCGGACAAACAAGCCTGGGCACGATCGGCACCCTAGACGGAACCTCTTCAGTAGGAGGATCATCCAGAGCACTGCATCACAACAGCGGCACCGGCAACGGACACGGCAGTCTCAATGGAAGTCTTACCGGTCTGCACGGTGCACTCGGTGTGCTCGATGGGCAAAGCTCCACCATCGGCGCCGGCCTGTCCGGGGATCTTGGGGATCATCATCCAAATCCCGAAATGCTATTGGCACTGATATCACGTAACAAGGCTCTCGAAGGTAAGTTTAGGTGGCTCAGCCACGATAGCCTGTCGTAAACAGATCCGGAATCCGATGCGCTATGGTGTGGTAGTCACCTATCAAGCACCCTAACACTAAGCAGGGCCATAAAAATCAATACCCACCATTGGGATCTTCAAATCAAAGCTTAACAAATCGTTCCAACCTGCAGAAGGGGGAAGAGTTATCGGACCTAGTCGGGCACGAAGGGGCAGAAAGATATGGTTCTCCCTGTCCAAAGCAAAACGACTGCATTGAGCAACGAATCACGGTTCACGTTTGTGGTGCGCGTGAAATCGCATTCTTTTCCCCGAAAACGTTCGATTATCTCAAGCTAGCCATCGCCTTCGCGGCCGGTACAGATACGCGAACTACCGAACCGCGATGCCGGTGATATCCGCGCTATCGGAGCTCCCGGTGACACATACAAGACAGTTCTACTTGTCCAAACTTCGATCCTCAGATCTATCGGCATGTGTGTGCTGTCGAGTGTCTTTTCACGTCCAATTGCCGACTTCGGACGTTGATGGACGGAACTCGTATCGATAAGCGATCGAAAGTGGTGCATTTGACATAATTTTGTTAGTGGCAAGCGGCATTTGACCCATCAGATTGTGAGCGAACCGTTGCTCGATAGTCGCACGTGCAATAAACGCAGGTTAACCTCCTTTCGGTGGTAAGTGACCTTCTCCTCATTAAATGGGGGGAGTGGGAACCCCGATCGTCGCGAATATCGCCCAAATCTTCCAGCTCGACCCGATAATCCCGACCCCGAGCAATGAGCGTCAGCGCTACTCCAATATGTTTGTCTATTTGCACTAGATAACATTTGCGCCCGTGGAACATTGTCGCAAAGCGAGAAACAAAATGCGCAACGCAATCCAACGGCACATGCGCTTATTCGCCCATTGGTCCAACCTCACGGGAAAGGGCCCACGGATTACATGGCCCCGGTTCCACTTCAGCCACTACGCCAACGTGGTACGGTGGATTTGGTGTATCGAGAGCTGTACAAACAGAACAATAGTATCCGCCGGGTCTTAACCACAGTTCAAGTACACCGCGTACCAGCCAACCTTGAACACTTGTAGTTGGGGTTTGTTTGCAGGAGTAGTAACACGGTCGTTTGCTGTTACGGTTCGGTTTTGGTGGTAACTTTGGGGGTTTTCTCTCCCGCACGCTACACCGATGGTACCGCAGTTCCGGAACGCGGACAACCCCGCTTGACCGTGCCGTATCTCTATCTAACTGCTACTACAAGCTTTGGTACGCATCGTTTAACTAAACGACCATATCGGAGGCACTGTACTGATCATTTCAAACAGATATTACTGTTTATAGAGATAGAGCAACTGTTGTAAGATAAGTAAAAAGTGTTGTTCCTCCGTCGTGTATGTTATCTTCCACCATTTTTTTCACCTTTCTTTGCTTTTCCCCATAACAGACTAAGTTGCTGGTAGCTATCTGATCGCATGTACCATCTAACTTTCCTATTTCAATAACTACCGAAATTAGACATTAGAAAACATTGGAAGTATGAGGTGCTTTGTAAATTGCTTTGGACGACCCTAATTTGGACGATAGTGGTATAATAATTAATATAATAAAACAATCGTTCGGATTACTATTTTATTCGGACAGTACTACTTACTGTAGCATTGATAATTCGAATCGATAACTGAATTATGGATTCCAAAGGAAACTGTGCACCTTCTGCATCCACAAGTTTTGCGAACAACCCAAGAAATCCATTCGTTTATACAGATATAAATCTTATCGACCATTTCCAACTACATTGATAACAGATTTCGAAGAGGCCACGATTCCGAAGGAACGTGCTTACTTTCACGTTTTACCGTAGACGTAGTGCAAAATTTCTCAAAAAAAGTCCATACAATAAAAAAGTAGCTCCTATCTGTCATCGTTGTTTTTTATGTATTGACTTATTTTTGAGAATTTCACAAAGATCGTACGATAGAGACCACCACCGAAGACGTAACATCGATCGTATCGTGAAGAGTGTAGATCGACAATGCTTCTTGGCGATGACCATGAATAATATGTCCCGTATCGTATCAGCATTTGAAAGTGCTTCCATCGTGCATATTACCATTCCCTGGCTAGAGTCACCATTTGTCGAATGTTTTTCTATGATCCTTCGTTTGATATCCAAGAACTCAACCAACCCCAGGCGCACGTTCAGCAAATGAAGAACTTCTGATTGACTAACTGACTGACTCTGTCCGCTAGCTCCCGGTAGAGTAGGCGGACACCAAGAAGTCAGTCTGCCCAGGGGCTTCGAAATATCTGTCCCGATCTTCAGTCCGGATATTGCCTTTAAAGCTAACGTGGATGTTAATGGCCTTGTAAAAGTTTTGAAGATCTTGCGCCATTGTCAGTTCCAGCGTGGTCTTTATGACAGATTTGGCTTCTAATGGAGGTTCTTACTTCAAAGCCTGTAATTACTATGCTATGGGTAGCTCTATTTTTGCCATGCGAAGATGAAAACATTACTTATTTAGCATTCGTGAACGCTTTACTTAAACCATTGCTATTCAATACTCTTGCAGATAGTGCTATCAATATTTCACCGCCTCAATTGCATTTGTATATGTCCTGCAATCGCAAAAACTGCATGTGCGAAAACCTAGGCCAATCAAAATTTGCTAGAGCAGACCATTTTGACAAGAAATTACGGGGGACAAATCTCCACCAAAAAAGGACGTACCACAGAAACCGGATCAAGCTTGATCATGCTGCAAACACTGGAAAAAAAACAACTGGGAGCATGCCCAACAATCTCTAGCGTCACAATGCGTACTTGTGTAATGATGGTCATACGAAATAGTACAGTAAAATCTTGACAACTTCAATGAGTTTGTACCTTTTCTTTTGCTTCTGGAAAGCGAAAGTTAATGCTAATCGTCGTAAAGTCTACATTTCTCCGGGCTAAAGGTTATCACCTACTCGCGTGCCAGTTTTGATGCTTTAGCCGTTTAACAACATCTCGAATCGAACGTCAAAATTCTAGTACGACCTTATCTCCGGAAGTGTTCGGTCACAGTGTTGTAGCCTATAGCCACCAAACAATGAATTGTTGTTTGTCCAGCATTTAAAAAACCCAAACTCGTGGTTTGTATCTGGCGCTTCTCCGTACATCCGTGCACCAGCTGCTCATAAGCCATTATTACATCATATCTGCCGAAGCAGTGTGTATTGCGCCATCCCATAGTATGCCGATACGCCGGCGACAGTAAACCACGCGTGTACCTGTTTCCGAGTATGTACGATCTGATTTAGCCCCCTTAGTTTGACGTTCGATACTACAATGTTCAATGTTCCTAGAACATGGTCTACAGTGCCATCTTGCTTGCTTGTGTGGCGTCTATCAGATAACATGCCAGCTGTTTGATGGATGAGATCTACCAGCACTAATTGATGTCCCGGAACCGTCCGCAAGCAAGCAAGGAAAGCGCCGCCAAATGTCTCGGCAGTTCTGGGACAGACGGATCCTGCTGCCAAGATGCTATCTGCTGTGGCAATATACACCTGCCGAGTATTAGAATGCGGCAGCGGCTCCTCCGATAAGCAACAGGGCTGTCAAAGCGCGCTCGTCACGAATATTAGGAGCGTCCCCCCCCCCAAATCGGTGCAGCCGATGGCTCGTGGCGCCCTGGCACGCTTGACAAGCAAACCGTTGTCTAGATTGATCTCCAATTGCTTTTCACACTCTTCACGCGCAATGTCCGCGCACTTTGCAGTTCGTCAGGCAATCAATTTGATGGATGTTTCAAACTATTCCGTAAAGTACACTGCACGCTATGCGCGCTACTTGATATTTTCTCCTTGCGTGCCTGTCCCTCGGTCGCCTGGTCCGGTTCCGTACGGGTTTTGTTGGTGAAATACTCAATTCGATCGTAATGAAATGGACACTCACTAATGGTGGTATCTGGTGGGACATTCTAAACTGATGCGTTTTAAAGCCCATTGCAGAGTGATGTTTAATCTCGATAATTTGGTGAAATGTGCATCCCAATATCCGGGGAGAGTGCACTTAGGATGGACGACAAATTGGATGATTTGTCACAATTGTCATTGGTTTGTTTGCTCTTCCATCATCAAACGCTTATAGAGTGCAATAGAAAAGAATTTTCCAACTCCCCAGTGCCATCGGGTTTTAGGACAACCGTAGACTGTTTGGGACCACCGATTTACAGCGCCACTAAACAGTCCGGAATTAGGTCGCTGTAGAGGAGCCATCTAATCAGTAAGAGGGCAATAAGCATATCGGTCGCCAGATTGATGAGACGTCCCGCTGCGATATCAGATGAAAGTATTAATTATGTTTCTCTGATTTATTGCCCAATTGTTCACTTGAGGGGTTTGTTATCAGTTTACGATCGGGGAGGTTTCTATTATTTACCCTCCAATGACAATCGGCTTAGATAGTGCGTTCGATTGACAGTTTCCAAATGAAACGTTTGATTGAACTGCTAAGATGCGCTGACTGACTGAAGGGAAATTCAATTACCGCTCCAAAGCTTCCAGTGTGATAAGAATTTAATTTCGGGCGTTTGTCCATCAAACGGCTCTACCCATTCGATCAATTCTTCAGATGATTTTTCGTTTTATTCAAATGTCTTCGAATAAAGTATCCTGCAAAACAGACAATATTTAAACAATTTTGCGTCATTTAATCTAGCCAAACCTGCAGTCGCGTATGGCAGCTTTGACCACACTAATCCCATACGCTCTTATCAGGGGCAAGCACGAGCAGCAGGGCTAAACTCGGTGTTTACCATAGCCTACAAACTCGTGTCGATTCGCAATCGAAACGTCGTCTACACCGTAGACATTAAATCCCGCTCCAAAACGAACAAAAAAAAACTCAGTCCCCGATAACCAACCGCTGGATAATCCACTTGATCCTCAATGTTTTTTTTTTGTTCTTTCAGCTGAGGAGCTGGGAAGAGAAAAATTGTGCTTGGGGTTGTTTTGAAAAGAATAGCAAAAAAAACGATCAACTGCACCGGAAATCACAATCGAACGAGAAGAAATTGTTCATTTTAACAAAACCAACTCACACCACGTTCGGTGAAGGTGAGGCCACGTGCGAACCCGTTTGCGTTCATTAGTTTCCGGTAACAACCGGCGTACCAACAATTACCATCCCCCGGAAGGGAGTTCCACATGGAGGCTATTTTTCCTGGACGCAAAAATCAACAGCTTCGCTGGAAGTGAATTAACGCACTCGACCCCGTAGTTGTTCGTCCGGGGAGTGTGAGATTTTTCCCTGGTGAATGACCAGAGAAAAGGAAAGAAAAATCGTCTACACGTGGCATTGGACCAAGAGAGTGTGCTTGTGTATGTGTGTGTAAGTGCGTTCCTTCGCCCGAGGGCACTTTCCGGCGTTCATCATCGGAAAAGCCACAACCCTGCTAATTGAATGTGTGAAAACGGTTGTTTGAATAGTTTTCCCTCCAAGGCAGGGCAGTTTTGGAGTGGTTTTTTTGCGGGTTGTTCTTTTGGTATATCGATATGGTTTTTAGACAGTTCTGAACTTTAAAAAAAACCTTCGATCCTGTATGGAAATAACTTAATGTAAAAAAAGAAAATATCGGTAGCCTTAACTTTTCATTTTTGTGTTTTTTTTTGTTGTTATTTTGTTATAAAATCCCTTTTTCCCATTTCCGGCACATGCAGCACGTGTAAAGTCACTTTTCAATGAGCACCTTTCTGCACAAGACCTTCAGTTTTGTAGTGGAAATTGTTCGGAAAATAACTTTTCCTTTCTTCACAACGCTAAAAGCACTACTCAAACACTCTTCTATTGTTAGTTAGTGAACCATTAGAAAAAAGGGTGTGATTTGTCTTCGTCATCGGCAAACTTGTTACCATCCATTACCCGAGACCTGCACGAGAAAATGGACTTGAGGCAAGCAACAAAAAGGATAATAAAACGCAACAGTCACCCTTGCTACCAGTGAAGGGAGAAAAAAAACAACAACCCGCGAACATGATCCGTTGACGCGTGCGATGACGTGTGGCCCACCGTTACACCAGCCAGAGAAGGCGGATGTTTTGAAACACAATATTTATCGTGTCTCGAGGGCCATTGTTCATTTATACGCTAGTTTCACGGGGCACGTGTTTGCTCGGCGCTGCGGGCAATTGCTCGAAATCGGTATGGCTCCCGATAAAAACAGGCAAACCGACACAGTTGCCGTGTCCTGCGGTTTAGAAATGGGATCCGCAAGCAATTACATGCGCGTAAAGTGTGGGAAAAGTTTGTTTTATGTCCGGTTACAATTGCAATTGAATGGGTTTTTGATGTGCGCACTCATGTAGACGATCTAACTCCTTGGTCAGTTCGATCGCAAGATCAATTTGTACTGCCTCAGGTATTTGATAAAAAACGATCCTTCCTGCAAGAATCAATCGTTGGGCCCGTGCCTTTATTTTGTAACCAAAGACGTCCTAAGTAGAAAGATATACATTATACCATTAGTAAGAG
Source organism: Anopheles minimus (assembly GCA_000349025.1). Classification (NCBI taxonomy): domain Eukaryota; kingdom Metazoa; phylum Arthropoda; class Insecta; order Diptera; family Culicidae; genus Anopheles; species Anopheles minimus. The sequence goes on along the minus strand of KB664266.1, from coordinate 5,003,393 downwards.
GTGCGTCCGTATATTTAAGGTATCCCCAAAAGAAGACGTCCCGTGCGCAGATCGCATTACATCCTTCCCGCTGTGCTAAAACGGCCTACCAAACGTCTGTAAACGTCCAAACTTCCTCCCCAAAAAAACAGAAAAAACACAAACAAATGCCACCGTGTGCCATATGGTTCCGGAAGGAAACGATGATGCCCCGTCAGGCCCGTCCATTGACTTCCATTGGGCTCATCAGTTGCATGCGTTTTATGGCGTTCAGACTATTTTTTATAGGTTTTCCCCCGTATCGTCCGCGACACAGGGGTTGACTCATTAATCGCCCTCAGCGCAACGGTTCGGCAGTAACCGGACCATAAGTTTACGGCCGAGAAAAAGGTAAAGAAGATGGCTCCAGGGATGGTGCGCTGGGACGAATGGGATAATGAATACAAATCGTATAGGAACGCGTACAGTGTGGTACGAATGATATGAATATAGGTGTAAATTGTTTTGAAAATTTTCAGATACAGTTTAAATATGATAAGTTATTAATTTGACAAGCTTCAGCATTAAATAATTTTTCAGCTGTTCTTGTAGGTTTTTTCATCGGTAATTTTGTTAAAAATTATTCAACAATTTATTGGATCTCTCAATTGTTTTCATTAATTAACTGTCTTACAAAAATATTGTTTTATCAAACATGTTTCAAATGAACATTGTTGTTTTACTAGTTCTGTGCTTTTTTCTCATAAACATTCACTTGTTCTCCCAAAGAAATCGATAAATGCTTAAATTAAGCTTTTTGTGGTCCAAAACCAAGCAGGTCTAACCCAAGCCACGCAAGTTTTTCTGGATCTTTTAATACAAATAAACTTTTAGTTAATGTGTTAACAAATGATAAATTATTTTAGATTAAATAAAAATTATGAAAAATGTATCATATTTTTTATGGAAATTTAAGCATAATCTACCCGGTTTTCACCAATCGCTCGATATTTGTTCGATTATTCGACAGATATCGACCTCAGATGTATTCTCTATACATCTCAAATTATTATAAACCCCAATATTGGATTGTCTGTGATTCGTCAAATGTATCAATGATATTACTCAATATAGATAAAATAGATACTCAATTTATGTTGCTAAAAAGAATCAGATTTCAATAATGTGCTTCATTAAATTTCATCACAAACACCACAATCCCTTCTGCTAACAATGTTTCCCACACTGTACGCAAACCGAGAAATGCCACAGGATTCACGTCCTACCTTCTGTTACTACCGGTGTTAATGAGCGTTCGAGGATGTCTGTGTGCATGCTGACTCCCGCTTAAGGGTCATCCGAAAAATTATCCATTGCCACGGAAATGGGGAGTGCTGTTACCACTTAGCCCGCGCTAGGGTGTGTATACGGCACGGGCACATATTTGTCATGTTGCGTTCGGTTCTGCACCGCTGGTCGTATTTCATCCTGTCCCACAGTTCACTTTTTGCACCTTGATCGCGTGTCTGAGTGGTGCCGAAGAATGGATTTGTTTCTCCCCCTCCAAAAGTACAAAGTAGGGTTTTCTACCTTTTTTCTATGGTCTTTGTTTTGCTGTTGCATCATAAGTGCATGGGTACATTACGGGGAAGGGGTGTTCTGACCGGACGATAATAATCAAGGGTCAAATGTCACTCATAAATCAGAAGCATAAAGAAGATTTACAATATGACGACCATATGGTTGGGCAGAAAGTGAATCTTCATTAAAAGAAAATGAAGCGTGAGACACATTCCAATATTAAAGTCATCTTTATGGTGAAATACTTCAACTTCAAAAGAATGCCCTCTAAAATATGATTGATTTCCAACCAACTATCTATCTAATTCCCTTCAAAATTTGATCGATTTCATTGCCTACACGATTGTCCTCTAAAACAATGTAATATTTGTATGAAAATACAAAAACAAGAAACGCACATATTTACCAACCAAGCAGACGCGCCTGTCCCGAGGGAAGATGTCAACGCCATGTTGAATTTATCCGTCGCACTCCCGTCGGCCAACTCGGGCAAGAGACAGTGTAGCTTCCATTCCGATTTCCGGCCTCCCTCTCCAAGGATAGAATAACGTCCAGCATTCGCATGCGCAACCATTTTCTCTGCCACGTTCAAACATTCCAGCATACGACAAAAAGCTGGCGGAGATATCCGTACGCGACACGTCCCATTTTGTTCCATCGTCCACACACGGACATCCGTTTGCACCTTACGGGCACGTTACAGTGTTTCCTGCATATCCAGGCACACATCTGTCGGGTACGGTTAGGTTGGGCCGAGCATCAAATGATTTGACTCGTCGAGACAATAGAGTCTACCAGTCGATGTGTAAACTAGTGCACTTTACGTTCCGGTTCCGACGATGGGTTTTTTTGCGGAGGTGAGTGCTGTTTGGGACCGACAAATGGAATGAATTATTAAAACTAAGCCAAAGTGTCATCCGATGGATGACAGACATATTCAAACTCAACCGCCGCCTAAAACCACAGAATGAAACACAAATTCCTATGTTAGAGAGCTCAGAGAGAACCCAAAAGAGGAGTAAACCACCGTGTTTTTGCCAACTGTTTGGTGTACTGTGGTTTGACGATGATGTCCGTCCGTTCCGCTGCTCTCTAATGCACCCGGTATCGCGTACAAGCATTTGTGCAAACATTTGGCATCTCCACCAAATGCTTTGATGTCAGACAGGTACCTATATACACATCCACCCTGTCCAGAGAGCCTGCGACGACGCAAAATAAAACACACGAACCGTAGTCCCCGCGCACCCGAAAAGGAAACCTCGGTCGACGAGTACGCCCGTTGTTTGTAGTTGGTTCGTTAAGAGTGGTAACAGCGCAAATATTTACCCAATTCATAAATCTTATTTGCATTTCATTTTTTGTATGAAGCACCGTAACGCTCAGAATCGTAAGATAGGGGAGTTAAGATATTTCGGCTGAAAAGCGGGAACACGTGCTTCCGCTGCTGTGTAGACAATGGTATATTTGTTTAGAAATAGTAAGCACTCATCTTGAAAGTAGTAGAGGTAACCATAATAATTGAAACGTAATAAATTGCAATCCGTACTTACGTTTCACGAACTTTCAACTGTCAATTCTTCACCACCGAAACTGATCCCACCGTTACACGCTTTATCAGTGTGCTCATTGCCCATTCGCCTGCAAACGAAAATCCCCGTTTGCCGTTTGCAATGCAGTGTTCCTTTATCGTTCGCTTATCGTTTCGTGTTAGCGTGATGTTATCTGCAATGGCATTAGACCAGCGCGCAGCATAGGTGTGGAGGCTTGGCTATGGCTACGGTTACCACTCCTATCGCTCGTAGGTGACGGTGCATTAACGGTCCCGATATATAAATTTCCCCGGAGATCGACATCGGGTTGCTGCTGTGCAGATAGATATGTGGGTGCTTGTGTTCCTGAAGTATGCTCCAGATTAAACAGGTGCATCTCGGTGCACCTATGCTGCAACTATGCTCAAACAGCAGAAGAACTGTTTTGTAATTGTGTACAACACCCAACGGTGTGTTGCTGGAGAGAGCTCAATCCAATTGAGGTTTTCTGTCGCTATAAAAGAGTCAAACTGGCGAGTGCTTCAGACTGTTCAGTGAGTGTAAAGTTATTTTTTTGAAGAAGATTATGTTTCCAAAAGCAGTTCTTGTATTCGTTCTAGTGGTTAGTGAAATTGGTGTCTTCCAGTTTGGGATAATCTTCACAGCCCTTCTGTTTTGCTCCAATCGGTTTCAGAGCCTCAGTGGATGTCGCGCGGTACCCGTAACCGACCCATTGGATTACCTCCCAACTCTGGAGTATCTTCGAAATGTACTTCGTTTCAGCATACTCTCCTTTTCACAAGTGAAGCCTGATACGGCTGTGCCACTTACCTTGGACGTACCTCGAACTCTGACAAATGTTAGTCACTCATTTACGAGCGCTCAAGAAGCAGTTGAGAAGATCTCCGAACTTCTTCAAACGCAAGATATCTCCCGCAATGTGCGAACACTGGCTGAAAACTTGCAACAAATAAATAGCAGCTTTTATGAGGCTAACATCCACTACCCTGAGTACTACCGTATGGAGATCGCTTCCCAAGAGTTGGAACTCATGAGGCGCTATATGAGTGAGCATTTGAAGCGGGTGGATTTCAAAAAAGCAACCCTCACATTAGAAGATCTGCGTGCGATCAACAGTTTTCTGACAGATGCCACCAGTCACGTAATGTCTACGACAGTGGCAGTTTTTCTAATCTCCAGTGTCGAGAAGCTGCAATACTATCTCAAAGTGCTTTTCTTGCCACCACACATGGAGGCGACAGAATTGAAAGATCTTCACGATATCACCCAGATTGTACGATCGTACCATGAGCTGTATGGGGCTGCCCTGCGTACTGCATCGGAACGCTTCCTTCAGAAAGCATCCGATGGTAGACAGTTGCTCCAGTCGATGCTCGGTACATCGGAACTCCTGCCTGAAGGTCTCCGGAAAGGTGTGACAGAGTTTTCTAACCATGTAGACAACTTCATCCAGGCGGGGCTCGATGATCTACAGGCGGTGGAGTACCGAGCTGAGAATCGGTTTGGTGAAGCGTTACAAAACATCCTCTACACCTCGTACGGTTTGGTATCTTCGGGAATGGGAATGTTACGTCCCTACATACGTCACCTTCAATGCGTGCGAGAGCTCGTCCCACGTGCGCACACGGTTGCTGCATTAAGCCTTAACTCTGTGTCACTGTGTTCAAATGAAGCAACAACACCATTGTATGATGCAACGATGATGTACCACGAGAGAATACGTGAACTTCAGCATCAAATATACCAACAGCTGCAGAAAGTGGAGGCTTGTACTAAGCTGGAAGCGGAAAATTGTTCCTCGGTAATATGCTCAATCGTTGTAGTGTGAAGTGGCGGTTGATTTGACTTCTTTTTATCTGCATATTCCGTAGGTCTATGATGAAGCGATGATTCTTATCAACACCAACGCGGACGTGGTGAAGAATTTCAAAATTGATTTTGAGCCATACCGCGAACAACTGCTGAGCTGTATGACGTCGAAGCTAGAAATCGAGATGGCAAAAGTTCTGGATATGTCTCTCAACTTTGACAAGTGTGTCAAGATATACAAGTAGAATAAGGTCTGCAGCGTTTAAACAAATGTTGGAGAAAATTACATACTGCATAAATGACTGTAATGACCGATCAGTCAAACGGGATCATCCCTTTGGGACATTGTTTTATTTCTCTTTTATTGAATTGTTTTCCGAGGAAAAAGAGGGGATCGGTTTTGAGAATAAAAAACGATTACATTGCCAATAAACGCATAACCACAGCGTAAGGGAATGGGCCTCTCCTTTAGATCAATTAAAATTTACACGAACAAATTGTTCCGTTGCCTCACCCTGCCCACGCCAATGAGTAGCACGCCGTAAATCAGGGACGGGGTTTTCCATCGGATGTCCGCGTAGGGGGAAATTCATGCAAACCGGGTGATGGAGGAATCCATTTAACCGTACCGAACACCATCTGTGGTTATTTATTTCGATAATGATATCCTAATGCATTCACCCGTACGCTGCTGCCCACGAGTGTGCCCACCATACACACACGCCAGCAGGAACGCTTTTGGGTCTGGAAACGCAGGAACTACTTCCCCTTTCCGTGTCGGGGTTTTTTTTCTCTTCATTCTTCTTTTTTGTTCGTCCTTCCAACAACGCCAAACGTACAAAATAGCGGAAGGAAGCAACCCATTATTAAGGACATGCATACAGCACTCGGGCTCAGCACACAATGCCACCCTTCTGAGTGCACGTGGATTAATGTTTTGCTTTACGCTTCCACCACTGACCCTGCCAACCACTCCTTCCCAACCAAAACCCATCCAAGCGCCGAAACAAAAAGTGAAAAAGCCAGTGAATAATTGAATGACGGTAAAAACCAAACGTCTGCAATAGGTTTGATGGATGCCCGCGTGTGACGAGATCGATGGGTGGGTGACAATGAGTGAGTAAGTGAAGGACGTATCCGACTACCTAGCTAGAGGGTGAGGTGGGAGTTGGAAAACATTTTGCCTTTGTTTACGCTCACGTCAACGGAAGGATTTTTTTTTCTAGAGGCAAGTCAGAATGGGACTTGACGGTTGCTGAGAGGGTGTTAGATTTGTTTGTGTTTAGCGACGGAAATGAATGGTGCTTATGCTCAAGAGATCGTTCACATTTTAATCTGTAAATTAGGTGCGTTGAGATTCTTATTACGACAAGAGCCTATCAAAATCTGTTTTTATTGTTATTGTTTTGTTAAAGTAGCAAACTTTCGTCTTACTAGTGCTCTAACGACGGACCAGCTCGTATCTGGATTGTATTGGATAATTGCACCCGCAACTATGACTAGCTTTATAGCAGTGTCGCTAGTGTTTTATAACAGATAAAGGTTTAATAAGGTCACATAAAGCAATTGTTATAATAAGTCTTAAAACGATCTATTATTAAAAATACATGTAAAAAGGAGTAAAAAATAATTCGAGTTTTATTCGAAAAGCAATTTAAATCATATCTTTTTGATATTGCTTTATTCGACTTTAAATAAAATATAAATCACGCATATTTTATTTTAAAATATCCAGACCCAAAACTTCCGCTCCAAACACCAAATTTACCATCCGGAGTATTTGCAAAAGCAAACCAAAAAAACTAATGCTGCATTTTCCACAATATGTCATTCACCATGATTAAGGACCATTATGCGGTTCGAATACCAACCCCAAACCATGCCACACAATTTTTGCCATTTCGCTGCAAACGGTATCGTTTTACTCACTTTCTTTTTTAAATTCCATAACTGCAAAACGGAAAACAGCACCGAAAAAAAATGCTGCTTCAACCATAAAGCTCGCACTAATAAAAAGCAAACGGCTGAATATTAACCTTGCGCATAATTCCTTCCTTCTAACAATGTAGCTCCCGTTTTTATATATAAACTTCCGTCGTTCGATGATTTTTGTTCTTGCTTGGTTTGTCTGTTTTTTTAAGTTTCTTCGCCACAAAGAACATGAACTTTTTTTCCTTTACCTTGTTTGCCAGACAATCCGCTGCTGGTGTAAAAAGGGGAAAAAATCGCAAAAAGTCCTTTTTGGAACCAAAACAAAACTTACTTAAAAAAAACTCTAAAGAAAAAGTCAGTAACAACTCCCCGTGTATGAATATTTCATGATGCGTTAGAATCATCGCCGGCACCCTCTCATAAACCACGCCTCGGTCGGATTGACCGAAACGTGACCGAAAACAAAAAGTCATAAACTACCAAACCGAATCTTTTCCATGGTCGTGTGTCTAAAAAAACCCCTCCAAAAACCAAACAAAGATTCATTCGTTCTTTCCCGCTTTTCCCCTTTTTCTTCTTCTTCAAAAAAAAAATCCCCCCAAACCCAGCTGGGTCCAATGGGGGCATGTTTCCACTTCAAGCCTTACTTAAAAAATAGGAAAAAAACGAAACATTATCTAAAAGTATTTTGATCAACAACAAAAAAGAGTAATATGGCCGTAGACACACGCGCATACTCACAAACACATGTATGAAAAAAGGATGAAAACTGGCCCAAGGGGTAAAAATGGGCAATGATTTAAAGAGAAATATACGGAACACACAAACTGAGGAAGTAAAAAACGACACGATGAGTTGTGCACGTGGAAAATCTGCCGCGAGCAATTCTTTTCGAGCGAAGCACATTACTTCATAAATGTCATCCGACTGTAAGTAAACAATGTACCTAGATTAAGTGGTGTCTCTTTGTTTTTTCGAGAGCATTGTATCCTTTCGTTTCCTTCTTTCCTTCATTCCATGTCATGTTCATTACTTTGTATGAGTAACAATTTATTCCTTCATTATTTTAATATATTTTTTTGCGTATCTTGTTTGAATTATTTCTATATTAGTTATGCGTTTCATAAAACTTTTTTCATTAATTTCTTTCGTTTCTTTTACGATTTATTTTGCTCTGTTTAATTTGCAATATATTCATTTATTACTTTTATTAATTTCGTATTCCTTTCATTTTGTCTTTATAAGTTATGTATTTCATTAAGCCATTTTCTTATTTTCTAATGTTTTGTTAAAGGTTTTTAAATTAGTTTATTTAAACCTCTATCTACATTTTTTTTTAAATATTCATACATGCCTTATACACAAAACAAACTATCGTTTAGAAAAATTCCTATACAAAAATGAAGATAACTAACATATAATGGTAAGCTCGATTGTTTTTAACAATCTGTTATTCCCAGTTACTGCTACACACCCTGCGAGACACACCCCTAACAGTGCTAGATACACACAAGCCACAAACTGTGCGGAGTGTTTGGTTTATGATCTGGTAACTTTACCATCCAATCCAACGTAGATTTAACATCGACCGATCGATTGCAAATGTGCGCGTTTAATGCTTTGTTAAAACCATTCTCCCACCTACAGGGGTGCCGACGTTGGTTTGGGGTTTCCCAACACTTCCGGCGATTATCATCCGAATGCCAGCCGTTTGTAGAAAAACCGATGCATACATTCGCACTTGCGAGTGGTCACTCGCATTAAAGTGATCAATAGCTATTTGTAAACCTCACAGCTTCTCGGTAGTTTTCCACCGTGCGCCTCCACATTCGATTGAACTTCGAATTAGCCATTCGAGTTTGAATTCACTCCACTTCGGTTCAATTGTCGAACCACTTCCGGAACAATATTGCATTAAACTGCCCGGATTGTGTCCAGATCATTTTTCTTTTTCCACGAATCGTTCGTTCTATTGCGTCGAATCACAACAACGTAAGCTCCGGAATGGATTGAATGATGTGTTTGCCCTACCCATGGTTTGTTGGGAACATTTTCCGAGGTGTGGCTCCCGATGTCGTTGTGGAACTACTCACACACACACACACACGCACACGTTCTGTTCTCATTTTGTGACATTCGGCTGGGTCGATTATTCGATGGTCAATTTCTGAAGCCCCGGTTCCTTTGTCATGTGCTGTTTATCGTGCGTTAAAATGTGGGTCAGTGTCACGGACGCCCGGGTTTGCCACCTAATGTGGGTGACATTTCGTGGATAAGCAACGAAATGACTAACTGTTTCTAGGCTAATTGATTTCGATAAATAAATGGTGCATGCAGAGCATTGTGGAAAACGGTTAGCAGCGGAGCAAGCAAATTATTGCGAACATAACTCAAGGGAAGTTTACTAATTCTTGCTTTATGATGGATAGATAGCTGTAGTATGAGTGTGGTAGAAGGCAGACACCAACGCTAAAACATATCTATCATAATGAGGCAAAAGCTTCTAGTCCTCTACATTTTTTTTATTTGCTGAAGTACGGCTAATGATACTAAATTAAGAAGTGGAGAAGTACGTCAACCATCAACCAACATCACAATATCGTTTATTTAAGAAATATTGCCTCTGTCTACTCATCTTGTCAAAACATCACGAATTCGCTCACAAAACCTATTATGAATCTACCACAATACCGAAATACTTAAATTTTATGAAAATATGTCTTCTTGAGTTCCAGTAGTGGATAAAATTTATCAAAACAAATCGACGGTTTAAGACCTTTTCGGTAATATCAAGGCTGACATGTTTAAAACACAGAAAAAAACATAATCTAACAGTTGTTGTATTTTCTCAATGCAGTTACATAATTAACATTAATACTTTTATTTGTTGTTAATAAACTAATATGTTCCTCGTCTCCACTGTCTCGTTTCAGGTAAGCAAAAGGACTCACACGCCAACCCCAACCAACTCACCAAGAAACAGGTTCTTGCAGAAAAGTGCAATTCATTTGATATACGATTCGCCTTTTTTAGTTCGCTCTGAACGTTTGATTTACGATCATGTCTATTTTACGCCTCCGGCAGCAACTAACATTTTGTCCTGCGCGATCTCCCGCGGCTACATGCATAAACGGTTTAATTTATTGCTTCTGAAGCAGTGCACCGACGAGCGAAACACAAAAAAAAACATATCTTCCACTCCTTCTTCAGCCTGTTTTTGTGCGCTGTTCCGGCTATTTCCGAAACCTACCGTGCGCCTCCATTAAACGCGTCATTCAAACGCTCAACGGGTTGCTCCATTCCCGGAACGCATTAAGGGATTCCCGTAAGCAAAACAACAACAGCGTCCTAACGGGCATCACCAAACATAGCCCAACGTGCCACCACTTGTCGCGGTGACACTGGGTGTTTTATTTACTCAGCAACGCCGAACCGAACCCATTTTTCGGTGACCGTATTTCGGGGTGTATCGAACGGAGAAAATGTCCCACTCACTGCGGGCATTCTCCAGCGTAATGCTGAGCATTTCTGGTGCCCGCGATCCGGGTGGTGGCATCCCGCCGTGTAAATGTCACACACCCGTGAGTGCGTAATAATGTTTTATGTACTGTCATGCTCGGTACGGTACCGGCTAGGGTTGACTTTTTCCGTTTTTCCGCTAATAGAAATACGAGTTTCCAGAAAGGAAAAAAAAGGAAAAACGAAGTGGTAAGGAAAGATAAACATCATCGATCGTTAGGCCTAGCCGGAAAAGGAGGAAAAAATAAACCGGATCCTTTTTTCCCGGCTAGAGAATGGCGCAAAAAGGGGGTGAATGATAGCTATTTATTGCACATGTGCACACTCGCGGCTGGTAGGAAATGTTAACGGAAGAAGCAAAACGAAAACCAGGGAAAAAGGCAATAAAATTAACAAACGGTCCTTTCCGGGGTTTGATGATGGCAAGGATGGAACCGTGATCAAAACAGGACAGCGGGGATCCTCGTAAGCGTGTTCGCACCTTCCTCAATGCTTGCCGTGTTGATGGGAACGGATCATATTTCACCATAAGGACGATCACTACCGGGAAGTACAGTAACCCGCGACCATCACTCCACCATTTGCTTGGTGTGGCGTTAGTTTAAACGAATTAAGCGTAATTTAATAACTCTCTGTTTGCTGTGTGTTCGTTATCCAAAGCCACCCGGCGGCCCCCTTTCGTGAAAACAGATAAATATTACATTTTATTGCGTTATAAGTGATAAAACAAATAAATTTGCCATTTGTGCTCTTTCACCCTAGGAGCTTGCTCGAGTTCGAGTCCAGCTCGTTTTTTTTCTTTTCGCCCTTTTAAACACTCTTTTTACCAATTGATTCGATTGGTTAATTGGTAAGTTTATGTCCTTTTCCCATGCTGGAAGGCAAGCGTCAAGTTCGCTTGAGCAGTGGAAGCTAATATCATAAAGTTTAATCGGTTAATTCCATAGCGAGCGAATACCTGATTGGGTTGTAAAGCAACGCTTTTAACCGTGCGCCATTTTGGAGTCAATCTATAGGGCAGCCTCAACGTGGAGCTCATTTGAATGTGCACTCGGTAAGAAATATGAGTAACTCTTTTAGTTATAGCCGAAGGAAACTTTCTCCAACACCAATCAAATAAGCTGGAATTTGCTGTGGCCCAGGTTTCCGAGTGTATCGTGGAAAAAGTGATTGGACTTACACCCTGCAAATACAAGCATAGTTTAAGCGCAAGGGATGCAATTTTTGCTGCACGCCATGCAACTTTACTTGCACCGACAACCGAAGTCGCAATATTCGTAAAAGCTTTTGCCAAGAAATATGAAGCCCGCAATGAACGACGGGGAAGCAGCTATTTTCCTGTGCAAGACACTCAAAACTCCACTCAATTACGTAGATGTGGACCATTAGTGTTTGGGTTGGCCCGGGAGTTTGCATGTAACGGGGCTGGAACTCGATGGCAATCATCATCATCCAATTATTCGCATTAGCCAGTACTGCCGCTTTTGATGGCCATTTTCCGTGCCCTCTGGTCCCGTGGAAATGGGAAAGTGTTCTAATTAAAAACAAATTACGTGGGATGATATTATATAGAGACAGTTTCGTGTTGCCTCACCGGTGACTTCTGTGCGACCCGAGTCCTCTCCACAGTAACCGTAAGTCAAACGGGAAGCCGTGCTGATGCAATTGAAAGTGCATATGCCTGACCTCTGTCGTTTGGCTGCCATTGCAGGGGTTTGAAACTGTAATCGAAACAGTCACACTATGTCCTCTTCCTGTACGGAATGCATTTCCCTGGGTGCAATTCCAATTTCCCATCGCCGGAAGTAGAACGCGTAGCGTATGTTTATAATAAAATCATCTGCATAAATAATGAGCTCGGAAAAGTGGTTTTGTGCAGGGTTGGGCAACGGGAAAGGACATCCACCTTCCACGCCACTATTAGCACCTCACCCAAGCAAGAGAAACCACGTCCCCAGTTGTTCCAACAGCCTGAACTTCACGTAATCACCGATCATAATCTTTGCCCGCAAAAGGTCCAGCAGCAGCAAATGGGCAGAAGGCTTCACAAATGGGTGATCATGCAAGTTTGATAAGGTCCAAACAAATTAAGTCACCCTTGGTACACTCACTGCACCAGTCTTCCTGGAAGTGATCCTGGAAGTGGAACCACGGATTGTGATGTAGTGACTTGCCCGGACGGAACGCTCTAATTGGGATTACGGAGCAATCGTCCGGACGCTTTGGGTTTCCTCCGTCTTCTGCAAAGTCTTGCCAAGACGCCTCCAGCATCGAAACGTCGTCTTACAAATTGCTCAATCTCATCTTTCCGCACAAGGGATTAGGGCCCCAGAAAGTCTGCCCAACCAAATGGATTTCCTCATTTACGGAGCTCCGGCACGGTGTCATTCAAAGGATTAACTTGTTTTGAGTCTATATTTTCCCTTAACGCAAACAGACACAATCTCTGTCCACTGGGCGAACGAAAACTCTGCGCACGCGACCCAGCTCTCAAGAATGGTTTGGACTTTACCCGCCAAAAAGGATACGCTCCCCTCTCCGAAAGTGGGACGTGCTAATGGAAACTCTGCTTTTTGTCACGTATCCCGCACTTGACAGCCGGGCAACACTCTCGGGCGGGCAGAGATGTCGAAGATTGTAATTAAATTAGCGGAGCGTGCCAACGGCTCCGAGTACTCGGCCCACCAGAGCTCGATAATCGATCCGCATTAATCACTCACGAGACGAAACACGGAAAAGGTTCGAGATGGGCAACCTTGGCCGCCACGCGTCAGCTGTCCACCTATACCCACCACGAGCGCCAAACAATAGCGTGGAAAGGCGTGCGCATTCGGAAGACGCGTGGCGCAGATTTTCGACCCATTTTGTTTCCGTTTATGACCCTACCGTGACGTCAGCTGGGGTTTCCTTTTTTTTCGTTTTGTGGTGTTCGTCATTACGGGTTGTTGTGCGTGCCCGGGAACGAAATGGTCGCATTAAATGGTTTGGGAACGCACGGACGTCGTTGACACTGCCGGAGGGAGTGGAGGTTCATTTTCGGTCATTTCCAACACCACGAAATGTGAAGGGAGGATACCACACAATCTTCACACCAGTGATCAACAGTAATGGAAGGTTTGTAGACTTCTTTGTACTGGGTCCTCTTCAATAAAGATGACAGTTCTGATTCGGATCACTCCTGAAAGCCTACACAAATACTCGAGATCTATTATCGGAAGTCACGTGCGGGTATAATCACTGTTTGACAAATGTGTTATTTTCCATAAGTCGCGGAGGATTAAGTCATGTTTGTAATGTTTCTATTTCGAATTGAAGGCAAATAATATGTTTTATCTGTCAACTCCCTCCAATATCCTTTTGCAAATCTTTTTGTGTGTTATCACAACTAAACTATTCAATCTGCTCTAAAAAAGTTGAAAGTGCATTTTTCAAGTCTGTCAATAGCTTGATCAACTGTATCCTCTGTCAGGTCCCTTTGATCTCCAATGTCAGCGTGTAGTCTCCAACAAGAATAGGCTGTCATTTTGGGAATAAATCATCGACACAAAAACACACACACAACTTTATAAACTGTTCAATTGCACCTCATTACACCGCCAGATGTGTTCCCCATTGTGTGTGCTCAGTGTTCGCTTCATCCATATGTGGATAGGTTGTCACCACCACCACGCCACTAAAAACGCCATCCCTCCCCATCTGCGTTGTTGGCTTCAAATGAGCGACTTTTTAATTTTACGATTTTCCATTCATTTTCCGCACACAATAGAACCGAATGTGTGTTCCCGTACATGTACACGGGACCCGTTGCGTTGTGTACGTCTTTGGAGGTTCCTTTGTTTGCGGGACAAAAATCTTTTGTCATCGGGTAGCACAATAGCAGCGGATGGGCACGATCCGATCGCAAAAGCGTTTGGTTTTTCCTGCTGCTGTCAGCATTGTCCAACGCGGTGGCCAGTACCCGAGTCCGGGAGGGACGGCACGATGTGTAACGAATGCTAGATTATTGCTGACTTCTTACAAGTGCACTCGCTAGATTTGCCTTCGCTTTGTCTCGTAACCCAACGGGGGAGGCACTTGGGAAGGTGGTGGTCTTCGCCACTACAACTTGGCAGAACTTTGCCGTGGATCGATACCGGATCAGAAGCGACTGGTTGGGTCGTATCAGCAACACTCCCAGGGGAGTCCGTCTACCAAGAAGTGGTACCGGCAAGTATGAAAAATTATCAAAACTAATTCAATATAATCTACCCCAGGGAACAAGCTCACGGAAGGACGGGTTCTCGTCTAGCCACCGTGTGTACGTGTCTGTGTGCCAGTCTTCAGGGAATCAAGCCGTCCTCCACATGACGTCGTCCGGCACTGTGGCTCAGCACGCGACCGACCTGTGCTGATTGTCGGCTAGAGTGTTCTCGGGAAGTCACGACAAGTGACGGGGCTTCATCTTTCCACCGAAGGAACACGCCCGCGAGCAGATTTAGATCGGTACGGTATTCAATTACCGCAGGATCCCGCACCAACGCTCGTCCAGCAAACATCCAAAAGGGACATCCGACGGTTGGACGGAGATTTGCGACAGTAATTATAGAACAGTGCCCAGGGCTTCGGGGAACTGAAGGGGATCGATTGAAATCTAATCGCACGCTACGCCCGATGGGAAACGTATTGTAACTGGACGAAGATTCTCACGCTCCCTGTATACCCTGTGCCCGCCAGTTGGAGACATTTTCCCAAAGCATTCCGGATTGTTACAACCTTTTGTATCCAAGCTTAATGTTACTATAATCGCATAAAATCGTTTTGGACAATGCCTTTGCAGTGGTGGTTCATTTGTGTGCCCCGACATCTCCTCTAAGGATTCTCGCATGTTCTTGAGTGGTTTCCAGCATCTGTACCTCTTAAATGTACCGTGAAACGCCGGTCGGGAACAGTTAACGATGTCAGTAACCACCGGCTCAGCAAACAGCAAAAACGGGAATTCCTCCCAACAAACAGAAAAAGGGATGAATATTCATTCCATCTGCAGCAACCGAAACCCAGTGGCATGTATGCTGCAGCCCTCGGCGGGTGCTGAAAATGCTGAAATGGCCTGTTAAAGTCTAGAATCAATAAAAAACCTCCGCGAAGCCCATAAATATAAATAAACAATTTTATTGTTTCGCTCTGGTTTCTGCAGTAAAAATTTATATGATTAATTTAATTATCATCCCAACCGCTCGTCCTCTCACTCGGAAATTCGATGGTTTTTCCCATTTCCCTCCGGCGGTTCCGAACATTGCCCCTTAACTCAGTGTTTCTGTGTTTGCTCGAGTACCGAACGGGATATCGCGCTAGTTTGGCTTCCCGGTGCCCCGGTACGTCCTGCCGGGGTTCTGTTTGCTTTGCAAGCAGATACGGCAATCTGTTGCGATACGCTTGCCCGACGCCGCTGGTTTTTCGCCACCGAGATCGAGATGTCAAAGTTAGGTTTGTCCTGAAGTTTGTCCGAACGTTTTTACCAAGGGGACGCAACGTCGCTCCGTTCCGATCTGCTCGAGGAGTCATTTCTATGCTAAAACAAACATATTTACCCTCTGCGTCGGTATCCCTTGGCATCCCTTCGGCAACCCTCGGCCCATTTGTTGTCACGGTTGTCACGCACGTTCCGCACCGTTCCAGGGACACCATCTCGATGCGCCCTCCAATACAGCCTCCGAAGCCTTTGCGTTAGTGAAGGGGGAACTTTCTACACATTGTCCCGAGGCAGAGGGAAACACTGCTCAACGCTAAACAAGCGGTAGAGTGTCCCTCGGGACACACCCTTCCGTTCGCCCCCGTTCGTACCCGGTGCGTGCGTGTTAACTTTGCTACGGTTTGTGTGTTGATGGTGGATTGGTTTTTTCCGGAGGAAACAGCAAATTATACGCCGTTTAGCAGTCTTGCAGGGTGGCGAGAGGAATGACGAGGAAGCAGGAAAATTATCGACCAAAAATGCGTCGGCGGTTGGGTGGCGAACCTAACCGGGATCCAGCCCGGTAAGAGCCTCACGTGGCTTCATATCTCGTGAGAGATAATTTATGTTGCGCGGCATAAGCACATACTTCGCATTGCCGTGCAAACAGCACGCTGTTTGCTCGGGACGGAACCGACTGTTGAGGGATTTTCCCTTTTCGATTCACAGTTGGAAGTTTTCTGTTGCCAATAATCCTAGACCGAAATACTTGAGCGTATCTACGGAGCAAAAATTATTAAAGGTAAAATTGGTGGTGGTGAAGAGGTTGGGAAGATACCGAGAGTTTATTTGCAACCTTCATGTTAAGGAGGTTGGATCAAATGGTTTCAGCAAAACAGGGCCGCGAGTTGATTGGTGGAAAAATATATTTGATTAGCGCAAAAAATCGAAGGGATAAGTGACCCTCCAAACGAGACGGGTCGATTGTTCCAAGCCAAGCGTCACCAATTAGCCGACGAAAACCTAATCCTTGAGGTGAGCAAGTGAAGAAGTTATCAGAAAAATTTAAAGTCTTAATGCTGTGATACACGTGCGAAAGAGAAAGTTCCTTTAATACGACAAAAGGAGCAGCATTTTTGACAAATGCTCCATTGCTGTGTTATTGATTAATACTGCAATTTCTTGAATATTAAATAAAATTTTGAAATCAAGGTTTAGTCAAAGATTTATTCCCATATCTACATTTATGTCTTGATGTGAGCTAGTGAAGATATCATTATTTTAGATAAACGAAACAATGCTAGAATTAGGAGGAACATCAAACTTTTAAAAATGTCTTAGAGAGTTTTCAAGAGAACGATCAAGATATTGTGGCATATACTATATTTACTACTTGAAAAGAACTCGTGAAGGAGTCAGTGAAAGGCATCAATTTAGACAAACAATGAGGAAAATACCAAAATTATTCATTTGCTCTATCGAATTGTGCAGACAGAGTTTCGACCTACACTCGATAGTATCCACTCCTGAAAACATATTGGTAAATAAAACAGAAAGATACCTTGCGTCCTTTATCTCCCAATAATTCTTCAAACGATCATCTAAAACACGCAACTTTAACCGACCCCTCAACAAAGATGCCCATCGTTGACCGTGTCCCCGACGAATCAGTGCGAGCCCTCAAATCACAACCAGCCAAAACGGTGCCTTTCACTGCCTGCTTCGCACATAAATTAATTAATTAGCTCTGATATAATGTTTCTCCCGGTTTTTGTCCGTCCGCCACGACAGCGAAAGAGCGCAAGCAGCTACACCATCGCTTACTACTTGACCTTCCGGTAGAAACACGAAGTACCTAAAGCAAACCTGTCTGATGTTTGCGTTGATCCTACTTCAATCTTTCTGACGGCTAAACCCCGGGTCCTCGCAGCCAGCAGAAATGAGCTCTTAAAACCCCGAATCTTCCCACCAGACGAAACGCCCTGGCGTCTCGAGCTGATCGTAGCAGGGTTTATCATGGTTCTCCGGTGCTGGAGCACTGTTGTTACCTTTAAAACAAAAACCCCCCCTCCCAATGTGGTGCCTGCTGCGTCTTGGAAAACACTCGTTAAGCACTGCTAAAATATTCAACAGAATTGCTCTGTATAAATATTAAATGTTTGCAACATTTGCTTCGCCTTTCGCTCTCGGCACTGCCTTTGACTTGTGGTAGCATCAGCAAGCAACAATCTTGGAACGAATGCTCCTCAGCCCTCACGTACCCAATTCCCCAATAAAAGCAAAAGGTAGTGTAGGCACCGCACCAGGGTTGATGAAAGGCGAACAGTTCCCATCTGCGAATCTCCGAACTCTGGCAGCTTTGAAGCAGTGCGCGCCCTTCGCATCCATTGTGCCTGATGTAACGGGAAAGGATAACAATGGCAATGGTTTTCTACCATTTGCTTTTACGACCCACCCGCACCGAAGTGTGGCGAAATCCGGAAAATGTGGCCACGTGACGGCTGTTTTGCCAGCGTTACACCTGACCCCTGCAACCTTTGCCGTTTGGTGTTGTTCGCTGCGGCATCCGGTACACCTATTGTGTGTTCTTCCACATCCAGCGGGGTGAAGAACCCATCTTAATCTCATTTCATCAACACCGGAACCGTCATTTCTGCGCTGCCAGCCAACACCGTGTTACAAATCGTATTAAAACGCGATGTGCGAGACTTCCAAAATCCAGACCTTATCCCGCTGCCACGAACGACGGCCATTTTGTGCGGCCACAGGCCACGGTTCGGGCGAAAGGTTAGGTGAACAACCCATCTCCACCTGAAGGTGGAACGGTTTCTGTTCTAGCTACCAGCTTACATTATGTCATCGTACTTTTTTACGAGTTTGCTCCCTCATCTTTATCGCCACTGTCTTTGCCATTGTTATGGTGCTCGTTTCCACCTCCAGCTTCTAATAGCCAGACGTACGAGGTCGAACAGCTTAATGCGGGTGGTAGGCACCACCTGGAAAGACGGGAATACGAGTAGGATTAAAGTACAACGGTAAATGGCTTTTGTTTTCAAACTTTTCCACCTGACAGGACCCGGGACATAGGGTACACTCCAAAACTGAGCGAAATGTCTGCGCGACTTACACTCACCGTGGACATTAGTGAAGTAAATTAAATAAATGAAAACGCTCGCAAACGTTCCATGGGCGAGAACAACCACCAAACTTCTTCACTCCTTCCCAACAATCCTTTTATGGCATGTTGTTTTACTCCTTTTTCCCGACTGCCAGCTATCGAAAAGGAGCCATTTTGTGGACATGGTCCTGTACAACCCCAAAATGTAGGCAGAGAACAAGTTGAACAGCTTTTCGCTCGGTCGTGGTCATCATGAGTTGACCTCTTTTAATCGGTTGGGATATAAAGAGCGAATTTATGACAGTGATACGGTCCAACGTCCAGTGTGGTCCGAATGTGGTGGACAGTAAAAACTTTTACCCCGTTTTATCGGCGTACGGTTTATTAAATATAACGAGCAACATTAAGTGACCGTTTTTTGTCTCATTATTATCCGCGCTTTCGGTAAGAGGCGACATTACTCGACGATGTTTTATAGCAATTCATTACTTAAGTGACAGTTTCCGTTGTGTGATGGACTCATGTTAAGGGAAGCTTGTTTTTTCGTTTGGAGTAATGTATAACATTGCCTGATTTCCCCAAAGATATTGGATGATATTTCTATTCGTTTGTTCTTTGATTGTCCCGACAAAGATCAAAACCCGTCCAGGATTTTTCTTTCGAACAGTTCCATTGTTTCGTTCCGCATCTATTTGTCAAAACTTAAAAGGATATCACATGAGGTAACTTATGCAACGATAAAGCTATCCGATACACGTACTCTGCCGACTAAATCCACCGTCACAGACTCCGAGAAACCTGGAACGATGAGCTGAGAAATTATTGATGTTTCTAGCGGCCACAAAGTGTTTATCCGCTCGACCATCTCGCCCACTGCCTCCATTTTATTCCCCCCGGAGACATACCTCAGCGGCGGTTTGGACGGTTTTATTTTAGCCGACGATGCCATGCGATGGAAAAAGACACAAAATGGTCACCAACAAAGACATCAAAGCGAACCGGAGACATGAAAGGCTACGCTTCGAGTGTGTTGTACCGAACACTAAACCGTCCGGAGTTGGAGGAGTTCTTGCACCGCTTTCTAGCGTTTAAGGGAACTCATAGCTCATAAATACGTGCTGGTGGGGGCTGATGGTACGAATCGAAATCCGACGTTCAGATCTTTCTATTGTACAGCCTCGGCACACTCCCCCTCCTTCCATTCAGTCATCCAGCCCGGCGGAGCCATTGAATGGTAAACCTTGGAGGATTGGATATGGTACATGTTTTGCCATGTAGTGTTATGGAGTCGACCGCCTCTTCAATCCACCGAACCCGGCTGCGGGACTGTGTGCGTAAAGAAAAATGTTTTCCCAAATTCAAAAAGGACCAAGCGCCCCCATCGCCTACCGGAACGAACGATGGGTAGAGAGAGCAAAAAGAAAAGCGACGTATTTCAAATGAACTCCCCTAGGTCGTACCCGGAATACGGAGATATACGCTTACACACTTCAAAACCCGGTAGTCCTCATCCGACCGATTCCGAACCAATGACCGTACGCGGAATCTAAAAACACACCGTAGGCGAATCCTTGAAGAAGCCCGAGTAAATACGTTCGAACGAATAAAATGGGGGAACCCCGAATGATGGTGGCAGTAGTAGTAGTAGTAGTAGTGGATGAGCGCAGAAGCAACCATGGCGGAACATGGTGCGCTCCGTTATGAAAAGTGGCAGTTCGAGCGAAACAGGCTGGAGATGGGTAGAAGAATCCATAAAATACGAATGAATAGGTTCGAATGGTTCCGAATTTAAATGTGCGTGTACTAGGTGGCTGAAGGAGTTGCTACCCTCCCAAAGGAACAAAGGCACATATCGAAATTTGAGATTGGAATGTTGATATTTTAAAACTGTTCCATGTTTTTCTGTTTTATTAAGTGAATGCGGTTGCCCTACAAGCTTGATTAAATTGTTGGACCTTTAATTGAGGAAATAATATTCAGGATTTATTTTTGTTGAAGAATTGCGAAGTTTTGGATATTGGTTATTTTAGGGTAGATAATGTTTTGGAACTGTGTATTTTATAGTAACTTTAAGAGAAGGGACGAATCCTACATAAATCTTCATTCTACCTTGTGTCACAAACTTACCAAAGATCTACTCACAGCTTCTATTATTTAATGTTGAGGAGAGATTCCTGCAAAAAAGCAGTCTCCACTCATTTTATCGATCCATTCGTCTGCCCTACTGCTGGAGCAACCGAATTCACCACAATGCCCGCAAAACAATCCTCCAGAAACAAACCCCTAAACTCCGTCATGAATTCTTCGGTTGGGCTTCTAAACGATGGATCCGGATGTCCCTTGTCATCTTTGCTGCCGCTGCCCTTGTACTCTCGGCCTCCCCCTTACTTCGCCGAACCATCATCACTACAAGGAGTCGACTGTATGCGAAAGAGGGAAATTATACCGAAATAAAATTGAAATAAAAATTCATTGCTACACTTTACGGGCATGTCCCAGGGAAGCCATTAGAGAAGCACCTCGTCCCAGACACACAGACACAAAGTATTTGCGATCCGGAAACCCCCGAAACGGACGACAAAACCTCAACACTCAAAAGCACTAGAGCATTCGGTGGGAGTTTACCGACGGTTGTAGTTGATTTTATTTTGTGCCATTTTTATCTCCCAAATGTGTGAGATGTGTACGTATTTAGAATGTCAGTATGTTTGAATGCCCTCCCACAACAAGCACCGGTGGTGTAAATGTCCAACTACTCACATCGCTGGTACATAGGCTGTCATTGGTTTTTACCCTCCTAAACAATAGTGGAATTAAATGAATTGGGCGTATGTTCTTTTCCCTTATATTGGGAAATCAGCGAAAAGCATCTTCAAGCCATAGTTGTCGAACGAATAACCTCATCTTACGCGCGAACCAAATTAGACTATAAGTTTTCATAAATTTCTGCACACTAATGAAAACACATTTCGACAGCCCTAGTTCCAGTGCCAGTACAAACTTCAGACACAACTCCCTGCTCCACCAGCAGTGTAAGCGGTGTGATCTAATTATTGACGCATTATACACCCTCCTCAATCTCTCTGCCGTAGTGTGAATCCTGCCTACATTCTGCCTCGAAACTGGGAATTAGATCGTACGGAAAAGTTAAGATAACTTTATTGGATTATTTCATTATCCGTTGTTACTGATTCCTGGAGTGCGACAGCTTTTGCCACTTGGCGCATCTCGTCCCGAAGAAGTCGGGTGGCAAACGGACGCGTAATCAGAACAAATGACACCGTTTAGTGAACGGAACCTTGCAGCCCTTTTGTAAAAATAATGAGGAGCAAGATTCTGGTGAATAATTGATTTTTATCGCCGGACTCGAACGTCACAACAGGCGCTGGTGTTGCGTCCGACACAACTGAGTGGATTTATATGTCTCAATGTGGACGCGTTTTGGTTTGTTACACATTAAATATTAAACATTTAACTCGTATGCCAAGCGTAACAAGAGGTTCAATTCTTACTTGGGAAACTGAGTACTCAAACTCGAACTAGGTAGTGTAGCTCATGACTAGAGATGGGCTCAACGGTTATTTTTAGTGAACATGAACGATCTAGTTCTTTTTTTAAGAACGGTTTGCGAACCTCGATTCTTTCGCTCTCTTTTCATTGAACTACCTTGTCCTTTCACATCCACAGAAATGACGATTTTTTTATATACATGAGCTCTCGCTTCATATTAATTAATTCTTGCGCAAAAATCTTTGAGCGAACTAGTTCACTTCTTACTCATTTTTCTATAGCGAAAACGAACGGACGGTTCTTCGAGCGAACTGTTTCAGTTCTTTCTCATTTTTGTATGGCAAAATGCTATGCACGGTTCATAGAGCGAACGAGTTCAGATCTTTTTAATTATTAAGAAACAAAGTACAACGCATAGTTTTTCGAGCGAGTTTTCATTACTTCGAGTTAAAATAGAACCAAGTATTTAAAGTTTTATAAAAAGAACTGCTCAACCTTTTTTTTAAGCACGCAGTTTGTTCGTTCTTCTCAAATAACCGCATGAGTTACATTATTCTGATTCTTTTGTCACAACTCTACTCATGACACCACACTGGCTGTAATTTGACAGTGACCTTGGGAAGGGTCTAAAAGTTAGTAATTGATTTAGTACTTCCGATTACACCGTATCAATGTCAGTTCGAATTGCTCGTATCACTGCAAGCGGCTACAAAATATTTAACATCAATTAAACAGATGAGCCTAATAGCCTGAAGCGTAGCTCCCACATCCCGTTTTTGCATACAGCAATCCCTTTTACACCTTATCCTCGTATCCCTCGTACCCAAGCACAGTGCGACATACGTTGTTAATGTAATTGACTTTTTTGTTGTTCCCCTGTAAAGAACGGAAAGGGAAAGCCAGTCTAGGGATGACGAAAAAATCTCAACACAACCGGAACTAGTAACAAAAAATAGGAAGTCATTGGTCCGTGGAATGTACCGGGGAAAATTACAAAAAAAATACACACATCTTCCAATAAAACGACAAAATGTACGCCCCTCGAGACCAACAAATCTGTCATCGTGCGGAGAATGTCTGCCCAGCCCAGGGGGTGTGCAATAAATTTTCCAATGAATAAATTCTTTACACTCCCGGCATCTCGGCAGTTTTGGGATTAAGCGTTCCTAACCGATCAATTCTGACCTCAGCCACGGTTCATCAGTTTTTGCCGAGTTTTACCCGATCTGTGTTGTAAGCTGCAACGAACCAGTCCGACCCTCAGTGTGTTCCGTTTCTGCTGGCACCCTAAGAACGGTGCTCCGCAGTACCCTTGCAAAGGCTCAAAAACGCCGGTCGTATAAATGTCAATAAGGTATTTAAGGATCAGTTCCTCTTGGACGCTTTTTTTTCTCGCTCCCTTCCTTATTTTGATCTGAAGAGCTGTGGCAATAGGATCAACACGGGGTCATATGCACTTTATCAACCACCGGCAACTAGCGACCAGCTCTAACACGTGGTAATGTGCCGAGTTGCAAACATGTCCAATTCGGTGCGCGGGTACTTCCACCAATGACATTTCCCGACCGGGAAAATGGAGGAAGGGGTTTTCGGGAGTTGGAAGTGGCACGACAGTCTCCCGACGATCTGACAGATGGTCAGTGAAAGAGACACGATTTAAGTGGAACAGATTTCACCACCAATCCATCCGTCCGTTACGGTCGTGACCGGTTCAGTGATCCAGCGGTTCTCGCCGGTCTAATGGATCGATTAGTGGAATGAATGATGCAGTAGCGCTTTCGGTGAATTGACACATTTTCCGATCCGAATCTCACGGACAAACTTCAAACTTGCATTGTACCATGCACCTGCACCGTGCACCGACACAGGAGATGGGAAGGACATTAATCAGCGTTGAGTGAAGT
Organism: Anopheles minimus; assembly: GCA_000349025.1. NCBI lineage: Eukaryota > Metazoa > Arthropoda > Insecta > Diptera > Culicidae > Anopheles > Anopheles minimus. Next base: position 4,979,081 of record KB664266.1, on the reverse strand, counting down.
TATAGTTAGCAGACTCAACCCCGTAAGCCTGTACCGGATCCCGGATCTAAATCTTCACCATTCGCTGTTAAACCTTCGCTAGACGATAAATTCTTCCCTCCGGCACTACGGAATGGCAGGTTTGTCCCTCGTCGTTTGCCCAAAACTCCGGGGTGACAAATGCTGTAAATGGGTGATAATCACTTAAAAGCCTAGCATGAACTGTTTTTATTACATCCTTCAACGACCATGACAACATGGTACGGTGAACGAGAGCATGTTCCATGCTACCGACGCAAGTACATTAAGGATATTTACCCGCATCCCCGGTTCGACAGGTCCCCACCATTCCGGTGCATTAAATGCGATAAATGCGTGGTGATAAATGTTTGCCAAACTTTCGCAAATCTGGAACAACTTACGACCCGTTTCGCGTGTCCCCGGAGTCGTTCTGTATTATCTAGCGTGAAGGAGAGCAAATTCTATTGCAACGATGACACTCACGAGTGCAGCGTGGCGTCAGCAAAAGCAATTTCTTTCGGAAAACTTTCCCAGCCCCGTTCGGGTGTTGGATGGAGATGCTAAGTGAAATGAATAAATTAGACACTTATAATAACTATTATAGTCTAGCCGTGCTCTGGCTTGGTGCGGTGTACGATTTAAACGATTGCCATGCTAACAAAGCCGTACGAATGCACCCAGGGACAGCCAACTCCAGCTCGTCCGAGAGGGTGATACTTTTGCAAATGGTAATAATATAAATTTGAATAACAGTACACACGCCGGCGACTCTTTGGGCGAGACCGAACCCGTTCAGACGGTGGGAATGTGTTGGATTAGCAATATAACAAATCGATTCTAGCATGGGTGCTTAAGTGGACGAGGATCTCGCCGTTTGGGGTCATTAGAGATTTAAAAACACCCGGGCACAGTAAGCCGGTCCGAGGCGTATGGGTCGAGACGAAATAAAGCAGCTTATGTGAAATTGTTCTACTAACACCCTTTTGCCTTCCTATCCACCCTCCTTCGAGGGACGTTCAAAGTGTTTTACAAAATGCATGTGTCTGTCCTGTAATCCTTTTTCTTTGGAAGACTTACGCATGCAAACAATGATTTGTGAAGAAAGTGGCTCCTGTTTCGATAATGATAATTGTTGGTCGGAAAGGGGCTTAGTAAAAGAAAATGCTTGAAATATATTATCCTCTTCTTGAGGTGTTTTGATAAGTTTTGATAACACTAGAAGGCAACTCTTGGTAAACAATGGATCAAGTTTAGTAATTATAATACTTTGTTTTATTACTCAAAGATTTCGCTTCGTTCCCGAATATCAGAGAGACCTCCGGTCGAATCTCATTTGAAACTCTGTCTACTATATTATGGTCTAAAACTCCAGCCACAGTGTTCTAGTTGGTAACTACGCCGGTCTCACACAACAGGAACGGTCCAAAATCTCATCGGAACTGTATTTCTTTACGCAAGACTGGTTATTCTGTGACGGCCAGGGAAGTTAGAAATGGCCGGTTAAGTCCTCTCGAAGTTATTCCCAGTAATTCAAATATAATATCTAAAATATTGTGCATTGTGAGGTCCAGAAGATAGGAGATTCGAGGACTATCTTCTGGTGTTATACCCCATCTTTATTAGGGTCTTAAAAGACACAACCAATCACTAGCCACGTTATAGTAGTCTTCCTAGTGTTCTGGTCACTCTCTTTTCCAATAATAAATTCTGCTTTTCAGGATATGATTATATTTATATAAACACTATAATAAGCTACTACCAGGTAACCAGGTAGTAACAATTGCAGTGGCGACCCAAAGCGTATTGAAAGTAGGGGCCCAACATCAGTACTTCTGGAACTGCCCTACCAGAATCTGATGAAAGTATCCTGGCTTTGTGGCCTCTCAAAATATAGAATATCTTTAATGGAGATTCCGTTCCTTGATAAAGAGGGCTTGTTGACCTTCAATGCATCACGTGAAACTTCGGGATCCCTCAGCCGACGGGGCCATTTAATCCTTTGTTTTTCATCACATTAGTAACATTAAGACTTTATAAAGAAATTTAATTATTAATGAGCTCTGCAAATAGTTTACTAAATCAGTCCTCAAACATTTAGTTGTCGAAACACAAATATATGAAAGCGCCGACTATCAACATTATTTTCTTGGAGTTTTCAAAAGAAGCTGAAAAACCGTCGGCATTAACTATTTGATTTACTTCAAAAAGTAAACAAAACTTCCAACCTTTCCTTTCCATCGGATCCGCATCTGAATCGTTAACGTCAATCATGCTTTCTTTCAAACATCCAACCCACCGGAATGGTAGCCACCCGTTACGCGCATGTTACATCCTGGTTCAACGTGCCTCTCCACCCGCTGATGGATGGAACGAGAGCCCGCCGCCATTCTGATTTATGAACCGCCACCAGAACCAGCACACGCGGTCCGTGCTATTAAAGTCTCATTTAAAGTGCTCCACACTGGTTGGCCTTCGCATCAACGCGGCTACGACTTTAATCCTGCAAACCGACGTCGACTTAGTTTGCGATCGGAAAAGTGGCAAACATCCCCAACAAAACCCTCTCAGACCAACACACGCACAGTCTGATCTGGGGGGCTCTCATCAAGGAGAGCATCCTCAGCGTGCCGCGTTGCCGTGATGACTCCCAAGACGCCAAGACGCAGGGAATAGGGCAGCTATTTTGTATCTACTTTCCGTTGCAAGGCTCCAGTCGAAATAAAAGCCGATGGATTCGGTCGTCGTCGTCGCACCGGAGTTCATAGACGATGGTGCCTGTGGGCGAAACACTTCATATCTGCTTCCACCAGTGCCCAAGTTCCCAGAACACCCCGGGACGACAGGCACAAGGCGATGATTAATATCAGGACAGGCCGCTAAAAAGAGCGCCCACCGACGCTACAAAATGGCTCCAAAAGACTTTTCTGGTAAAGCGGTGAAGCTGTGTAGAAGAACGAATGGGGAGATCGAAAAGAACGGGTGTCTAAATTTATGCCAAGGATAATATATCACAAAGGACTCTTTTACGCAGCCAACGGATTCATCTGCTAGCGGTGAGAGAGAAAGTCCCGCGATACACTTTAGAACAATCGTATTGAGAAGGGATTTTTTGCGCTTTTTCCAACATGTGTTGTGATATAATTTATCTTTTAAAATTTTATTTGTAGCCAAATGTTTAGGGAAATCCTTGCATCTTCTTTCACACCTGTTCCGTGTCTGGTCGGTGCAGAATAACGCATCGAACCAGTTGAGCACCCCTGCGTACGGTTTCTCACGCAACACACGCACACACTCTCTTCATCAACTTCTGCTGCAGTAAACACGCCCACTTTCTCTAAACACACTTTGCCACCGTCGCAAAACGAAGCGGAGAGAGTGAGAGAAAAAAGGGAAAAGAAAACCTCTCGTGTCGGAAAATCGGAATACAGTGCCAGCGAGACAAAGCGCACGTGCAGCAAAGCGTGAGAGCGAGAGAGCAATGGTTACGCGTTATGTTGGAACATTTTCTACGTGTGTACATGTTTTATGAAACGCGCGTTTGCTTCACGTTTGCAAACGTGATCTCGCACGAGTAGGATGCAGTTGTCGCGTGCTCCCATCTAAAGTCCGGTTTTTCGCGATTTTGGAAAAGCATTTTGATCGAACGGTTCAGCAAAATTCGACGGCTTCAGGTGTGGCTTTAATCGCAGGTGTTCGGAGGTTTTTCTTTTTCTTGTTTGTTGGTTCGATTTGTGACGGTGTGCGTATTACGAGTTGATTTACACGTTGTGCTGGTGCAAACAGTTTTATGTTGGTACGAAATTGTTAGTGAAAAGCTGGTTCTTTCGTTACGTGGTACGTGATAGTTCGAATCGTGCATCCGATTATTTATCGCCGGAAGCGGATATAGGTGGCCACTCCTTTGAACCGTTCCGCCGTTGCGCTGTTGGAGCTTTTTCTTCCACCCCGCGGATTACGTGAAACGGTGACGTGTGTAGTAATGATATCCGATTTTCTTGATATCCTATAGCATCATGATATTTACACAAGAAGGTGAAACGAAATCGATAAACCAGCAACATGATGCATCATGTTAGTTAATGTGGATAAACGATGAAATGGTGTTTAGCTTATCCGGTTGCTTTATCTGAACAGCATGACACCATAAATGACCTTCCCACATCGCCCTCACCACCAGAAAAGGTCATTTTATCGGGCTGGATGTGATATGTTGTGGCACTCGAAGAAAATTACAAACAAAGGTTAAAGGTGGTGAGAGCGTGCGTGTTTTTGTGTGATTTTTTAAAATTACAACCAAAGCCGAAAAACCGAAACGCAGAAAGAATTCACGATGGAAATGTTAAAGCTGATGATGAACACCGGCGACTACTTGTGCGGATTGAGCAATGGTGTGAATAATAACAATAATAATAACAACAATAACAACAACAACAATAATGTGGAGGATATTAAGAAGGATCAGCACCGTACCCGCAGTCCGGATTATCGCGTACCACCGATTAATCTCGACGAATTACCGGAAGTTTTGCTGTGTAAGTGTACCATGGGCTCATGACCGCGGGGCGATTTTAATGTGAAAAATGGACCAAACATGCAGCATAAAAAATGACCTTTTTTTCTCCCAGTGAGGGTATTAATCAAAAGCGTTCCATTTGAATGGAGTGGGAATTAAAAATTGATGTTTTTATAGAGCGAACACAGGAGTTTGGACAAATTTTCTCTTTTAATCTATATCTTACTAAAGAAACGATTTAATTTTTACACTTTTATTTATTTTTTTCTGCTAATGTCAATTTTCAACTGTTACTCAAGAATATTTATGCGTTACTAATATTACTAAATATTTATGTTAATTTGTCTCTTTACTAGAATTCACCATTATAACTTATTTAACCACCGTTATGTGATTCAATAAAACTCACATATTTGTCTTATTGAAATACAAGCTACATACAATTGATGAAAATTAAGTATTATAATGCAATAAAACATCGATGTTATGCCTGTTATATTTATGGCAAATAGCATTGAGGCAAAAGTTATGATTATAAGTATTTCTTGCACAACAAACAACGAAGCCAATCCAAAGCAGAAATATTAACAAAACCCTCAAATAATTACCGAAAAACTTTAAGAATGGCCTTAAACAGACAGTTACGTTTTAGATTGGAAACTGATATGCTTATATATTTCGAATGTTAAGGTTTCTGTATCTTTTTATTTTCATTGTTAAAGTTTAACATACATTTTACCCATTTTTGATCAAATAATTTCGCTTATAAATGTAAAAACATCAGCTTTAAATGACAATAAATTCATCACGATATTCGGATTGATTAACTGCCAGTGTTACTCCAGTATAATGCAGATTGCATAACTCGCAGGCGCACTAACACTGAATTGAGTTTTAGAAACATGACGCCGGAATGTATGCTATATATTTATATGAGACACTAATAGTGGGAACTTGATGTTTATTTTCATTTAATTTAGTCGGTAATTTCTATTATTACTGAACTACCTGACCCCGTGAATATTTTGATTATTGGCAGTTAATCTTTTATTCCGAAATGGAGTTTTTAAACGTTTTGATTTTCATTGCAATGCATTCTAACAATCAACTTTCCGTTCTTTACAGCAACCATTCCAAAGTGTGGCGGTTGTCACGAACTCATCCTGGACCGCTTCATCCTGAAGGTATCCGACCGCACGTGGCACGCGAAATGTCTCCAGTGCAGCGAGTGTCGGGTGCAGCTGAACGAAAAGTGTTTCGCCCGCAACGGTCAACTGTTCTGCAAGGACGATTTCTTCAAGTAAGTATTTAAAGTACGGCGTACGAGTGCGATCAGGGCGGGGGACGCTCCATCCGGTACCGGGGGACGACCCAAATCGTGTGCGGATTGTTTATGTGTTAATCTATGTTTTTCTTGTCCGCGTCGCTTCCCTACCCGCTGGTCCGACAGGCGTTACGGGACGAAATGTGCCGCGTGTGATCTTGGCATACCGCCGACGCAGGTGGTCCGACGGGCGCAGGACAACGTGTACCATCTGCAGTGTTTCATGTGTTCGATGTGCTCCCGGCAGCTCAACACGGGCGATGAGTTCTACCTGATGGAAGACTGTAAGCTAATCTGCAAGCCAGACTATGAAGCGGCTAAGGCTAAAGGTGCGTTCCCAAGTGCAATCGAAGCTAGTTCCAATGGCCATCTTTATACCGTCGTCATGTTTTATTGGTAGGTCTTTACCTCTCCGATGGTTCACTAGATGGGGAGTCGTCGAACAAGCGGCCGAGAACTACCATCACTGCCAAGCAGTTGGAAACCTTGAAAAGCGCCTACAACAGCAGTCCTAAGCCGGCGAGGCACGTCCGGGAGCAGCTGTCTCAAGACACCGGTCTAGATATGCGTGTCGTGCAAGTATGGTTTCAGAATAGGTAATGTCCTACACAGCTTTGAGATCTTCCGAGGGCATTCTAACATTTTTCTCCGTATCTTAGACGAGCGAAAGAAAAGAGGCTAAAAAAGGATGCTGGCCGTACCAGGTGGAGTCAGTACTTCCGCTCGATGAAGGGAACTTCCTCGCCCAGCCGGCACGATAAGCTGCTCGATAAGGATGAGCTGAAGATCGATCTCGATAGTTTCAGTCATCATGGTAAGTTTCTTTTCTTTCTAACAGAACCTTCTTCATTACTAACGCTCCGATATGCCATTTTAGACCTCAGTAACGATAGCTACAGTACGTCCAATATGGGCCTGGAGGACGGTGCGTCACCGCACAGTGCCCGAGGGTCTTACATACACGGCAACGGTAGTCCCCCGCCGTACCTTTCCAGCCACTCGCCTCCGCCCATGGGACCCGGCCACCCGTACGGTTCCTACCCGGACAATATCGTCTACACGCCACTAGGTGAGTAAGTATTTCCAATGCCATCCAAACACCCTTTCGTAACTCCCTTTCGTTGCCCGTGTGGCAATCAACGCACCCGCTAACGATTAACGCCCCGATTCTTCTGCAGGTCAACCACTAAGCTCGATGCACCCTGGTGCTCGCCGCCCTGGGCTGCACGGTAGCGCAGTGTCGGACCTCAGCAACGATTCTAGTCCCGCGCACGGTTATCCCGACTTCCCGCCGAGTCCCGACTCGTGGCTCGGTGATTGTCCGCCATCGCAAACCCAACTTCCAGCTACCGGACCGCCGGCAGCACCTTCCGTACAACCGCCACAGGCACCACCGCTCGGGGTGATTGGTCAGCAACCGCCCCAGAATGGAACGTCCGTCCTGCACTACTGATGCAGGCGCAAAGGAGTACCGGCGAAACACTTTCCGCTGCGCAATAGTTTGCACTAGTTACGAGCACCATCACCCCGTTTGTGTCATTTCCCGTAGTTCCGTGGCTTACGTTTTAGCGATATTCGAATGTGCCATACGGGTTCAAGTTTGAGTTCCTTCACCCTCCTGCGTTCATTCCTACCTGTAAAGCAACCCCTTGCACCACCAAAAAACAATCAACCGTAGCGAGTACATTGAAGTCTTAAATGAGTGTAGAACTAGTCGTAAAGAAGAGGATGGGGAAGGCAGTGTAAGGTAATATAAGTAAAACCTTTAAATCATCCGGTGCTAGTCGTCTTGGACACCGATAGTTAGAGAGCATTGCGAGTGCGCGGAATACGCATCCGTGCACCGAAGCTAGTGCGATAGTCCAATCCCATACGTAAAAATGAATGTCCGGTTCGGAAATGGTAAAGATCCGGCCAGTATTAGGTCTCACCTCCTCCGTTCGTTCCTTGAAACTGTTTCGTTTGTGTAGCGCGCGTACGAAACTCATCTCCGAAACGTATCGGATGACACAACCAAAATCAAAAAGCGATCGATGTTTGCACAACATTCAGAGTGGCTCAGGATCGCAGATACACAAGGTGTTGTAGGCATGGATCAAATGTACAGCAGACAGTACTCCAAAGGTGACCAATATTTAGTGGCAGTGAGCAAAACGAATCAGTTGCTGGAGGAGAACAGAAGGACACGAGAAGTAGATAATGACATCTCACTTGCCAAACAAGTCAATCACGTGTGCGGAACTGACGTCCTTCTGCATTACTATAGCTATATACATTGTCATACAAAGCAAACATCTACAGCTACTAACCAATTAGAGGGCACCGTATCGTGCGAGAGACGAAACACACTACACACATTCCGGTATCCGGTATCCTATTCAAATGTGTACATATTTATTTAATTTATTGCTACAAACAAAACGAAGGCAAGGATCGATCGTGAACAAAATACAACAGCGCGCATGCAAAACCGGAGCACCGGACGCAAGTGCGATTTACACGTTTCCGTTGCGTATGAGACTCTCAATCCGCGAATGTTGTCCGAATAGTGGTATAGTATTCACAGTTCTGTTGTAGCAACGCCCCAATACTGTCGCATCCGGCCACCATCGGGATCAATCGTGTCCAGCTCGAGTGTACTATCACGCTCGAGAACATTGCCATTCGAACCGTAGCGATCCTGCACGGTAGCTGCATCGTACTCCAGGTTGTAGGGCATCAGGCGCTGGAGCGAACCAAAGTAGGCTGCATTTGGTCCCGTGTTAATGGGCCTCGGACGAGGCGTACCACCATGCGCGGGTGTGTTGTACTGGATCGGTTTAAAGTAACTCTGGGAAGAGGTCGGATGGAAGGATCGCGTTGATCCGAACTGCTTCGAAAGGAATGGTGTCGCACGGGCCGTAGTCATCATCGTGCCACTATACCCACTGGCCAGTGAAGAGTTCAACCCACTGTCGCTTTCCAGCTGTGCCAGCTGGGGTGAACTTGTGGAGAGGTTCTTCAGCTGCAGCTTCGTTAGATTGCTTGCGGCGGAACCGGTAGATCCGGACGAGTTGGTTCCAGTCTCGGACATTCCATTCCCGAGCGTTCCAGTCCGTTTCGCGACAAACCCCCGGGAGATGGTGTTCAGTTCCTTGTCGAATAGGAGCTGTGTGTTCTGTTCCAGCATGTACTCCCAACATTTGAACTGTTCCTCCGACATGGCCGAATCGGACTCGTCCATACCTTCCTTTTCCTTCTCCTCCTCAATTTTTGCCCGAACGGCACGTACTACTCCACCGCGCAGGCTACGTCGCTCGTTCGCCAGATAGGTCGCGTTAGGCCGTCGACTAACCATCGACCCAGCACCGGTAGACGATCCAACCGTATCCAACGCCTTTGTGCGGGGTATTCCGTGCAGGGTGATCGTTTCACTCCCACTCGTCTGATCGCTCTGCCCACTGGGCGACGAACGATCGCTCCGTCCCGAGGGATGACGCACAAACTGTACAGCTGCCGCCGAGTGACAGCAACTGTTGTTCGTCTCACAACAACAGCCACACTTACAAAACCCCGATATCACACCCGTCCCACCCTGTATCAGGGTCGGTTTCTTACGGATCGTCTGGCGCAGCTCACGCATCAAGAAATCCACGTCCGTTCCGAGATTGTTGAACCGAATGATCATCACGCTGAGATTCTCCTCCGCCCCATAGCTCTGGGCAATGTCCTGTACACGTTTGGCCGCTAGCAGAATGTTTTCCTCCTTTCGGATCTCCTCCGCAACCGTTTCCATCGTGATAACCTCCCAAAGTTTCCTATTCCCCAGCACCAGATATTCGTCCGCATCACTCAGCACGACCTCTTGCACCTCCGGATCAGGCACGGTAACGGGGAAATTTGCGCTCAGCCCGAGCTTTCTTGCCGGACTGCCATTATTCAGCAGAACGCACCGATTGTGTTTGATCAGAACGGCCGAGCTCTCTCCAACGGTCGCTACACGCAAAATAAACTTACGTCCACTGGCGACCGTTTGGGGCAGATAGCTCATCGCTTCGGTGGGAAGTCGACTGCGGGCAATGTGACAGAGCGTAACGTTGACCGCTTCCTGCTGTCCCCGTTGCTTCAGCTCACGATGTGCCGACAGTAGCGTGTACTTCATGTAATCATTCGCCGTTTCCTTCACAGTGCGTTCCTCGAGCAGTATCTTCGGGATTGCTTTCACCAGCAGATTCGGAACACCATTGCCTGACTCACCATCGAATAGTCCAAACAGACCCTCGGAGTTGCAAAATGCAGGAAGCCGAAGCTGGGCGATACAGAGCTTGGGAAGACATCCGCTCGTCTCGGCGAATCCCACCTTCCAACAAGGTTCGTAATCTTCGTGCTCTTGGTACGGTAATGGGGCCGTCGGAAGTGAGGGCCGGTTCTTCCCCGACACATCCACCAGCGCCATTGGACGTTGTGTTCTGCAAGCTTGTAGCTGTTGTGCATCCACCTGCAGCTGCCTATTGCCTGAGAGATCCAGGAACTGCAAATTGCGAGGCACCAACGACGCAATGTTCACCTTGTCCAGCTGATTGTGGGCAAGATCCAACACTCGGAGCGTTATCGTCCTACCCAAACTCGGTACCGATTGTAGCTGGTTCGAGTGGACCCGCAACACTCGCAAGTTTGCCATATTCGCAAGGTTCTCCGGCAGATGGCGCAACTTGTTGCCCGAGATTACCAACTCCTCCAGATCACCCCAGCAGCTAATGCACGTTTCGGGCATGGTCGTGAGCAGATTATAGCCCAGATGAAGCACTCGCAAACGAGGCAAGCAGATCAACGAGTCCAGCACACGATCGGTGAGCGAGTTGTTGGTAGCATACAGCCGCTCCAAACTACAGCTGGAACCGAATATGATCGGCAGCGTCATCAGCTTGTTGCTCGACACGTTCAGGATCGTCAAACGTTCGCATGCGATGAAGAAGTTCTCGGGCAGATCCTCAATCAGATTACACTGCAGGTAGAGTTTCTGCAGGGGAAGTTTCCGTTTCACCATGGGCGGAAAGCTCGTCAACCGGTTGTACGCTAGGTGCAATGTCTGAATTGTCGCATGTTCGTTGTTGAGCAGATGTTCCGAAATCGTGTGGATCTGATTGTTGTTTGCGTACAGCGTTCTTAGCTGGTGGCAACCGACCAACCAATCGGGCAGTTCCTGCAAACAGTTGAAGCTAAGATCCATATGCTTCAGATTGGTCGGTGTCGCTCGAACGGAGATTTTGGTGAGATCTACGGCGATTGAGAAGGGAATTATTAGGAACGAAAACTCAAAAAGTTGCCCAATTACGTACTATTATTGCCCGCTATCAGAGAGTGAAGGTTCCGTCCGCTTAGCGTCAGTTCGCGCAAACTGTTCCGGCAACATTGGATTGTTTCCAGCTTGTCCAGTGCCGACAGATCCATAACTTCAATCGAATTTTCGCTAACATCTAGCTGTGTTAGGAGCTACACGGGGAATTGGAAGAGACAGGAAGATGATATTGAGTTCATCACCTCAAAAGGCGTTTAAAGGTTACGACTTACTCCGTAGTTTCCGAGAATGATGCTCCCTTTCAGTTGATTCCCTCGCAGGTTCACCTTTGTCAGCGGTATGTCCGGCTTCTCATCGATCTTCTGGGACAAATCCCGCTGCTGCAGATGCCCATTTCGGAGTGAGTCGTTTCGTTGCTGGAATGCAAGAAGAACGTTATTACATATCGTTCCAGAAGAAGGCTTATGGTTCTGGAATGATCTACGCACAAACAGAGTCATCGAACGCATGTTGTTCACCATGAAAGATGGTAGCTGTTCCAACTGGTTGTAGGCCGCATTCAAGATCCTCAAGCTCGCGAGTCCTCTCAGGCTGTCGGGAAGCTCACGTAACTCATTCCTTTCGATGCTGAACTCTTCCAAGCTGTAATAGGCAGAAAACAAATGAGATGCTTACATTAAACCTTTTCTAGTTTGTTGGGATCTTTAAGTAGCAATGTCACTCAATCTCAATAGTAGTTCACATGTCCATGAAACACGCTAGATCTTACTCGCTCGAAAAAAGAGTCACCAAGGAGTTCGCGTCTCGGTTGGCTGCCGGCGTCGTTATGTAAATGAGATAAGTACCGGCCAGAAGAAACGAAACGTATTTCATGCCTCACTTGCGGATCAACTGCCCACCAAAAGACCGCACAGCTTGTGATGGATTTCACTTTCTTTTATTTGCGTGATCACTTCATACCAGGTCATAATTTTACAAGCGATGCCCGTGTTTTCTGGACCACTCGCAGCTAAATCATGCCTTCGTTCGGGGCGATCGTCTTCGGTGAAGAAGCAACCCAACCGTCTTCTAGCGACCAACTACTCCTACTAGCAGATCAGTTTCAATCAATGCTGATGCGCTTCCGTGACCATAAACAATAGATCTCCGGTCTCTTGTACCCTCCCGGCTGAACTGCACTGCCGGGGTGGAGAAAAAAAAGTTCTCCCGTGGTGGTTTCGCTTACTACAGCGGTATATGGTACAACATCACCAAACTGCTTCATCGCACCAGGTTCGGTGCATCGAAAGACGTAAGCTGCAGCTGAGAGTTGCGTGCGTGGGGTACGATTTTCCGCGTGTGCCTTCTTGTTTTTTCGTGGCCTTTTTTTTGCTTATGTGTAGCGCGTTTTGTGCCGCGTGCACTGGTATTTGGTTTTCATGAACCCATTCTCCTTTCGTTAAGCTGGGGCCCCATTACTCAACAGTACGCCGTTAATTCGTGAATCCGCCCGTTCGATTTGTTCACCGCCCGAATGGAAGGTTCGGTTGGGTTTCCTCTCATAAGCATTTAAAGTGATAGTAACAAAAAAGGTAAGTGGACATTCACATAAGAGCGCACCGCGTTTGCATAGTTTAATTTAGGTCACAAGGTACTGCTGCTGGTGGAGGTAGTGCAACAAAACGACACCCATTTTGAACAACTATATGTGTGATGGAAGCTAACGCAAAAACTGAAAGAAAACAAAGCTAGACTGAATATTCATATCGCTTGGAGAAGAAGTCAGCATAGTGTAACTAATGTATTCCATACAGTATTTGCAGGGCTTGGGTCATCCCTTTCCCCTTTTGTTTTTGGATAAGTTTCAACCCGGTCGTATAATATTTTACTTTACATTCTTGTAGAAGTTTTTTAACCTAAAAATCTCTTTTTTTTACCAGCTGTTTACCTTAAAACCACCAAAAAACCTAATTAGCCATCATAAGAGTTACGATTGCATACTTCCAGGCTGAACCTTCCTTTTTAAATTGAATTAATAATCAAAGCAATTCATTTTTGCCGGAATAAAATCAAAATTGGACTGAAATCTAAAAATAAATTGACATATTCATCGTTAGCTAAGCAGAAAATGGAGAATATAACTCATAATAGTAAATTAACTAACGTAATGGATTATATGCAGCCATTCAATCCCCCATTATACTAATGCTGTTATTTGGATAATTTTTCCATAATTCCAAACGTCTAGTTGGATGTTGGACACTAATTAATACGCCTTCCAACACACCCGCCTCCCCTTCCACAAAGTCTACTTCAGTGTCCACCCTCAAAACATTCAGCAAAATGGCCATAAACAGATCCATAAACCATCTTCAGTGCAATAAATCTATGACACTATCAGCCATCTGCTATGGAAAGGAAAGTTGCAGTTATGAAAAAATTGGACCAAACAACAAACACACACCCAATCACCAACGATGTGAGTGATTATTCGCATCGATAAATATTTTCCAGTATCACCGCACACTATCTCTTGGGTCAGAGTTTTCCCTTTCTCATTTCGTTTTTGACCCGCTGTCCTTGCCGATTCCATCTCTTCACAGATAGATTTTCGAAACATGGTACACCCAATCGGTGACGACCACAAAGCGTCGGTAGTGTAAGGTAAAGATGCCGCTAAAACGTACGTCACGGTCAACGGATAACACGAGTCTGGGTAGAAATCAGTGAAATGGTAAAAGTAATCCTACAGACGGCTCTATACACAGAGATAGAGGCAGCGACGGGCCAAATGCAGCAAAATGCAATATATACTTGAAACTCAGTGAGCAATGGTAGAATGGCTGGAATTTTTCATACCTCTTTTTAATAGCACTTTATAATCCACTCTTTTAGGGCAATTAAACACCTTCTGCATTAGTTCACTTCAGACACAAAACTTCTCGTTTCCTCGCTTCGATGGGCATTGAAATCGTTTGAACCTTCTATTGCACAATTGCGCATACCGTTGGTGCCCTGGTCGTCACACTACACTCGAAGGTCTGCCTGTTGCAGTAGGAGCCTTAGTACGGTGGTCAATAAATTATCAACGTTTAAAAATCTTCACGCTCACAGCGGCCCGGGTTCACGGATGTTTCGAAATTCACACCTCGTTTTTTCGCTTCCATGCACATTTCACTTCACCCATCACAATAATATTGCACCATCAAACAAACGGACAGCATCCTCCGAATGGTGGCTTATTGAGATCACACACACGCCTGCTCTTATATCCTCAGTTCTAAGCTAATCGTTACTCCCAGTTACACGCACAGTGTGACATTTATGGACATTTGCGTGGAATTTCTTCTGTTCTGAAATGCACTCGTTCAATGTTTCAAACAATAAAACAAACACTCTCTCCCAACTGTGCGAGACTTTCGACGCAAACATACACCTCCATCGGGGAGCAAACTTCGTGTAAAACTAAACACAGAGCCACTAAAGCACGCAAAGCACCGCCGTTCACGACTGACTAACTCCGTAAACTACCTCGCGCTGGTATGAAAGGAAAAACGTTGGCTACTTCTTCGGACTCCTTCGCCGCCAGCAGTACAGACAGCAATACGGGCTAGTTGGGTGAAACCTACCACTACGTTACCCGTGTGCCGCTTTCAAGCTTGACCTACGCGAAGTCGGTGGCCGATGTTGGAGATGCTACCAAAAGAAACCCACCCCAACTAAACACACACATACGCGTATAAACATAGAGCACACATGGGTAAAAACATTTGGGGGGGAATATCTACCAAGAGGTGACTTGACGGAGTTGTCGTTGTTTTTCAGTTTGTTTTTTCTTTTCTCAGTGACTAATTTTAAATATCTGCTTCAGTGCGCAACCACCGGAAGTCTGCGCACATTCGGCACCATACGAGCACCAGAATAGAACCTTGCGAAGAAATCGATGTCACATCGGTGGGGAAGAACGGCAGAAGGATGTGTTTTTAGTATCGTCGGTTTCTCTTGCTATCGTTATTTTGACTACGAACGGCGTAGTAAGAACCGTGCACGGTATGGATAGGTCACGGTAAATACAACGTACGGCTAAGTTGGATGGTTCTTCATGCAGAACCAACTGTATGTTTCGCGCATGCATGCGTAATTAATTCATTTACCATTAAGATGCTCCGGTACGGTCGTACCCTTGGAATTGACACTTGACTTGCCGCACAAAGCTCGCGCGGTTTGTTTGTGGCCGTCTTTTGCACAGCTTTCGCGAGTTGGTATAAGACAAAAAGCAGTAGATTTGTGCTTTTAATCCACTCATATCCCAAAACCCTGCTGTCACAATTCCACCGACACAAACGCGCTCTGCACAGATTCGTATCAGAAAGGGAGGTAAGTGCTGTTTGTGGCGTTACACTCCTTGAACCGACTCTCGGTCATTAGTGGTGACGATATGGAAATTCAACTCATCCGGCAGCTGATGAGTATCACCCTTTGAGCTACCGTACCAACTCATTATGATACATCCTTAACGCAACCGGCCTACATACATGCCGTCTGCACGATGAGGTCTGTGGGTCTGAAATGATTTTCGTACGCGCAACAGCACATAGATCATCTTCGATTTGATAGACATTTCCGGTGGTATTCTCTTCAAACTGGCGGTACGTGCGGTATGCAACATACAGCACATGAGTGAAACACTTTCCCTTTTAAACGCTAAAAAAAAGGCAAATTGCATTGTTGAATTGAAATGATAGTTAACGGTCAATCTGCGATTTTTTTGAATTTTGCTGCATGGGAATGTGCATTGGATGTGACAGCACTGCGGTTGACGGTTCACCATGGACAACTTTGAAATAAAGAGCGGCACTCTCGCTGGAAACAGGAACAAGAACGGACGTCTTTTCACTTGGAAGTAAAAATCATTTGATATCACAACGTAGGGGCTACAATCGCCAAGTACTGAGAACGCAACATGCATATTTGTTAGTGTATTAAAAGTCCTGCAATTTAACATAAAACATTTAACTCTTTTCTAGAAATGCGAAAAATGTTTAAAGAAAATCCTCATAAAATAACTATACATTTGAATGACAACAAGTAAGAAGATATTGTTTAATAATATTGAAAACCCCTTTTTTCATTGTTCAAAAACACTCAAATCATAAAAAGGAGTGCAAACCAAACCTTTTACTAACGGCTTTTTTTATACTTTCAAATCGCAACCACGTGTGCGCCTGTGATTCCACTGTGAATGCGCATTGCATACCTTGCGGCGTTTTCGAAAAACATCGAACGTCATAGAAACGATAAGTTTTAAATGACGGCTACGTTCGGTACGTTATGTTTATTTTTAAATTGAGGGCATTTTGAACATCTTTCTGCAAGTGATTTAGAGCTAAATATCCAAATTTTGTTAATATCTTCTTTAGAATAAATGAAGTCTCCTGGAAGTACTAAAATCGATGTCATTTATCGTGTGTCTTGTCTTTCTTTACTTACCTCTTGAGAGCACTAATGCTATCCGGCAGCTTGCGTATTTCGTTCTCGCTCAAATCCAACAGCCGCAAGTTCCGCAAACCGTACAAACTGTCCGGAAATTCTTTCAGCGCATTCCCGTTTAATCGCAACACCTTCAGGTACGTAAACTGGCCCAACGCTCTGAGGGCAATCTCTTGCAGCTTGTTACGTCCCGCCAGCAACTCCTCGACGGCAGTCGGTGTTTGCAGAAACACGTCCGGTATCTGTTGCAGCCCGGAATCATCCAGATCCAACCGTTGGCTGGTGCTCCGGTCCGGTTCATCCTGTAAAATGCGATCGTATTAACACTTTGGACACTACAAGTAGAAACTTCATCACTTTTCACATCAGAACGTCCCACCACGTAACGGATAGTTCACAAACGAAACTAACTTGCAATTGATTGTGAATACAGGCACTCACTGCAGCACCAACACCACCATCCGGGATGCGATCCAACTGATCAAACTCTATTTCCAACGAATCCAACTCGATCGCTTCCACGTCGGAGAACGTGACACGACTCTTGTTGGACTTTAAACTGGACGTTCCATCGCCCATCGTCTTAATAATACACTTGCTGAGCACCATAGCACCCTGCACGTCACACAAAAAACCAGCGTTCGGTTGCGTTGAGTTCCACGCTGCAGAAGAACGTCCTACACTACCTAATGCCCGTTGGCAACTGGACTAGAACACCGACCTCACTGTCACAAAAAGAGTTCAGGAGGATGGGCTGGGACACACGCTACGGTTTGCGCGCAACTAGGTGCCGCGCAACGCAGCAGTGCCATCCACTTATGTGTACGGTACACGTGATTACATAAAATTATTTGAATCTCAGCACGCTCCAGGACCGTTTTCGTGTCTGTGTGCGGTATGGGTGAGCATTTCCGACCACTTCCGAGTGGTGTGTCGTGTGGAGTAGGAAGTCGAAGAAGACACAAATTCGCCGTTGTATTATAGAGCGCACACGTGCCACAATCGCTAGCTCCTAGTCCAATCTCCGCTCGGGAGGTAATGGTTTGTTGACTTTCTTCCACTGTTGTCTTTTAAATCGGCGATTTGAGCGATGGTTAAGGAAGTAACTCACCGCAAACAATGAGGAGCTATAGCATGTTGTAGACTTCCTATATCATCCGATTATGTTTATTGGATGTCATTCGTTCGATAAAATTAAAAAATAAACGAATTAATATCGAATATTCCAAAGAGTCTATTGAGAGGAGTTATTCGTATGAAACTCATGATCATGAACGATCAAAGTTTCTTGAATTTCTGGAGTTCCATCACTCCCTTTAATTTTCTAAAATCCACAAAAAATCGAAAATCCTATATAATTCATTATTTTACGAGTTCTGAAATTATTTTTTTTGGTTTCCTTAACTTTTAATTCTATTTTAACACTTCCAGTTTTCATGCAAGCACAAAGAAATGTACAGTACTGAAAGGGCAATACGATAAATCCAATATCTACGGTTTACAAATCCTTGAGGATTCATTCAGATTCATTAAACAGTATCAAATTCACCTTACACAGCATTTAATTTTTAAGCCGTCTAATAAAGGCATAAAAGTATTGAGGTCAAGATTTCTTGACATATGAAACAATTTCTCAATTACGATTTTAATGCCCCCAACTTCACTTTTAATTTCTTATTCATAAGCACGGTATGCTGTAACCACATCGCCCACTAATTAGTGCAGCATGCATGCATCATAGCCACGGCCACGCTACTTTGAACAGCAGCGTCACCGAAGCCTAACCGCCCACAAAGAAAAGGACACTCTTATACGAACCATATTTCACCTGTCAAAATGCCACCAACAGACGTGCCGGATGTGAGTGTCTTTGTCAGCATGTAAACACGATATGAAATTGTTGACATCGGCAATTAATTGTTTTCACCAAAGCCCTTGCGCAATGGCTGATTTGTTACATTTCTCGGTTCGTTAACATCTCCCATAATCGAATAAAACAGCTTGTAAGATATGTCTTCGAACTAAGCTGGCAAATTTTGCGCAAACCCGACAGCAAATTTTTCCCCGCGATTTGTCAATCCCCGCACGATAGTTGTAACTATCCGCGTTGTGACAAGTTGATTTCGGTGTAAGAGCACGATTGCGCAGAAGATGATCCACCGCGCAAGTGTGCGTTGTAGTTATTCAATTTACAACCCGCGCATGGTGGAGGAGGGTTTCGGAACCGCAAAAGTCCGAAGGCCGGACCATATCATGCGCTTCACATCTTATGACACAATCACCCCCGGCACGGCATCACGAATCACTTGGGACCCCTCGTCACGGTTTGATGACGTTGGAAACGGGGTCCCTCCCGGGGGTGCACGAGTGAAAGAGTGAAATGTGTGTTGATGTCCGTTTGACTCATTTCCATTTCCGCTAAAGCCGATGCTTACGGGTGGTTTGGAGGTTTTAAATCCAGCTAGAAAAGTCACTCAGTCAGGCGCGGGTTTTGTGGTTTTGCTTTTGACCCTATGATCACTACGTGGATGAGGGAAAGAAGCAAGAAGTTGATGGACGGTTAAAGTTTTACTTTCATTGTGAGCTATATCTGGTGGAAAATTGCTCCTTCGAACACAGCCAGCAAAGGAGGCAAAATATGCTGAAAAATAATCATCAGATCACGATCATCTTCATCGTCGGCCAAAGTTAACAACAAAACCAACGTCACGGTTCAGGATCAACTGGAACTTAATGATTCATCGTGCTTCCAAGCGTATCTAACGCAGTTCAACTGCTTTTAACGGACGCTTCAAATCTTTGCTCCCCGTCTCAACCGGTAGTGTATTCACATGTTCAGTATCAACCGTAAATTTTCTTTGTTTTGTGCATTTCCTCGTCGCAAGGGGCGGTTAAACAAAGAAGGGTTAAAGATGTTGGTGGTCTTGGTTGAGTTTATGATCTTTCATTTCCTACAGTTGGAAGCTAAACATTCCAATTTGTGCAAAACGATCTAAAGTATTTCGGGTATTGTGCATTTTGAAGATTCAATTAATGGTTAACTACCACCAAAAAAAAGTGTCCAATTAGTGCTCATTTCGGTAACTGAGCATTTAATGTTTGTTGTACGATAATTTAATTTATGCAAAACAACTGGAAATGGCATTGCAGCCTCGCGGTTTAAAGCGCATTGGAATCACTTGCAGCTTGAAACTCAAGAAACAATACAAGACAAGCCTGTTAACAGCTTAAAGAAACAACTTTACACGTGTCCATTTTGTTCTCTTTTTTTTCCTTTAATTTTCCTGTTTTGTGCTATTTTTCCCTCCATTAAACTTCTTCGCCTAAGGAATCCAATCCCATCCGAATGGAATGCAATCAAGTTGTTTTGCAAAATTCATTTACCCAACCTGTTTGCTCAATAGCAAAAGTAAACGTAGCGTGATTAAACCACCCTCCCATTTCAATGAAATCGCTCCGGAAAGCACACGAAGGCCCATTGCACTTCGTGTCGGCGTTCTTGCGAGGAAGATTGCATCGTTACCGCTCCGAACCCAAATGCAACTTAAGAATGTAAACGATTGGGCAATTGGGCAAAAGCCATCGATCCGAAACGCATGGAAAGAAAAAACATTCCGTGCGACCTTCCAAATACTGACACATTCTGGCTGCCGCTTCTTTCACAAAGACACCAGAACTCAGTTGTTAGTGGAGGTTCCTTTCATAAAGTGACCACAAATGAATGTATTTCTTCCCCCCCGAAGGAAAATTCAAACTCACTCCAGAACCAGAAGGATCAGTCGCGTGGAACGCAACCCCTTTTTCAGCCCTTTGAGCCGTGAACAAAACTTACCACCGACAGCCAGACGCTCCACTGGTCACGCTCCCAAGATTCACGAAAGCCCAGGAACAGTACCGTTTCCCGGTCGGCGGACGCAGGCTGGTTGGTTGTGGCCGTTGCCGATCCGGGATACACACCAACCGTACCGGAACAATCGATAAACTCCACGCTGGTAAGGGACGAATCGCGGTCGAGGCTGTCGCGTGCACTGGACGTACTGCCACACTTCGGTACGATCTTGATCATCAACCGGTTGTCGCACGGTGCATGCTCAAACACGTTCGCACCGGCCAGCTCGTACACTTCCGGCGGGAAGATTGAGTTCCCTAAATCAAAACAATAAACAAAAACAATAAAAAATATATCTCCACAAATAAAACGTACACTCACCTGGATAGAGGATCAGTTTGCTGCCTACAATCGCCAGATGACGGCGACGCCACTGCGGAAACATTAGCCCCTTGAGTAGCTCGACCGTGCCCGAACGTAACACGCCCTTGCACATCGGTATCTCGGCCGGGCCTATGTGAAACCGGATCAGATACTTGAGCTCTGGATCGATACCGAGCCGGGCCCGGCGTGATTCGTCGAAGTAGCCGACTGACTTCAAGAATTCCTCCTGCACCAACAGTGGATACTCGTTTTCCTCCAACCGTCTCGTCCGTCCGCCACCGATCTGGACCTGCAGCCGGGTGGAGAAAGAAAGTGTTAAAGTGCATCACAGACGTGCACAATTGCAGGGCATCAACGCAACCGGAAATGGACGAATTGCAAACGTGATTTAGTTTCACTTTTTACGGGTTTGCTTACAAGCAGGAAATGTCTTGAAGTGAGCTTGAACTTTGTGAGTTCCATCACACAAACGCACCAAGTATTGTACTGTCAATCGAATGTATTTACAACGCTTTTCACCTTTCTTTTGCCTACCTCTAACATCATAAGGCCCCAAGAAACCGAGAGAAAAAGAGAGAGA
The DNA here is from genome assembly GCA_000349025.1 of Anopheles minimus. Lineage (NCBI taxonomy): Eukaryota > Metazoa > Arthropoda > Insecta > Diptera > Culicidae > Anopheles > Anopheles minimus. Next base: position 4,957,704 of record KB664266.1, on the reverse strand, counting down.
GACACTTCCTGCAGGCGTAAGAAACTCATCCGATACGGTTTGTTCACTATGTTGCCACCCACCCAGACAACACCATTACCTAATGCCTCACAAAACCAACATCTAATTAATTGGTAAATCATTTCATAACCTGCCTTCGTAAAACCATATTTTTAGGCCACCGACATGAAGGCTCATATTTTGGTTTTAGCGCATCATGATCGAAGTTACCCGCTTAGACACTAAACGGAGATGATCAATCTGGGGGTGATTAAACGTCCCAGCCTTAATTACGGTTCGCCTTTGGTTTGTTCATTATAATTAGCTGCTAATTTAATACACTTCTACCTTGGTAAATGGTTTTTCATGCAATAAGAGACAAACCAACAACAAAAAACGTATCTTCCCATCTGTTCCAATGTTTATACTCCTCTCGCAGTAATTCTCACGATTAGTACTAACAAGATGCAGACAGCGGTGGGTTGATGGCCTTGCGATAGGTTCTAAATGACACTTAAGACCTATCGCTACATCTAATCGCACGGCAGAGCAAGCGTTGAAGGGCACTCATAATGCCTTGTTCAATCAATTAACCAGCACCTGTTACGCTACATTCCACGAAGTTCGACACTTTCTCCCAGTGGCCGTAGATCTTTAGTACTTACCCACAGTGTGTAATCAGCCGGCAGATTCATATCTTTCACCACGTCCAGGGTGGTTGCCGTCGTGACCACATGTATCATCCGGCTGCGATCCTCCGCACTGATCTCGCTCCGATCCGGCCCACAGTAGATCCGCAACCAGCCACTCGTGTTCCACAGTAGCGACATCTTCGACAGCATCAAGTTGACCGGTTTCCCGATAATCACACCGGACGACGACCCGGAACACGAACCATCCCGAACCCGATCGGCGAACCTATACGCACCCTTCGGTTCGGACCGCTCCTCCAAACCATCCGGCCACTGGGAACTCTCGTGCTCTTCGGCATTGAACTTTACGAGCTGTTTCCCATCACTGTCATCCACATTTACACCGTAATCTAGCACCCTTGGCAGACGATTATTGTTACCATCACTACCACCATCGCCCGGGACGGATTCGTAATTAATATCCGCACTAATCACAGCAAGCTTACCGGCACTGGGGTACTTTGAGACGGATCCTCGTGGCGTTCGTGGTTTATACGTGCGCAAGATCGATCCCATTCCTGGGCTCACACCATTCGTCAAACCCCCGATAGGGGTACTCGTACTGACCACCATTACTAGAATAGAACTTTCTCTTCACCCAGCACGAAAACAAACAACCACAAACAGATCACATCACACACAGGTAACTAGCCAGATTTTCATTGCTTACTGCCAAATTTAAAACAAAGATCTTCTCCCCTCACATTTAAAACACACTCACTGGACACTCACACTCACGGTCACGGTGGAAAATGCGATGTATATAGGGAAAATGTTTTCAACTCCGACCGAACTCTCGGACCAACGGCGTGCGAATGCGAGCCTCGTTGGCGCAGGTTCAGTGCAAACTAAACTGAATACCGCTTGGGCACTGAAAGAGAGAGGGCTCTCGATAGATGGAGTCCCTCGTGGAAATTCCACGGTCAGTAGCGCCACGCTTCCCACTTGCACAGTCAACTAACACTTCATGTCAGGTGTTTTGGTTTAATGTGGATAGAAAAAAACGGGGTAAATAAAGTGATAGCAAGAGAGACAAAAGAGAGAGAGAGAGACCCGTAAAACATAAATTGAAGTTTACAAAAAACACAACTCGCACACACAACGATAGAACTCGACACGCTTCACCTGCACCGGACCTTTGCGGACTTCACGATGCGTGTACGTGTTCCACCTATAACCAGACTGTGTACACGGTACGAAGCGAGATGGCAGATCATCATAAAACGCTAACCAGTAGTTAGCAGCCAGCATTAGCAACATAAGCGGCATATAAATGATGAGCGCCGGGGTTTTGATCGTGCAAAACGCACCGTAAGGGTCAATCGGGGAGTCAACCGTACACGACAAGGGCACAACACCAACAAGCAGCGAGAGTGGCCAACCGACCTGTCCCAAAAACAAAGCAAACACACTCGTGGACGAGGAAACCTTTTGCATCGAAAACCCGCCGCAAAAACGAGAGGAAAAGGAAGTTACTGTGTTAAAGGGCGCCACGGATGGAGTTCTTGTGGGTTTTCTCCTTTCCGTTCCTACACGGTGCAGCAGGTGGGCCGAAGAAGTTAAAAATATTCTGTTATTATTGAGGTACGTGAGCTGAGGCATAAAGAAAAACTTGTAATTAAGCTCCACTAGCTGTTGGATAGGAATGGTTCATTATCTGGATGTATAGTTGTATGCATCATCATTAACAAATTAAAATGGAGATGAAAAGTTGTTAAAAAACTGCCCATTCAGAAAGTGAACCATCATTAACGCTTGCACTGTTTTATGGGTTCTAATTTGTTGTGTTTTAATTCAGAGTTTAAAAGAAAATTCCACTCTCCAAGAGACTAATCGAAGGGCATTATATATTGAAGAATGCATGAAGCTCAGGAGTTAGCATTAAGAAAATCGTAAGAAAAAACTTAATACTGAAACTGGTAAAAGTCACCGTACAAGGTATTCATAGCTAGACAACTGGAGAATTCTTCAAATTTCATCTTGATCACTTCAAATTGTCATATCTCCAAGTGGCCTATGTATAAAAGATGTGCAATATTCTTTTCCAGCGACATCCGAAGCATATGACCAGAGAGAGGTCAATTTACAGTTCAAATGGAACACACACTTGACGAACGAAAGGTCTTCCCGTTGCATCTTCCATATATATTCCTTGCCTCTAGACATATATAAATTGAGCATCTCGCGTAGGAAGTTCTAAGTGACCAGTTCAATAATAAAAGACTTAACTGGGAAAGAAAAACATGGAACAACTCATTCACACCACAAGCAAAACTACAATTTCCATATCTATTCTTAGCGAGAAATCCAACTTGGCGATAAACATGAAAAGATGGAGGGAGGAATGCCCAAATGAAAGCCTAAACGTGTGGCTATTCTTACTTTGTATCGATATACTTATTTGAATAAAACATGTCAATCTTGTGCACGTCCTCCCTTTTGTTTTCTTCCTTAGAACCTTCCCCCAAAAACGTGACATGAATCGTTGAAATTGATTGACAGTTAGCTTCATTCATAACTTAAGCCACTCGGTTATGAGAAATCGTTAAACTCATTTCGCTACGTCTGCGCTGTTATTTATCCTGCAATCTACACAATTGTCTTTACGAGTTCACTACCCGTCCGCTACGCTCCGTTTAGGTGCGCTGAGAAATGCAGCACAAGAATTGACAACCTAACAACCAATAAAGAAGGAAGAAACGGCCAGCGGTGTCGCTTCCCCAACATCTAACGACCTCGGGATATTCCCAGCGAAAACCCCCAAAACACCAGCACGATCGTACTGGTCAAGTTTTTCCACTTTGCATCAAGTCTCATCCCACCTGGCGGACACCACCAACAACCACCTAGCCGTAACCGGCGCGTAATGAATTCTGATTATGTTTTGTGAATTCTTAAATTACTCACCCGTTTAAAGAATGGTGAGAAAACCACATTTCCATACAGCCGGGGCTGGCCCCGCCGGTGTATCTTCTCAGCCCCACTGCTGTCATTGCGGGCCAGCATGTTGAAGGTGTAAGAGGGTCCGCCGTGTTTCGCATGAGCGATTCTACGTTTCTTTTCCACGTTGTGCCCCCCATGTTTGCTATCGGTTCTGATAGCTTGTCCGGTGCCGAACCTGGAGTCGAACCGTCGTTCATGACTTCATTACGAACGCATGCGGTTTACTGCAGCAGGGCCCAGCAAGATGACACACTACTGGATCGGTGGAAAGTGCATCGGAGGTAGGGAGATCGGGTGGCCGTGGAACTGAAACACAATACAAGGTCAGTGTACGATAGAAGTCATCCATCAGAAGGGTCATAAATCGAGGTGATGTTTCTTTCCCCAAAGGGAGTGGGGAAGGGCGGACACAGAGGAAAGTGGGGAAACCTTGAAGATAGAAAAGAGAAAATTAAACTTACAAAAAGAAAATACATTAAAAATAGACATTAAAACTGTTTTTAGAAAATACACCCATTCAAATATCAACTCACAAAGCTCTAGGGAGATTGAGTCCAGCATAAGGTCAACAGTTTTCCGGTCTATCATCATCTCCTCCAACGGTGTCCCCCTTTTTTCTATGACAGTGTGAACAGCGCTGTACAACAGCATTGCTAAGCAGTGTCACCGTACGGCGGCCCCATCACCCATACACAGCATAACACCACATGCGCCACACTTGTATCGCCCTGCCCGGTTGACGCTTTTTGATTCATGCCGATATACTCACCTGCCACTCAGCAATGCTTCATCACCACCGGAAGCTGACGTGACGAGCCCGAGAAACGTTCGACCAATGGGTGACCGCTCACTCGCATCACCACACGCTGATACTACGGCTCTGTTCGGATGGAAACAATCCCAGCTCTAACGGAGCAATTGTTGTTTTTTTCTCTCTCGTTTCAATTGCTCCACTTGCTGAATTGTGACCCACACACGTGCGTTTAGATTTGGAGAAAACTTTAATTTCTATCCATTCTCTATTTACATCACAAAACCAAACTTACTAAATGTTTGCTGATCGTTCTCGCTGTAACGTAGGAGATTGTGTTTCTGGTTTCTTTTTTTCAATAAAATATAGTTCCAAAATTGTATGTTTCCCACACAACACGCCTGTGGAAGCCCTCGCATCACATTTACCTTTTAAGCCTGATAACCGTACACACTAGTACCTAAATCTCTAAAAAAAACACTAGAACAACGCGTTTGTTCTGGTGCGGATGTGAAATGAAAGTGAAATGGAAAACAATCTCTCGCTTAAACACACTCATGCATGGCACTGGCCGAAACGTCTCGCTTTAAGTACACGCGTCCCCAATCAGCGTTGCCCCCATACTATATCAGTCGTGTATCTTCCCATGGCAGGTGCAGGTAGCTGCACAGTTCCGCTGACGTTCCAATCCCTCCTGTGTGGCCGTATTGCACAGCCAGCCCGGCCAGGTACGGTAAAGATCGCGACAGTTCGCCCACAGATCAGCAGTATTGCACGAGTTAGTGCAGAGTCTGTCACAAACAAGACGACCGGAGGGAGATCTCAGTACTCATGAGTTACCCGACCTGGGGCAGCGTGTTTCCTTACCTTATTTTACGGGAAAGGCAGTTGGACGAGCAGGAACCGCACGGTCGTCCACGTTTGTACGGTAAACCCAGTTTCTCCTCATGATTTCCGCTGCAAGAAGTTATGAAAGCACAGTTAGCGCACATCTCAACTGCGTTATTTTAAACAAACAAAACACTTCGAAGCGTTTCATTCGGTTGCTTTCCAATTAATTATTTGGATACCGAAACGAAACTTTCGCTGCTACAAGTCTCCCAATTCAACCGTTCGATTCTATTGGACACGGTCGACGGCGTCATACGCACGATGGGTAGGTTTTGTTTGAGTTCTTTTATTTGTTGGAAAGCTCCTTAACCACTTTTAGATACGGGTGTTCCAAAAGCGTTGAAAGAAATCATTTAGACAGCTTAATCCATCCATCAACGTCAATCTGAGCTGTGACGTGAGTCTCATATAGGAAAGCGAGGAACTAACCATTACACGAACGAAAGTGAAACCGATCCACGAATGGACAAAACAGATAAATCAGGACGCACCCGCACTGTGCGCAAACTAGTGCAAGGACGAATGTCCAAATTTATCCCCCAAAGACACCCACTCATCAGCACTCGCGCTTAATTAGTACATACATGGTGCAGATTCGCACTCAATTTGCTTGCAGATGCTTTGCGTTCTTGCTGTGGGATACTCACATGGGACAGTAGTTGCAGACGTAGTTGTAGAACGGTTTCCCTCGTGGACCACCCCTCGGACACTTTGTCAGCCCGCAACCGACCTTGTGTGTGGCGGCCCACACCATCTGCGTGTAGTGGCCGACCGTGTCGAGAACGTTTCTGCTGGAGCCGTACGTGAAATTTTGCCGCTCCAAAAACCAAGTCCGCAATGCAAACATCCTACGGCCGGGGTGGTCAAGAAGAGATAGAAAGAAATGAGAATTGGCAAACCATCACCCCCATAGCCCCTAGAAGGATGTTTCGCACACTGAAAATGGAACGGCTTAAGCGATCGGCTTAAGTTTCCCACTAACGGAATCGATCAAACAATCAAAACTCGTGCCAAAGTTTGGCGCCGCACGCCGTCACGTTACGTCCATCATGGAGAGTCGCGGAAGGCCCACGCATTGTGCCGATGCGTGTCTGGAGCGTAATCCGCGAAGGTCGTACCGTTGACGGATAGTTGCTTTTGCCTGGGGGTATCTTCCGAGATACCGCTAATGGTCATATCCTTCAAAACTATCACGCCTCACTTACCACGGTACGCGATGCGTCGAAACGAAGATGTTCTGACCGCAGGCACCAAAGTTGTCGATCCATCGTCCCTTCGGTGTATCGTGCGTCAGCACCCGGCACTGATTTGCCCATTTCTGTGCCGACCGGGCCGCTCCGTGGTGCCATTTCTGTGAAAAAAGTAAAAGGAAAATGTCCCCTTAAAGCAAAAGATCTCTCCGGTACCGGAAACTGACGTCGTTGGAGACCCATCACAGATCGGCCAATCTGATCGGAAGTCGCTGTCGATCGTCGATCGTAAATTCATCTAGTTTATGGTGACGGTGCGTTCTACAGTGGTCCGCAGATTAAATAAACACTGCTTAATGAATGAGATCATCAGTTGATGAGTTTTATTACTTTACGCCTTGCTCCACCAAGGTGTGCGTGTGTGTGTTGGAATCGAAGCTGCTTACCGTGCGAAGATAGCATGAACCGGCACTCATTTGTATGCAAATCAGTTATAACCCTCTCTCTCAACCGCTCAGCCGGTTGCCAGTTGGGTATTAAGCCTCTCAGGTTAGTTGGATGGAACATGGAAAGAAGCGACCTGTAGCTTCTTCTACGACCATTCGCACGAAAAGTAACACCTGGACAACGATCGCATGTCGACCGTTAAACATCTCAATGAAATAGGACAGCACTACCGACCGTTTAGAACTACCGCAGTACCCTGATCTTCCAAAAGATTCAACCATTCCACAAAGGAACCGATCGCCCAAACAAATAGGCTATAAATAATAAGTAACAGCAGGTATTTTGTCATCTCGATCACCGATCGCTGCACATTGTACGCTAACAAGCCCGTAAAAAGAGTTGCTACATAACCTTAAACCGATTTCCCAGAGGCACAAAACACGATCGCGAAGAAGAGGAGATCCTCGCAACCTGAAATGCACAACATCAAAGCGGAAAGACAGGAACTCGTTAGGCGGCTATTACAAGCGCACGTGAGACTATGGTCAATAAATCAGACCAGTCCGAATTTGAATGGGCTGTCGGCTTATTTTGGCTACAGCTGTCCACCAACGCGTGTGATTACCGGTCGCGAACCGACACTCTTTTTTTTTCGTTTGGTCCATCTGCATCCCGTACCCGTCCTTCGGGTGGATTGCAGTTTTTGGCTTCATCTTCATCGGCAGAAGGTGTGAAGCATTTATCTGTCCACTTCACATGCAGAGCAAACCCGATTCCCTGTACTCTGACGTACCGGGCGGAAACCAGTTCTGCTCGTTGATTGATCCCGCACCTAATGCGATTAAGGTGGGTGGGTTGATGTGCGGTGCTCAGCTGAACGTGCTCTGCAAGGTGTTTACTCCCAAACGTGTGAGCAACATCAGCGGAAAAAATTAAGCAATCACAATAAATTTGTCAACCGCGAAAACGACGTACTTACGGCAAATCGACACGACGAACGCTGTTGTTCAGCATCCCGTGTGCCCGGGGTATCGCGCTTCGAACGATTGAATCGTGTCCCAGCATCGAAATGGAGATCAAAAATTCGAATATCTGTTGTCACATACGGATTTGCATATTAATGCTTGCGTTATGATGCTCTGCAAAGCTTCAGGCGAGGATCACCTTTTGGTGGTTGTTCGAATTTCTGCACGACACTTAGACGACGAATAGGTTTGCATGTTAGGACAAAAATCCAACAAACCGAGCAGAGGCGGATGACTGTTCGGTTTGAAATACGCTCCGCGAGCTCGATTTTTGTGCCACAGCAAAAGCTTCCAACGCACTGCAGCCCCAATACCTCCGTCCGGCGCAGGTCGTCTAAATCATTTCTAATTTTGTATCGACACAAAAGTCCGTATATGGTTGGGGACGCTTCCGTCCGGCTAGGCATTAAATGGGCTGGGGGAGTCTATAGAAGATAAATTTCTCTCCTATTTAAATTAATTTCCAATATTTCATCGATCTCGGACATCTTGTCGTGCAATCGCAACTGCCTGTGTTGCGCGGTAGGCAACACACACGCCAAACCTGTGCAGTCAAATGCCGCCGCATTTGTTTGTGACACACTCTGTATGGCCGATACCATTTCTGGTTTAAATGTTGCTCGTTTGTCACCTAACGACATGTTTAGGATTATTACAATACAATTTTCATAAACATAACCATTATGCCCTTTTTCCACAAACCACATCCAACTCGCAGGGGCACTACATGAACATATCGCCGTCACCAAATATATCTAACGGATCGTGTTAATATTTTGACACAAAACCGTCACCTCTCCAACTCTATCAAATTAATATCTCTAATCTGCCGTCTCTATCACTCGCTTCCAAAGTTTACCGGTGGCGGATTACGGTTACGATGGTCCGTATATCAGCCGCTAATGATCGTGTCGAGTACCTTCCGCCGCCAAGGTATACACACATATCGGCAACTCGCAGCGTCATCTTATTTATGATACGCAATTTTCGGTTTCCCTTATGGTGGAATCATAACCGTTAAGCTGGCGCCACTTAAGCTAATCGGTGTGCTTTCATAAATGTTTGTGGTTCGGAATGCTTGTTCTAAAAATGGAACTGCGTATCCGGAGATACAGATGCTATTAGAACATTGTTCTAAAGATCCTAAAAATCTTCAAGGTGTAGGATATTAATCTTCTTGAGAAATATTCAGGTTAAGAAAACACTGTAACCTGGAATGATTCAACAACTTCGTGCAAATGTTCATAAATTCTACGCGTCCTGTCTCCTTCCTGCTCTCATCAATAATTTATTAGCGATCGTCCAACGGGTGATGGAATCTCTAAACATTGTACCAAGGACATAAATTAATTTCGCTGTGTTGAATCGTCGAGGTCACTGTTTTGGTTCTTTTCGTTTTGGCCTCGTCTGTTACCTTTCCATAACAGACACTTTGGTGACAAGAATCTTACTGCCACTCACTCCACATCGGTTTCAATCGCTTCGCACCGCACCCTTCGAGCGGAGCTGTCCGATAAAAATTACTCACCATGTTTAGCATATTCGCGGCCGGTGGTACCACCTTGGTGCGGTATGAATCGTGCAGCATCACGATCCGACGCTGAACTTTGCGCAATCGCGGCGAAATTGCCTTCGTCGGCACCTTGTCTCCATACAGTCTAGGCACTAGTCAGCAAAAACCGGGAAGCCGCCAGTGGACCGGTTTACGCGTGACGATGTCGTGTTGTTGTGTGTGCGGCGATGTTCAGATTCCAAATTTCGTTCCCCGTCCCACCACCCCGACAGGACCGGCCGCGTGATCGTGCCAGTGGAAAGTGTGAATGAAGAAATTATTTCCCATCCACACCCGAAGGTTCCGGTTACCATGTGCAGATGGATGATGAGCAGTTGTGTTGAGGTTTTGTTTTTGTTTTAAGATTTTCGGGTTGAGCGTTTTGGCAGCACCAATCGTCGGCAGCATCAATCGTTCGTAAAAGTCGTGTAGAATGTGCACAGCATGAAAGGACGTGCCAAAGAAGAAAAAATAAAGAAAAAAAAACAAATGGTAAAATGGAAAATTCAATGAAAACACAACAAGAGTGAAGGCGAAAATGTGAAATAAATTTCAATTTCTGTTTTGTTCAAACATTCAGCATCTCCAATCAGTGTACAATGACCACCAAAGCTGCATCAGACGGTGGAATGGTGTGAAAAGTTAAGTGTCCTAACAACGGCCTAATGGATACTATTAGCGAGAGAACTCATATCATGCGGAAACAGAATAAATAGCGTCTAAGTGCATAGAATACGAAATGAGGCGTTAGACACAGTTTCACAAGAATTGTAATTAGTACACATTATAATCAATAAGTAGTCTATCTACTTATGTTAGCTTATAGAAATAACAAAAGACAAAAATTATTAATTAAGTATGCAGTTTACGACATATTAACATTAAAATTAAGGACATTCATTTGAACGACATTTGAGAATTAGTTTTTTTGTTCTAAAACCAAAGGCGACTTCAAAGATCTTAAACACCGAGAGCTGGATATTGGCATATGGAGGAGAAAATGTGGCCATGCAAGTAGAAAAAAATTTAAAATTGTACTACATATTCTATGATTCCTTTAAAACATTCAAATATGAATTTAAAAAAAAATATCTTAGTATAAATCAGTAACATAATTTAGTACACAAACCAAGAACCAAATGAGGAGCACCCGCAGACTAAAGCAGCCCATACTAACCTCTGTCATAACGCCAACCGTCGGATAGTTCGAACCAAGCAGCAAACAGCAACACGAGCAGCAACAATCCACTGGCAGGACGCACCATTTTTGGCCACCGGACGATCATCGTCACTGCCGTGGCGTGCTAATATAACCTCCCGGAAGGCTGATCTACTGATCTGAAACGATAACCGCAAAAGCAGAAAAACAAAACAAAAATACACGCACACTGTCCACTACTTCTATATGGAGGCTGGAAGCGGAACCATATTTCGGCTGCTACCCGAAAAGCGAGAAAGACACCTATAGGGAAACGGTAATCGTGATCATGTTTGCGATTAACGAAACGATCTGTTCCACTTGCGTCAAGCTGACACACGATCAAGATCGGATACTCGGGTGTCTGCGTCCAAAGGCGGTGTGTCGTTGTAATTTTTCAAGTATTGCTATAGAACTTCTTCCCCGTTTGTCCGAGTTCGAGTGTTGTAGGTTGTTCAAATTTTTCGCATCATTCTTGTCACTCTTGAAGTCTTTTGGTGCTGTTTTCTTAAAAGAAATTCTTAATCAATTGCCCGCCCTTTTTACCATACTCCTAATCAATCAGATTGGTTATCGAACAAAACATGCCTCTCAACAATAAGTGGCATGTAGAAATTCGCACCATAAATACGCGATCTACAGAAATCATAGCTCTTGTGATGTTGATAGTACTACGGCAAGAAGAAAAAAAAACAGATGGTCGTGTGAGAAGAAACGTACAATTTTTGCCCGGTACTGGCCAATCTGTCATCTCGGGTCAGCTCAGCCGTGGAGTTGAGGAGTGCCGTGGCGGAAAAGTTTTGCGCGAAACATCTACCGGTGATGGCCTTGTGGGAGTTGAATTATTGGCACGATAGCGTTTCATCGTTCACCAACACACACACACGCCTGCCGTACGCACGCGATCCAATTCTCCGAACATGGTGCCGAAGAACGAGCTGTACACACCCGTGCCGGCTCCTTTTCAACCGTATTCCTGGGCTGCGTACGTACGGCTAGATTTGAGGTTTTCATCACTAAGGTTAGTCCAATGTTTACGAGCATCAATGTGCATGTTGTTTTTTGCGTTCCACCTCATTTCGCATATTTCGCGATTTTGTTTGCCATCCGTCCGCCTCCACCCCGGTTCGGGCACACCAGGGCATGGTGTTTTTTGCAATAAATTCTGCCAAACGGCGCTCATGGAGGTCAGAAGCATGTCACGATGTATCGGTTCCGTGTTTCGCTTACTGGATGATCTGTTGATAGTTCTAATACGTCGCCCAGAATGTTGCCCTCTTTCTCGTCTTTCTAATTCGTTTTTTTTTTGCAAAATCGCAAAAATATAAAATGCTAGATAACATTCCCATCCATTAGTTGCAACCACAGTTGTGACTAATAATAGTACGTTCGCTCCAGTTAGGAGAAAAGACTCTCACCGCCTTGCTCAATAAGCCGATCAAACGATCTACAGTTTTAGCACACCGTCTCAATCACACTCAGATGTCAGACCGCGGGACAATACTAACAGATCGTAAAATAGGCATTAAAATGCTATTAAAATAAAGCCTGGAGGATTTGCTGCCCGCGAACTGTACGACGGGGACAGAAAAGGAAACGGTACTGTTGATGTTTCAAGATAACTTTGGGTGGGATTCGATCATTTCTAGCATATTTAAATTTTACACCAATGTTGGTTCCGATTGGTCAATGCATAAATTCGCAGCACAACATCATTACGGGCTATACGTATGCACACATTATGGGCGCAATCTGGTGAACGATAAATTACTTTTACGACTAATTAAGATATATTCCCCATCATCATCATCAATCTCTCTAGCGGAGGCAGCACCGCCTCTTCCGTCGAATGATCCACCATCATTCCGCAAACAAAACAAACTTTCTGGCAGGATTAACGCGTTGTACTAGCTGGCTGGACCACAAACAGATATCCTTGACCTGAAGCGATTACGCAGAAACATAGACACACACGCACACTCTTCAGGCGGCGAATCTTCAAGTCAAGTGTCTTGCCTTCCCTTCATTTTCGCCGTTTTGTTCTCGGGTGCGCCCATCTGCGGTCAAACTGTGACCATAAATTTAAACCACACTCACGCGTATTAATAATTAAGTCGTTAAATCTCGTTCGAATGCATTCGGTACGGGGCATGCACATTATTTGGTTTGCCTTCGGCTCGCTTTCACTACTTCGCGCTTCGAAACCACGCGGAAGCTGCGAAACCGTCAGATACGTGGGTACCTCAATAGTGCCAAAAACGAACCGCACCCACTGTTCCGGCACTGTTCCGTTGGCGTTGAGTGATGCAACAGATATGGTGGACGATGTCCAGTGACAGTGGTCAGTGTTTTCTGCACAGCTCTGTGAGTTCTGGTCTCGTGTGCCACACACGTAGATGGGATTACAATGATCGTGGACGACGTAGTTGGAGGATGGATACGCACTTTCCATTTCAATTGTTAATGATGAAAACTTACCTAAATTGCAAAATATTTCAAAACCAGAACAGGGTTGAGCCACACGTCTTCGAATCCGGACACGTAAAAAACCTCAATATTCTAATACACTTCAAGTCACGTATTCACTCCACTGCATCCACAACGAAGAATCGATCACCTTATAAACACCTCATTTGGCAGCTCTCCACCTCATACAACACTTTCGCACTGATCCGATCGTTTGTTTCTCTATATCACCGCCTAATATTACCCACTAATATTCTCCACTGCACAAAACGATCAGATTACCAAACATCCACACCACCACGCCACGCACTCGAACGCGAAACCCAATCGTATTCGCCTGCTGGTCCAGAACTGCCCAGACGATCAGACGACACGTACGTCCGGACCGGCTGCCGTCGAAGAGTGGACTGATTTAAATGTGAGAGATCGCGAAAAAAAATATCTCACCCGAATGTGTCACGATACCGCGGAGCCGCGGTTTCGAACGACAATGATGACGATGCCAGCCAGCCAAGAAGTTAAGACAACCACACAAAAAAACACGCACTGGGAACGATTATGATTTTTCCCCCTCCCTGGGACACTGCCGCGCCTCTGGAGACAGGTATGAGGGACGGATGATGATAACTGCCGGTAACGCATGGAGAGCGACTGTGGAAAAATAGCAACAATAATGAAGTCAACAACAGAAGCTGTACAAGCGCGGAAGGGGTATCTGCTGAAACCTTTTTTAGAACTAGCGACGCAGGTTTAGTACAGTGATGTGTATGGAAGTAAGTGCAGAATAGGAACGAAACATTTTTAGTAACATTGAGCTTGAGGATAACTATATGGACATTCCCTCTAGCTCAAGAACCGTACAAGTTGATCGTGATTTAGGTTTTTTTTATTTTGCATCCAAAACTCCCCATATAGAAACTATCGAATAACTGCACACGGTTTACGGTCCCCGCACGATGCCCACGACCGGTAGAGGTGCGATCGTGATCGATCTGTTAAATTTGCGAATGCTCACCATCAGAAAGTTTCAGGTGGGCGTCTAGTGAAGTACCACGGTAGAGGGAACCACATTCAAAACTAGCAGAAGTAATTTTTCGCGTTTCTTCTATCGCTCTGAGGAGGGAATAATGGAGTAGTGACTTCAACTCACGACATTTGACGCTTTGAACTTTGAATTGCTAGCGATCAATTATAGGGCTGTGGGAGAGAGTGTGTCTTTCTTTCGAGCATAGACAATACTGTAATGGAATCTCAATTAATATTCCGCGTGTGCTCCAAGACATGTGATTCTTCAGCAACATGATCTTCAAATCGGATATTCCTCTCCCACAACTTTCTATTCTATCTTCCTATACACGATAAATTTATAAAAAACTATTACTTTTTACATTTATAGTTTAACATATTGTGAGTAATAATCATAATAAAAAATAGTTTTAAATAAATTATAACTTTTCAAGAACTAGACACAAAATTAAAATCTCTTTTGTGTGGGATACGCATGCGTTTTAAAAGCGGAAACCTCCATGTATGCTACCATGGTAACTCACCGTTGTTTACTATGCATCCAGCAGCACACCGCTTATCGACTTATTTCATCGATATCACCCTTCATCATAGTCACCATAACTAACTGTCCTGCTGGAAACGACACAGACGGTGCCCCCATACATTCTGTGCGTGATAATAATTCTAAACCCGCGAGAAACCCGCCGAAAAAAAATAATGTCCCTGTTGGGTAGTGAGAATATTAAAATGCTGCAAAAGCTGTTCAAGGCAAACGAGGATGATACCTCGTCCGATGAAGAACAACCTGCCTCAGACGTGCCACAGTTAGGTATGGGATTGTGTGTCAACGTTTATTGATGTTTTATCCTAACTTTTCTACTTACTCAGGTCCCGGAGATATTGGAGAACCGACGTCAGTGAAACCGAAAAGGAAACCTTCCAGTGATCCTGCGGAACACGTGAAACCCTGCACCTATGCTCCACTCGAACCTCACTCCAACCAGGATGTGGAACCACAGCCCCAAACGCTCGAGGAATGGGAGGCGCAACAATTGCAGCAGGATTGTTCCTTGTTCGACTCCCGTAAACAGCCCGAATATCGAATCTCCTACCGGCAAACGGTCGCCACCGAGGATATCTATCTGCAGATGAACTGTAAAACGTCCGCAACGGCCAGCTGTGAGAATATGATTGTGGAGGTGTTCCTCACCGGTGAGGATGACTCCGTGGGCATACATCAGATCGAACTGGAGGTGAAGGACCAGCAGGTCATTGTTGGATCGCCGAAGCACCGTCTAGATCTTACACTACCGCACCGCATCAATCCGGACAAGGGTAATGCGGCCTGGCTGTCGGAACAGAAAACGCTTCGTCTTACGCTTACGATGGTGCGCGAGCTGGATTTCGTGAACTTTTAAAGTGTGACCGTGGACGGAGAAAGATAAATAAAATGGGTACAATTTATAGAAAACACTGTAACATTTACCGAGATGCACACATTTTATCACAATTAATGGGTTTTAATTGTGTATTGAAGGTTGGTGAATGGAAATGCAGTATCAATGCCTCCAAGCATCTTATATAAAGTAGTGTTCTTATTGCTATAAACTAACGTATGTAATTTGAGTTCTGTACCAGACAGTTCACTATTATGTGAGTGTAGAATTACAACAGTTGACCTAAAAAACAAGCAATTTAAAATAGACTTTACTTACCTGTAATGTCTTCCTACCTGGTGCACGCCATGCAATCGTAATTGCCTTTAACCGTATATATGTATAATTCAATTACATTATGCCATCGACAAGATGGTAAATGTGGCAAGCAGAGATCCATTTGTTGCGGCTGCTGCCTTTACAAATCGTTTCCTTCTGTCCACTGTTACTTCAAGGCATTGCTCTCGTCCATTGTTGTATTCCAGCATTCTTTGTTGCATGCCCGTTTCCGACCAGAATGTCATACACGCTGAGCTACGAAGTGGCGATAAATATCGATGCCTTTAACTGCAAATGGAAATGACTTAATTTGATGACGATGAAATATAGGTCCATTACCGTTTGTCTGTATATTATGGAGTGTGCAGATGTTAAAATAAAAGTGATCAAAAAATATCATTTCCTCAGCTACCATTCTTTCATCGCTTATTACCAGCTTTAGTACATTCGCACACATTCTATCTGGTTGTTGTTTTGCTAACTTGTTTAAATTATTTTATTAATAATTTTATATATAAATACATTGTTGTTTTTTTTGTTTTGTTTTGTTTGTTTCAATAATAGACTAATTTTTTATCGATTTACGTTACGCCATTACCCAAGCGCTACACAAACTCGGGATAATGTGGGTGAGTGTGTCCATATTTCTGATTTTCATTCGCATTTTCTTTTTCATTCTTTTTTTTATCTCGTTTCCTGCTCGAAAGCATTCTTTTTTTTTTTTTGAATGGGAATTTCTTTTTTAACAAACCCCTACTATTGTAGTTTGCTTGTTTCGGTTTTGTTTTCTTTGTTTAACTATTCACAATCTCTGTTTTTTTTTCCTAAACTAAAACGAACGTGTGTGTCAGTGTATTGTATTATTTTCATTCTTTTTTTATAATTATGCTTTTATATTAATGAATTTGCTTACTTACATTTTTCAACCTTCTCCGGGCGGTTCGTTTCCCTTTCGTTCTCGCGCTGATCTATCTCAATCACATCACAATCAAACACTTCCACACGTTCGAAAAGCATCTTTTCCTGTTTTTCCTGTTTTCCATCCAGCACACATTCGTACACACACGCGTTCCGTTTCACACGATCCTTTCTTTTTTTCCCCAATCGTTCCATTTGACCGGGGTTTTGCATGCAAATAGTCGGGGGAGAAAGTTTTCTTATCGTTTTACTAAAAGAGACATTTATACGTACGCGCCTTGCTCGTAGCTGTTTTGTGTATGCATGTGTGGCTTGTTACATTTATGTCTCGGCTCGTTAAAGTTACTTACAAATAGAGTCATTTTTTTCTGTTACCTTTCATTTTGTTACGCTATACGTGTAGTTCGTGTGTGTATTGTTTTTCCTCCGTTTCGAAACCACTCTTGTCCACCGAAATTCCTCGCCCACCCATCCCGGGGGTCACGTCTTCGCCCTATCGCCCATATCGCTAAGCCGTCCTTCATTAAATCGATTTATGTACAAAGGTGTCAAAACAAAAAGTTAAACGATCTTATATAAAACTATTTATCCGTACCGTATTAGTTCACTTATCGATCACGCTTCTGTTGCTTCCTACACTACCCTGCACTAATAAAGGTTCGTTATCTGTTCACCTCTCGCGTCTTCTCGATCAGCTGTTCCCAAGTTATTGTAGGCGCACAGTATCTTCTGCATCCGCGTGCACAAGAGTCTGTGTCCTCCGGCCACTGTCCTTACACATCTAAAGTTGGAATCTACAAAGTGGAGCGGCTACAATGCGAAGGAGAGAATTGGTGAGTCATAAACTGGTTGCTTAAAGCGGAACGGCAACACAACGTGCGTACTTGGTTTGTTTGTTAAGTATTAATTGAATTCGTTTTTGTTGCTGTGTTACATATTTTCTCGGTTGATGTGTGCAGCAGCTTTGGGATTATAAATATTGTATTCTCCTGCAGAACTTTTACCCGTCCCTCCGCGTCTGCCGCATTAATTTACAAAGCCACGTTTTCTAGTTATGTGTATTTTTTCCCCATTTTTAAAACAAACAGTGGGTACATTCAGTCAAAGTACTAGAAGAAATGGCCACCATGGAGGGCCTGCATGGCTAAGCGGGAAAGTCAGCAGAGCTGGAGAGGGGAGATACATGACACGCTAGATATGAAGTTATTAACATCATGCACGGTAAGCTTTTTTTTAAGGGCAGCTTTACCTTTTCGGCCAAGCACACGGAACTTTTCCAACGCGCGGAACTGTCTGCGAAAACAGTAACGGAAACGGTTTTAGTACTCATTGCAGTTGATTCAGTGTTGGAGCGTTGATTCATGACTCTTCTCATGGCTAGTGGCAGCCATGTTAGAGAATGTTAACATAACAAACAATTCATTCCAACCGCTACGGACGGTTCCAAGCAAAAGTTACACCAAAAGTTGCTTCACATTCTTGCGCTTCCGATCCGATAGCTACACAAATAAGAACACTGATGCCTAACCTTCCCCTACACTTCGCCAAACATCCGCATGGGAAAAGGCCCTACAGTCGTTTTGTTGCACGTTGCACACTTCGCACAAATCGCTTCCTTACTATATACAAATTGATACGTACTAGGTAAAGCCTTAAAGATCGTTACACTATCCCTAGGTGTTGCTTACGTGTTCTGGCGCATCCTCCCGACCGCGGATAAGATTTGTTGTTCTAAAATTTGAAATTTTCATTTAACTAAAACCCAAACCCCACTCTATCGCAACGCATCTTAAACACTAACACGCGTATTGTTTGTATGCCATGTGTTTGTGTGCGGGGGGTGGTTTACTTCATATCATTCTAATCAATGTATTTTTTCTTGTGTTTTTTTTCCCATTGTTCTCCCTTTCTTTTCACTTGTAAACGACTAACAGACTTTTTTTTGTTTTTCTTTGCAATGTTTTGTTTTGTTTTTTTTTGCTTTCTTTTCCTTTTTGTTCAAATTCGTTCAATCCTTCGGAGGATGCTTTTATACAGTAAACGGTTCGTAGCTTTAGAAGCTTTCTTTAAAAAGTGGGCAAATGTTCAGCTGTGTTGGCTATCTTCGTTTTACATATATTTCGTTTCCTTTCGTTGCCGCTATGCTTGTGTTAGTCATCCATATGCGTATGTTTGATTTTATCTAAAAAAAAAATGTGTACAGTTTTTCTGTGTGTTTTTTTGTTGTTTCTATCATGACGCCTATCGCTTTTCGTCTTATGGGCCCGATAGAGGGATGGATATATGCAAATGTTTCCATTCGGCTTGAAGCTGCAACGGAAGCAGCAGAAAAGAAGCCAGCTACTGCTGTAGATACACGACCCACTTAGAAACTTTTCTTCCAAGAGAAAAAGTTCTACCTCTAGCACTTTAATTTTTGATTCGTGTAGTATAAAAATAGTGGCCTGTACGAACTGTGTAGTAAATAAAACATGACTGAGTAACGAATTCGATTGGAGCTTAAGATCTTGACAGGACTAGGAGTCGCAAATAACTAATCATGCTTCTTATGCCAAAGACACAGAGTTCTCAGACAGACTTACTTACTTACTTACTTATCAGGCGCTACAACCGCTTCGCGGTCTTGGCCTGCTACTACAATCCTCGATACCGCTCACGGTCTAGC
>KB664266.1:4848128-4928234 GCA_000349025.1 Anopheles minimus | reverse complement strand
TGCACTCCAACCCTAAATGCCCACGGAATTGCTTTGTCAAGTTGAGAAATGTCAATTTGCTCTAAACAACTCAACCTCCTATATCTACATACCTTGGTCGATCTCGAAGCCGCACGTCGTTCCACGCATCATCCAACAAATGACAGCTTTCGTGCCCCTCGTTGACGGCGAATCCAACCAATTTTGATCAGCAGGTACTAATCAGCTTTGGACGAGCGAAAACATTATTGCTGAGAAGTTTTTTTTGTAGAAGTTTGTATGAAATAAGCACCCTACAGCCCGTAACGATCATCCAACACACTCGGTAAAAATGTGGGCCGATACACTGCTGATTGTTTTCATATCCATTTTCACCGCACTGCTGGGAGAAGGTAAGTGTAGATGCAGTGGCAATATTGTATAGATTAGTCCCGCGGAAAGGGCCGATTGCGCTAATTCCATCCTTCCGTGTGTCGTTCTTGCAGGTCTAACCTGGGTAATGGTATACCGTACGGAAAAATACCAGAAGCTCAAAGGGGAGGTCGAAAAGCAGAGCAAAAAGCGTAAGTTTCCGGCACAGCATTTCCGCTGCATCTATTTTTGTCTAATTGATGATTTGTATACTTGCAGTGGAAAAGCGTAAAGAAACACTCGGCGAATCGTTAGACAAAAATCATAAAAAGAAAATTGAACGCGATGAAGAGAAGCTAAAAAATAACAACCGTGATCTCTCGCTGGTGAAGATGAAATCGATGTTTGCTATTGGTTTTGCGTTCACGGCACTACTCAGCATGTTCAACAGCATGTAAGTTCAACCAGCGTTGTCCATTAAGAGGGAATTATGTTTCTACATCCCGTTTTTTTCTTCTCCGCAGTTTCGATGGGCGAATTGTAGCTCGCCTACCATTCGTGCCTATCTCGTGGATCCAGGGACTGAGCCATAGGAATCTGCCCGGTGAGGATTACACCGAATGTTCCTTCATCTTCCTGTACATCCTCTGCACGATGTCCATTCGGCAAAACATCCAAAAAATGCTTGGCTTTGCGCCGTCGCGTGCTGCAAGCAAACAGGCGGGTGGTTTGTTCGGTCCAACGCCGGGACAGTTCAAGTAATAGTGCCGTAATCTCTTCCTCTCTCAACCACCGTTTGGCCGTGCATCATTTCAATGGCAATTAATTTAACATCAAAACCGGACATGTTGCGCGTTCATTTAAAAGACCAGCGATGTACGCTACGTGTACGCGCTTCGTTATATTTGTTTTTCATCGCATTTTTTTTTCGTGTTAATGTAGCGTGTAGGATTCGTGTTTGTCGATGGATTTGGTTGCGCGAGGTTGAATAAATCCTTGAGCTAAAGAAAAAAAAACACGTGCAAGTGTGAAAAACATAATATTTATATGTCATTCAATGATTGTTGCAATCATCATAACGAACTTCCTAACACGTGTGAACGTTTGGACTAGAAAATGTTTGCCTCGTACATTGGCTGATCGATGATGATCCTATCGAATCCGAACCGTGTGAGGTCAACTGATCGGAAGCCCCCATCTATGATCATCTCGGAAACGGCTCTTCCTACGGCTGGTGTTTGTTGAATGCCTAGAAAAACATGAGGAATGCAACACCATTAAACCCCGTTCTAAAATAAACCTATTGAAATGAGCGCTCACCATGCCCACTGAATCCGGTTGCAATGTACAGGTTGTTATAGTACGGATGTGGTCCAACAATCCCATTCTCATCAAACGTATTGAACTCGTAGTATCCAGCCCATGAGTTTTTCACCTTTATCGCTTCAAAATTCGGCACCAGTTGGGCCAGATTTGGCCATACCGTTTTATCGAAAAATCCATGATCAACATCCAAATTATCTACCGGTGGTTCCTCTCCCGGCAGAGGGCTTTTACCGCCCAGATAGTTTCCACCCAATCCGTCCCGTCTGAAGTACGTCCCGCTCGGATCAATCGTTAGTGGTGTGTTAATTCCCGGACCTTGATCGTTTTCACACTGGAACACGTACACGAAGCGTTTCCTCGGTTCCACCGGCAGCGGAATCGAAAGCATTCCTTTCCCTGTGCCAATCTTTGCCATCCTTGCAATCGCACCCGACTGTGCGCCGGCTGCAATGACGGCGATCGCAAACTTAATCTCCCGCATTTCACCATCCTTCATCTTCACGAACGCTCGGTTGATTCCTTCGTACGAACCCTCCTCGATGCCTTCGGCCATGATGTCCGGCTGTTGCTGAAACCCAAAGCCAACCATTTCACCTTCCACGTAATGCGCGCCGTACTCAATGGCACGCTTCCGGAAACCGGAAAGCAAAGCCCATGGATCGAACCATCCTTCCTTCTCCAACCCATGGCACCCGAGCGCAATCCCTTCCGTGTTCATCCAGGGAAAGCGTTGTTTTAACTTGCTTGCCGTTAAAAGTTCGTTCTTCGCACCGAGCGCACACTGTAGTTTGGAGTTTTGTTCTAGCTGTTCTGCACCCGCCTCGCTTGCCAGCAGCAAATACCCGTGCGGGGTAAAGTTAAGATCGACGTCCTCACCGAGATAGTCTTTGCTGTTTCGCATAAAATCTGCACCGAATAAGCTCATTTGGATGTTTTCTACGATCGAAAATTGTTGTCGCAGTCCACCGACTGATAGGCAGGTGGAAGCCTCCGCGTAGGTTGAATCCTTCTCCACCACCACGACATTGAGGCCATCACGGGCACGCTTCTTAAGCCAGTAGGCAATCGAAGATCCTACTCCTCCGCCACCGATCACGAGAATGTCGCAGTGGGTTTGGAATTCATCTCTCCTATACTTTTCCAAGTAGTTTTCGATCGATTGCGAAGAGCTGCTGTTTTGCTCGCTTCCCCTTAAATTGCGCGGTAGAATGAACTTTTTCACACGCTGCACATCGCTCCCGAGAAGTTTCAGCGTGCGTGAGATAGGATTATCCTTGTTTGCTTCTACCTGATCGGAAAGATCGGTACTGCTGGTGGTGTCGTCTTTGCTTCCCTTGTTCGATGAACCATAATGTCTGGTGTTGAATGCATTTGTGGTTTGTCTAGTCGCGTACCGTAAAACACACAGTTTGGATGACCTTCTTTGTAGCGCCTGAAACATGTTTGATCACACTTTGCGTTTGCTGTCTGGTGCAGCAGTTTTAAATTGCGTCCCTTTCAATCGTTTTGTTATCAATCGATGGGCTTGATACGCAGTTTGATTACAGATTCCCAACTGCTCGCTTACGATCCGAATAACCAAGCAGCAGTCCACACTTATCTTATCAGCTGTAAAGCTAATGATGGAAGCTATTATTTTTATTAGCTTATTCTACGGGAACATGTTTGTTCCGGGGCATCACAAAACGAGTCGCCAGATGGGTATGATATGGTTGAAAGCTGTGACAATTACTTCGCAGATTTTCAACACAACTTCGGACACTTGTTTGCTGAAGATTTATCAGTAGATTGCATTATTTGTAGCAGCTTTAAATACTGGATAGAAACGAAAGTCTTGCACGTTATTGCTTTTGCACCGGCTGACTCTTTGTTTACGTTAACTCACAGCGTGTTGTAAATGGGAGGTGGGTACAGCGATTTTTTACCAGCCAACTATGATGCAACTTTGACAGTTGTGAGTAATACAATGGCAGAATCGCTCAGAAAATACAGAGCTCACCAAGGGGAGCGAAAAAATGTGAAATTTTTTAATCGGGTTTCGTCTGTATCGGAGATTCTATTGGGCTAAAGAACGATGATGACCGCGTTCCGATGGTGAGGAATCGCATTCCGGAAATTTTTCCTCCTGTTGTGTCATGTGAACAGGAACCTGTCATGTACATACGGTCCTCGTGTGTATCCGTCGCATCGTACTAGGGCAATATTTTCGATCCCTCCATTTCCAATGTTCAGTTCGACTCTGGCCCAGCTGTACTGTAGGACAAATTTGCCAACATCCGTATCTCGCTCGTTGTATCCTTTAACGGGATATTCTTTGCGTCACGGTTCAAACTTCATCCCGAAGCAACGTTTCGCCATGCGGACCGCCTATTTCAAACAGTTGCCCGGTGAGGAACAATGCCAGATCAGCTTCCACCTGCTGCTCGACCAGTACAAGATAGACAAAGTGTTCAACTTCAATCGCAGCTTGACCGAACAGATCGACAACAGTCTAGAACGAATCCGGACGAACGTGGAAAAAGAGTTTCAGAAGAAAAACAAACGGAAAAAGGTTAAAAAGCAGCCAGCGCAATCAACCGACGATAATGCATCGGCTAGCGAGCAGGCCACCGAAGTACCGGCGGATGTGCCGATAGTTGTGTCTCTGGGTGCAGGCGTGGAAAAAATTACCAACATGACCATCGCGGATGTACTGGCAAAGTTTGATGCCGGTCAGTATGCGAACGTGCAGCTTACCGTGTTGGAGGAAAACTTCCAAGTTTCGTACAACAGTCCCGAGGTGCATGCGGTCAAACTGCCTACATCAATGCTGGCCGATTTCTATGTGTGTCCTTCCCGACTGGAACTGCACTTTGCAACGCGTGAAAGTAGTACGTACAGCTGGTCCCGTGGCCAAATGCCAGAGTCGGGCAATGCGCAACAGATCCGATGGGAGCAGGTCAGCACGGAGTTGACGTACATGATACAGAAGGGTGACGTTGGGTATCATCTCAAGTTTAGCTGCACACCGAAGGATTCAACGGGGCGGACTGGTCCGAGCACGGAAATTATCTCCCCGCAACCGGTACAAGCCGGACCGGGATTATGTCCATTCGAGGTGCGCCATCTGTTCACGCAGCAAAAGCTAAAAGATGGCCAATTCCGGGTGGTATCGTATAATTTACTTGCCGAGCTATATTCCGACAGTGACTACAGCCGGACCGTTCTGTTCCCTTATACGCCACCGTACGCGTTGGAAATCGATTATCGGAAGCAACTATTCGTAAAGGAGCTACTCGGCTATCGGGGCGATATCGTATGTTTGCAGGAAGTGGATACGAAGATATTCAGTCTGGATCTGGTGCCTTTTTTTCACCAGAAAAACTTAACCGGTCACTATCAAGCGAAGCGAAACGTTGCCGAAGGATTGGCAACGTTTTACGATGTGAATAAATTCGAGTAAGTACTGGCCATATTGATAATGCTTGTCTCTTTCTTATGCTATATGCTTTTCGTTCTTGTAGGCTACTGGAAAGCGATGGCGTGATCATCAGCGAAATTTTGCAACGTTATCCTGAGCTGTGGAACCAGATAAAGGATAACAAACCGTTGGTAGAGCGGATAGAGAACAGATCGACCGCATTGCAACTTACCTTCCTGCGCAGTAAACACGACCCACGGAAGCATCTGCTGGTGGCCAATACGCATCTGTACTTCAGCCCAGATGCTGATCACGTGCGTTTGCTACAGATAGGGTTTGCCATGCTCTACGTACGCGAACAGTATGAACGGATCAGCCAACAGTACAAGCTACAGGGGTCCGACTTAGCTTTGCTGTTTTGTGGTGACTTCAACTCGGTGCCGGAGTGTGGCATTTACAAGCTTATGACGGAACGATTCGTGGGGCCAGATTTTGCCGATTGGGAAAGCAATAAGGAGGAGGCGGCTAAAAACGTTTCACTGTCCCAACCGTTCAAGATGGCTTCGGCTTGTGGGTGTCCAGAGTTTACGAACTATACGGTGGGATTTGCTGCGTGCATCGACTACATCTTCTACCAGAAGGAAGCTTTGTCCGTGAACGACGTAATTCCAATGCCAAGCCAGGAAGAGCTATCGATGTACGAAGCGATACCTTCGCCCGTCTTTCCTTCGGATCACGTAGCGCTGGTCGCCAACTTGGAGTGGTCTCAGTAGATTAGTTTTACTAGTTAGTAGTGAGATTCAAAATGGAAATTGCAATTGTAAATTCGTTTGCTACATTATCATCTTAGTCATCAAAAGTTTGTTAAATTGTGAAACCCCGATAAAATATAAACGATTTATGTAAAGGAATCCTTCATTCTTTCCTTTCTTCACAATAATCTTTCTGCGATCTCTTAACCCAGATTTAACACTAATATTCACGATTTATGGTACATTACTCTCAATGCTATGCTCATTTTCCATCATGATCGACAGTATGTCCGACGATTCCTTTATATGATTCAAATCGAGCACGTTATGCTCCCGAAAGTACAGTTCGAATGGAACCGTCGCCATTGGGCCATTGTTCAACGAAACGATACAATTGCACGTTCCCTTCTGGTTAACCGAAATCGTACGCACAGTATCCGCAAGGGTGGACAGAAACAGGGCATGCTGAAAGTCTTTCTTGGTTAGCGTGTCGCTAGAGTTCGACGTGGCCAGCAGATCTAACGACTCGACTATAATCAAACCCGGTATGCAGTTAGTCCAGCGCTGGAGATCAAGCAAGCGCTTCAGCGCAGCGTCGAGCGATTCAACATAGATGAAGGTGATCATTTTAAACAAATCGCTAAACTGCTCACGAATGCTGGTTGCCACCCGTTCGAGGGGTTTTTGGGTGAAGAACAATACCCGGAACCCGGTATGCGTGTACTTGATGGCCGTATCGAACAGAATGTCTTGCAGATCGTCCAATTTGTCCGGTTGCCCTAGGATCAGCAACATTGACCGGCGGAGTGCATGTTCCATTGAAAGCTCCATCACACAGAACAGTCTTGTAGTTCTAACACAGTCTTGGAGTGTTTCTAAACACCAAAAAGAAAGAAATAAAGTAAGAAATGGTAGAAAAACAGTTTCCAAAAACGCACATCTTCTGCTATTGTCGAGAACGACTTCCTATGTTCATTCCGACTATTGTCTGAACACCCAATTTCAAAGGCTTACTCTCAAAAGCTTTATTCAAGGCTTTAGGGAGCGCATAGACGCTAGCTTCGGACAAGTTTTGGGACAATTCTTTCCATTTCTTTTGTTCTCGAGATGAAGAGCACCGTACAAAACTGAATTCGAATGGAAATGTTGCAATCGTCCCGTTTGACGTTTCTTCCAGAAAGCCGCTGACAGCAGTTTGTTGTCTTTTCCTTACGTAAACACCAAAAAGCCAACAGCAGGCGGTGCAAAACTTGCTCGGAATTCATGATGTCGGTGGTGGGTTTAGTTTCCCGTTTCGTCACATGTGGCCAAAATCTGGCCGGCCATCGCGTAAGCACACGCTTCCGGGATACATTAACTGCGGGGTAACACTAAAACGACTCATCCATCCTTCTTGTTTCAGCTTCAACAAGTACGAAACAAGTGGGCTGATTGGCGTATGATCAAGGATCACAAACGTCGGCAGTGTGTGGTGCAGCATGCGGATGCCCGACTGCGGGTAAACTCGCTCAGGAAGAACACGATCTTGCCGATTGAACTCAGAGAAATTGCCAGCAAGGAGATTGACGCCTTTCCGCGAGATTCATCCTTGGTGCGTGTACGAGAGCGATGTGCCGTAACTTCGCGACCGCGTGGTATCGTACACCGGTGGCGGGTCAGTCGTATCGTGTGGCGTCACATGGCCGACTACAATAAGCTGTCCGGTGTTCAGCGAGCAATGTGGTAGCTGTCGGAATGGATAGATGATGGACGACACATTACAATTACACAAGTCCTGCTGGGGAAACGGCAGAGGAGAGGCGTTTCATTAAAGCTGCTGATCTTCTCTGTCTGTCTATAGACGCTTAATAAGATTCCTATTACCAAAACAAACTCTAAAAAGTATTTTTCATTACCTTATTTTACCATTTTTGTGTAGTTACTTTCCAATTATATACCGAAATACCGGTTGGGATAAAAAAAAGTTAACAAAAATGCGGAAACTGCTCACTTTGACAGAGCATCTCCATTTCACTCGATCAATTTGTATCTATTTCACCCATTACAAAGGCTGACAGAGCGCAATCTTATCAGCTGTAGTATTTTTGTTCTGTGGCATAGTTGTTCTCCTTGCGGACGGGTTTCCTATCTCGTGCAACGGCTACGTAAACGAAACATAGTACTTTCACTTTCTGCGAGCGACCTATCCCAGAAACAGATCGCGATCAACGCGGAACTGGTTTGATACGTTCAAAGCCGAAAACCGGGCTCCCCAGTGGTAACAGTGGAAACCATTGTGCTCATTTGGCGCTCGCACTGCTTACGTGGAGCACAAGATCGGGTTCTTTCGTGGGTGAAGACGAAATTTGCCCAGTAATTGTGTGTAGTATTTGCGTAAACGTAAGTGGAGTTCCTTTTTTGTACCAGTTCTTCCATGTCATTAGTTTGCCCTTCCGGGAGGTGTACGTTCTACAGTTCAAACTCTTGTTTTTCCTTTTTAAAGTCCAAAGGTCAAAGTTTGCCCCCAAATGAACATGACTCGCCTGATTCAATCTCGAACCGCGGCAGCACCACTCGGGAGAGTTTTAACATCGTCTAGTGCACCAGCAGTCGGCAAAATGGTTCCAACATCCCAGCGAACGTACGGAGCATCCGCAACGGCAGGTCCGCTGGCGCTTCAACGTCAACCCGTCCCGAAACTCTCCGATACGATGCAGAAGCTAGTGCGATCCATCGAACCACACGTCGATGCGAACACGCTGGCCGGAACAAAGCGTGCCATTGACCAGTTTACCGTAGCGGGAGGAATCGGCCAAAAGTTACAAACGCTACTGGAGCAACGTGCCGCACAAAAGGATAACTGGCTTGCGGATTGGTGGCTTCGCAGTGCGTACATGGAGTACAGAGATCCGGTTATTGTGTACTCGAGCCCGGGACTCGTTTTCCCTAAGGCCAATTACAAAACGCTCGACGAACAGCTGGTGTACGCGGCAAAGATAGTTTCTGCAGCACTCGCCTACAAGATGCTGATCGATGGTGGAAAAATTAAGCCGGAAATGATGGGTAAGGTTCCGCTGGATATGTCACAGTACGAGAAAATCTTCGGTACCTGCCGTATTCCGGGGAAGGAGCGCGATTCGGTGCAGTACAATCCGCGATCGAGACACATTGTGGTAGCGTGCAATAATCACTACTATCGACTTCCGGTGTTCACTTCGGCTGGAGGTATAGCTAGTGAGGGTCAAATTCTCACAGAGCTGAAAAAGATTGCTACCAAGGAAGGTAATGATCGGGCAAGTCCTGTTGGCATCCTGACCGCTAACCATCGGGATAGTTGGGCAAGTGCGTACGATACGTTGATGGCCGATCCGATCAATCGATCTTCGGTGGAAAGCATCCAGCAGGCATTGTTTGTGCTGTCGATCGATCGAGAACTGCCACAGAAGGCCGGAACTGATCACATCGTAACGGCAAGCGATCTTCTGATCCACGGCGGGGGTTCCAACGCTAACGGTGGTAATCGGTGGTATGACAAAACGATCCAACTGGTCGTAGCACCCAACGGAATTAATGGTCTGACGTATGAACATTCCCCAGCCGAGGGGCAACCGATCGCGGTAATGACCGACTTCCTGCTCGAGTACATTAACAGCGGGAAGCGTCTCAACACGATGGATCAAGCCGAACTCAAAGATGGAGCAGTCAAGTTAACGCTTAACGTAACACCCGCGTTGCAGTCGGAAATTGACCAAGCGGCCAACTTCGTAGATAAACTGGCCGCGGACATACAGATGGACTATCTGCACTTTACCGACTACGGAAAGGGATTCATCAAGACGCAACGTATGAGCCCCGACAGCTACATCCAGATGGCCATCCAGTATGCATTCTACCGGTTGCATCACACACCGGGTGCTCATTACGAGTCGGCCCAGAACCGGATGTATGTACACGGTCGCACCGAAACGATACGCTCGTGTTCGGTTGAATCGATTGCGTTTGCCCGGGCCATGCTCGAACCGAAACTGGATGGACGTTCCAAGCTGGAAGCAATGAAAGCTGCCATTAACGCACACAAAGCGTACGTTTCGATGGCAATCCAAGGGTATGGAGTAGATCGGCATTTGTTGGGGTTGAAACTAACCGCGAAGGAGAATGGACTGACCGTACCGGAACTGTTTTCCGATCAAGGAATACAGCGTAGCGCACACATGCGACTGTCCACTAGCCAGGTGGCATCACGTTACGATGCATTCATGTGTTATGGACCGCTAACGCAGGATGGGTACGGATGCTGCTACAACCCGAAGGAGGATGATATGTGGTTCGGTGTGTCGGCGTTCCGGTCCAACAAAGAATCGGATCTGGAGCGATTCCGAGTGAGTCTGCAGGAAGCGTTGCGTGAAATGCAGGAAGTGTTGGTCTTGTACGGCGAGAAGCCTAAGGCCAAATTGTAAATGACCTCCGCACGTTTAGAAGATTTTGATTTTTGTCACTGGTGGCCTTTGAATTGTTTTTGGCGCTGTTTTGTAGTATTAAGCTAAAGTGTTTATCCTGCTGTTTTTAAAAGGGCGTCTTACCAATAAACTGACTGATTTTTAAATAAAAGTAATGGACGGTGGTGGGTTTGGTTATTAAACCCTTTCGCCTTTTGATTCCTTTCCAAAAATCCGTACGGACAATCCAAAACTGCTATTCTTTCATGAGTTTTTAAAGAAATACATAAAATCCTATTTTTGGTGCATCCTTACACTAAATACTAAACGCTTTGTTAATATTTTTATTCAGTTTTTTGTTGTTTCGTTTCAAAAGAACTCCAAGTTATCAAGCCGTACTAAAATGTAGTTTTATCAATCTGTTATCCTATCCTCTAGTGCTATTGAACATCAATAGAATCGCGCAAATAGTCTCTCGGGAGTGCGGGACTTTCGCACTTTTATCAATGGATGATACCCCGTGTGCCGATTTGGGTACAACAAATGATACCGTATATGTACACCCACACACGTATTTATGAGAAGGGTGAACGGAATATTACTCATGTTGTGTAGTGGTTGATTGTTTTTGCTATAGAATTGTTTGAAATTTCTTTAAAGGGGTTTTGAAAATTCATCACTCTTACTAAAATTACGCATGTAAAGTTATAGATTGGTAGCAGTTTGAGAATTATCAAACAAAATGCCGGAAATATTTAAAACTAGTGCGCGCAAATAGATGACGTCGAAGGGACGTCGGTTATTTGTGTATTTTTTTAAATAACTTTGCACTACTTTACGATAGGGGGGATAGCGCCCTCACGAGTACGTGGATGTCTTCCACTCGATTTATCGCCCTTCAACTGTAAGAGAAAAAAATAACGAAATGTTTAAGCATACGCTCCACATACGGTTGGACATGTTCGTCAGTATCGTGGCTACTCACTGTAAGAAGAGAGGTCGATTTCGTCTGGCAACTCGTTGATGTTCACATCGAACCGATCCTGCACATCGTTCAGAATCTTTGCATCTGCTTCGTCCGAGATGAACGTGATGGCGAGACCCTTGGTACCGAACCGACCGGCACGGGCCACTCGATGCAGATAGGTATCGGAATCTTCCGGCATATCGTAATTGAAGACGATATTCACACGCTCAATATCCATACCGCGACCGAACAGATTCGTGGCAACGAGGATACGCTTCTGGAAATCCTTGAACTGCTGGTACCGTGACAAACGTTCCTCCTGCACCATACCACGGTGAATTCCGATTGCGGGGAAATTTTGCTCAGTCAGCAACTGTGCCAGGGCCATACAGCGTTGAACGGATTTAACGAAAATAACCACCTAAAATAGAAGGAAGGAAGCAAAACATGTGTTTCATGTACCAAAAAGTGGCAGGATAGCGCGTCCCCTTATCTCGATTTCATACCTGATTGAACTCCAACACATCGAGCAATTCGAACAGTTTCTTGTTCTTCTCGTTTTCCTTCAGCTTCACATAGTGTTGCTGCAGACCGTGAAGAGTCAATTTGGTTTCATCGTCAACATATACTTCCATCGGCTAGAGATGATTCATTTGCAACATAACGGGTAGAAAGAAACGAAGAAGGTATATACAAACATAGTTAGACCTAATGGATTGTTTGGTGATTTTGCCGATAAAAAAAAAGTTAATTTTACTGCCCGGTCTCTATCTACTACACTGATTCGGCTTCGGAAATGTCGCGACGAAAGATTTTATATCAAGCAACACAATATTTATGCTCAAAATTGTAACGAAGTCATACTACACGTTAAACCCCACACCGATTTCTGGCAATTTCTTATTCTTCCTTAGTGTAACGATCTCTTCGATCATGCCGGCCATATAATGGCTTACGAGACTTATTGATATCACGTAGTTGGATAGTCAGTCCTCAATACGAGGGAGCCGTCCAGATGGAAGTGGATTTGGCTACCTTTGTAGACTTATTATTACCACGTAGCTGGAGAAAAAGTGTTTCATACAAAGGGAAATGGAAGGAAGGATTATCAAATTCATTAACTACAAATATGAACCAAAATTTAATTGGCATAACATGCGCATGAATCGGTGTGAAGTTTTGTGTGTTAAATAATGCAAGATCGTTTTAAGAACCAATGGTAATTGCTGGTGAAACAGCTGACATTGAACTGTTTGCACCTTTACGCCATTAGAAACATAACAATTACATTGCAAGCAAGTTGAAAACGATCGCATCTAGACCACCAAATTTGGAGACGAATTTTCGGTAAAGTTTGCACATATATCGTGGGGAAAGTTTGACCAAAAGCCAAGGAAATGTTGGGATGTTTGGTAAGGAATTTGAATCTGTTTTTCCTTTCCAACGATGCCGATTAACAAAAGATTTCATTGCAATTGTTATCCACCAGTTTAGAGCAAGAGGAAATCCTTTTTTTGTGTCTGCTCCTGTAACGATATAAATGGCTTATGGGTGTTGTTAGCTATTATCTACGATTATTGCTACATACGGCTCCATTTCCACTATTCCGCTGGATGGCAAGGGTAGAGATGCAGCAAACACAGAGAACCATCGGATCAATTTGGCAACTTTTCATCGCACCGCCACGGTCCCAGGACACATCTCTCATCATCGTTTCGTTCCGAATGGGACGGCACACATCTCGAACACGATTCTTTGATGTTGATTCGTTTTTCGTACGTTTTAATGCAATTGTTTGCATGTCCAGTAGCGCTGCACGGCCTTGGCACAGATCGGTTGCATTTCGTCATTTTCCATACGAATTTCTCACGCAATGCGAATGGACGACTCTGCCGTGTTCCGTTTTTTTTCTTTAGGGAGTGATTTCTGACCGACTATTTTTGAATACTTAACGCGTGTGATCAGGACCGCAAGGTGTAGTTTCTACGTCACTTTAACAACTCGTGTGTTTTACGTTTGCTCGGGTTGGTTTGATTTAAGGAAATATTAGAACGTTTTGTATTATTGGGGTTGGTTTTGTTTTATGTTGGTGGTCAGAAATTATACACCATTGCAGCAGCAGATTCCCTCTCGTTGTCAGGCATTGAGAGACAGCTTTTCGAGATCCTCAGGCCAACGAAGAGACTCCTTACCATGCGCTTCCTTCTCAAATCCCGTTGCAACGGTTCTCGTAGGATACTCTTGCAAACCAGCCCTGACAGCAGGCACGGAAACGAATGATGGACGGCAGTAATGCACGGCGATGCATTCACATTCAATCCAATGCTTCCAAAAAAAGACGTACAGCTCAGAATTGTATACGGGCTGGCATTGGATACGTTCAAGTTGCCGCGACCGGCCAAACGAGATGCTGTGACTTAGCGGTGGTATGGTACAGTTTCATATACCGCATGGCCGACGAGGACAGCGGCGACGCGCCAGCGGCAGCAACGGTAGAGTGGGTTGTCAACTTCAGTGAACTTGAGCGACAACTATTCGGCAAACTTTTCCCATCGACACAGAAACTTTCCGATCGCTTTATAACATTACGAGTGGCAGTAGTAATAGTAGTAGTAGCAGTAGAGGTAGATGGGGAAGTAGAAGTAGTAGAACTAGTGGTGGTATTTACATCTTGCATGAACTTTTTGCACACCGGCCGAATTTCTTTGCTCAGTGTGGCGGAGAACATCATCACTTGCTTTCCGTGCGGTGTGTTACGGAAAATCTCCTGGACATCGCGGCGCATATCTACATAAAAGAAAACGAAAAAGCAAATACGTAACATTTAGAACAAAGACCTTTGGTATCGAGGGGGAAAAATAGAACATTCTGTTTTTTTTCAGCAAGTGATACAACTATCGATCATTGTCGAGACTCAGTTGTCCCTATCTACTAAATGAAGATCAAATCATCATAGTACGTAAGACCTTAAACCAAAGTGTCGGTTGATCCGATAACTCACCTAATTGTTCGAGCATTTTGTCGCACTCGTCGAGAATGAAATGTTTCAGGTTTTTCAGGTTCAGCTTCTTGTTGCGGATAAGCGCCAACACACGTCCGGGCGTTCCCACGATAATGTGTGGTGTCGTCGATTTCAGCACTTCCTCATCCTTCTGGATTGGGAGCCCACCGAAAAATACGGCCACCTTAATCGTGGGCATGTACTTACAGAACCGCTCGTACTCCTTGCTAATTTGGAAAGCGAGCTCGCGCGTGTGGCACATAACCAGCACGTACGGCACGTTCTCGGTCGGTTCCAGCTGCTGCAACGTGGCAAGCACAAACACAGCCGTCTTTCCCATACCGGACTTGGCCTGGCACAAAATGTCCATACCAAGCACAGCCTGCGGAATACATTCGTGTTGTACTGAAAGAAAAAAAAACAAAGCAAACGATCGTTATGAATATTCCCGTTGCTAAAGCTACATAGTTGCCAATAGTACGAAGAGCTGGTTAGCAATTCTTTCATCAGATAATTATTCACAAATCTATCATTTCGTTTGATCAGATGTCCCTATCTACTAAAATGATGTGACTTTATCATCATTGAGAAAGAACGGCTGCTGGCAAAATGTATGAAAAAAACACAACTTTACTCACCTTCAGAGGGATGCTCGAAACCACAGTCGACAATGGCGCGCAATATTTCAGGCTTCAGCAAAAAATCACGGAAACCGGAGCTGTGAATCGATACGTAAGTACCCTTCACATCCTTTTTCGGCTGTTCCGTGGTCTCTGCCACCACCTGCTCGGTCTGGTCCTCTTCCTCATAATCTAAAAGATCCTCATTATCTGCCATTGCTTAAGGGTGTGAGCGGTTTCTGAAGGGCGGTGAGGAATTAGCTGAATGGAAGAAGAAAAAAAGGTGAGTCATCAGTATGTATACCCTAGCACAGGAGTGTGCGTGTCACGTATTTATGAAAAAGAATTAAGTATGATTCCGATAAAATATGTTGAATTTTTCATAAACGCCAAAAAAAAGTCCGCATTTTTCACACACGGTACCTCGCGGCTAAAGCCGGCGGTGGCGTTAGTTTCCGCCATTTTGAAACGCGTGGATTGTATTCATCGCATCTGAGCGGAGGATATTCAATCCCAAATTCTACGCACAACACCGATCGCTACCGATGGATATTATATTAACGGTGCACTTTTACCATTGATCTACAGTTTTTCGATAACTTATACACTATATTTCACGAAATAACAATTTAATTCTTACCTAGAATAGAAGCACACACGCGATACGCTTGACGACAAGGCAGAAAGTAGAGGAGCGAGAGCAAAGCGGCAATAGAAAGAGATGAAGCCATGTCGAAGTTGTCAAACTTCGGCTATTTTCGTGTAAATCAAACTGAGAACTCGACTCGGATGCCCGTAAACACAAAGCTATACGCTGCCAAGATGGATGTTTTTGACGTTCTGCGAATTGATTCATTGTGATCTTCATTAATCTTTAGCATTCATTGTGAAAAAGAAGTGGCCACAAATCCAGAAAGTATTCCGACCGAAATATTGTACAACAGCAGGTTTATTGTGTTCTTTTGCGAGAAGCACATGAAACACAAGCAGCTAGACACGTGTTCGGTGAAAACGAATTGGTCAAAATTAAGCTGAATCCCGTGAAAACTGCATCCCATAATAGTAGAGTCAAAGCAAATCATCTGCGAGAAGGCATCATGTGAAATTATCTGACCTATTCCTCGACAGGCCGTACCCATCAAAACAACGGGTTAGAACAGGTGTGCAATGGTTTAGTTTCGTAGGAATTAAATGTTAATCATCGTCATCGTATCGTCATCGACTGTGCACCAATGTTTTGTGTGTAGTTGTTACCGAGTACAAAAGCTTGGAAAAGTGAGAAATGCAAAAGTTGTGATTTTTTTTCCTCCTGAAACGTAAACGGGCTTTCCGAAGGCAACATAACTCGGGCTTCTTACCTATGTTTTCCCAGGTTATGTGAAAATTAATTTCCGTGTATGACCACTTCCCGTGAAGCTGTAGCTATTTGTGATCATTTCTAGCGTAGCAAATTCTTGCAGGTGTCCTCGTGATCAGTGTGTGGGGAAGATGAAATTATTCCTACCAAAAAAGGGAAGCCTCCATGAAATAATAATTACAGCAATGGTGTAAATGAATGTGATAATGAAATTGTAAAGCCTTAACTTCTTACGTGTGTGTGTGTTTTTTTACGCGAAAACTGTTATCAAAATATTGGTACGATAGTACAACCCGGAGGATGATTCAACCAATTCCTACGGAGCCCTCCTGTCGGTGTTGATAATATGTGCGGAAAAGTTTTGTGTCACTGTTTTGTGGAGAGTGGAGGGGAGAATTGTTAGAGAAAGTCCGCAGGCATCCCCAGACACAACACACAGAGTGTAGTAGTATCGGGCTTATGTAAGCTGGTATTTTTTTCCTATCCCGACATCGGCCATACCCTAGGTATGATGATTTATCGTA
Source organism: Anopheles minimus (assembly GCA_000349025.1). NCBI lineage: Eukaryota > Metazoa > Arthropoda > Insecta > Diptera > Culicidae > Anopheles > Anopheles minimus. The sequence continues at coordinate 4,911,542 of KB664266.1, read as the reverse complement.
GAAAATTACACGTCTGAAGTACCTCGATTGGATGGTGTACAAACGCTGCTACTGCTGCTCGTTATTCTGGTTAGCAACAGCTTTAGCAACCCGTCTGAACAGTGCTGTGCACTATCCAGGCATACCTAATTGTGAGCCAGACCGTCGTTTGACGTAGTTAGAATCAATTGACAATCTTCTCCGCAATGCAAAACTATGGACCACACGGGTATACGACCACTTGAACCATCTTCCAGCGGGCAAACGAAATAGCGAGACAACAGAAAATGAAATCGAAACTCGCGAAACAATTATGATTGTGCGCCTACTCCAAATCGCGACCTGCAGTTGATTACAATAGCGGCCGGACATTTCTCAACGGTGTTTATTTTTTGTTTGTTTCTTCTTTGTAGGGTGCACCATATTTGGAGAAAGCTAACGCAATACAATGTGTGGGTGGTGGAATGTACACATTTCTGTACAACAGAACAAACGGTGAAAGTGCACCGAAATTTAACTCCAAATTCACATAATTGGCGCTCGTGCGTTGCGTTGAGGAAAAACCAAAACACAAACACACACTCGGTCAGTTCAAAGCGATAGGGGAAACCATCGGATGGGGTTCGAGCAATGAAAATGAATTTCCAATTCTACGCCAAAGTCCGAACAATTTCTCTCCCACGGTTTCTTCAGGCGCCGTGAATAGTACATTTTGAACGACGCGAAAGATGCACAGACAAAAGTACAAGATAAAACTCGTTATCATACCCCCTTACATAGAAGACTGGGGAAGTGCAAAAACAATAAGCTACAAACAGCACACCGAGCTCCCTCTTCCTACTGATAACTGGACGGGTTTTGAATAGTCTGTCCGCGATTGTGATAACAGCCTGGGGTTTGTGCTGGGCACGGTAAGCTGACTGTCGGCCTAGTTGAAGCGAACGGTTGTTAGTGCTGGAATCATATGTAGGACGTGCCTTATTTGAAGTTCCATAGTTTGTCAGAAGCAGAATCGGAATGTGAGTCAACAATTTGTTCTTAAGTTGTTCTTAATAAGTTGAGTTAATTTGTTCTTGTTAAAAACATAAAAACCTGTCCATGTAGTAGATGGATACCATTTTGAAACGCTAATCCGCTATGTCAGCAGCTTATCAGAGCGATTGATTGCATCATATAAAGTGCTGTTTCAATATTTGCTCTTTACACACTTGCTAGAGGATTAATGCGTACGGGGCATACACAGATAGCTGAAACGTTATTTTGTGATGAATAATCTTTCATTGTTTTTCATATCATTATTCCGTTGTGCAAACTTGGAAATACACAACGCTAGATGTTGTACTATTATAAATATGGCTTTAAGAGAACAAGATAACAAAAGCTTCCGAAGAAAACGTTTTGTTTCGTTCCGAGTGCGTGACATGTGGCGGATGTTTTGAGATAGCTTGAGTGTTCGGATTTTACATAAAGCTAAAACGATTCGCCATTCGTATGAAATAGCGGTAAAAGTAGTAAAAGAATTCCACCTAATCGAACCCGGGGACTTACATACCGTAACGTACGTTGCCCATAGAAAGCGAAATCACTTGCTTAGATTACACCACACACAAATGAAACAGGTTACACCTAGTCCGGAAGCACGTTTCCCCCGTTGGTCAAATGAAACAGGAACGTCGGAAAAACACGTGGATTGCGTGCGTGGTAGCCACACACGCAAACTAGCACTCCCTACTTGTGCGGTCCGACCCACTGCGGGTGGTTGTCGCCAGGAATTTTATTTCTAATTTTCTTTTTCCGCTCGTTCTCCGCAGGTCCTGTCCGCTACGCGTATCCCGTAGGCAATAAGTCCCCGCCTGGTGGTGACACTAATAGTTTGTTCGTTGGCTACAGAACGGTACAGGGTGTTCGATCCTTCTTCAAGCTAGCCTACCATTAAACCAACACGGCCGGCAGATGGACGACGGTACCATCCATCAGCTGATTGTGATAAGTATGTATTCTAGACTGAATGGATTTTGATTATGTGCAGCTCTTTGTTCATTGGCGTTTGTTTGCTTTGCCTGGTTCCACAGTCGAGCACGCCACCTTCCGGAGCAATGGTTTCCTCAAGCCCAACCCGTACGTCGAGTTCTCGATCGATGGCAAAACTTCACGCAAGACAGATATCATCAAAAACACCAACACACCGAAATGGAACGAACGGTTCACGAGTATCGTGTCGCCCGGATCAGTGCTGCACTTCCGCGTTCTAGACCATTCCAGCTTCCGCAAGGATTCACTGCTCGGCCAGCAGACGGTCGAGCTGGCGAGCATTTTGCGCCACTATCACGGTGTGCTGGAACTGCTCGAGCTCAACATGGATCTGCTGATCGATGGGACGGGTTCGTCGAAAACCAGCGAACCCCGGCAACCGGTCAAAGCGGGCGAACTGGTTGTCGTGCTTGATGGGTTAAAGATCGATATGCGTAATTTGGGTGCAGGCGGTACGGGAGCCATGCGTAGCAATGAAGGTGCGAGCAGTAGCAACAGCATGGTCAACGGAAATGGGGTAAGTGACCTTGGCTTTAGTACGCAATCATATGAGGTTTGGTAATTATTAATGTTCCTAACGAGAGACTGTATTTGAAACGATTTCTATTATCTCTGAAATATTTTCTATTGTTGGTCAATTTTTCTTTATTATATTAACTCTACCTACGTCACTATTAAAAAGATCCTCACATATGAATGCAACGGAATTGATGTATTACATAAGGCATTCTAGTTTAAACCTACTCTTTCCACACGGTAGATGAGTCATAGCGTTTCCGGCTCTCCATGGTTAACTGTATTGATTTTTTGTCCCTTGCAAACGGTATTGATTTACATTGTCCTAACGCGTGTGCCATTTGTCTTCTTTCCACATTTTCCCACCAATGACCTTGCCACGCGCGTTATCATCGGTAATGTTATGCACAACACGACACGACATCACAGCAGCTGACGGTTGGTTCCACGGATTTGGCACAGAACGGAGCGCACTATCATACGCTACGGAGCAGCATACTAAACGGTGGCATTAGGGCGCGGATGCGTTTACGCGGAACCGGCACGGGTGCATCACAGCAACTTCAGCCACCACCCTCATCAACATCCGCTGGTGGAATCATGAATCATGCATTAGTTCCGTCATCTTCATCCTCATCACCTTCGTCGGCCGCTGTGCATCAGTCGCAACATTCGCCCGCTTCCCACGCTAGCCAAAGCAACAACGGCACGAGCAATAACGCCACGTCCTCGTCCGATTGTGTACCGTCGTTTAACGAGTTCAGTATAGCGGCTGGTTCGTACGCAATGGGTAACGGTGTGATGACGGCCGGCACGTCTCCAAATGGTGGAAATTCATCGCTAGCCACCGGAGCTGCATCATCGTCGACGGGAGCTATCCGGCGGAGTGGCATTAACTGGGATCAGCAGAATGTGTCGCCGGTAGCATCATCGATGGGATCGCATACCCGACTCGGTCCTGTTTATTCGAACTCCTCGCAGGAAGGGCTCATCAACGGTGTGCCGGGCGGTGGTCATGCGAATACCGCATTACTCCCCGTTGCCAGTGGAAGTCCTGGTGGGGGTGTGAATGGTGCCGCCGCTATTCCGATGCCGATGGGCGGAAGCTTAACCGATCAGCAAATCATTCTGCAGCATCAACAACAGCAGCAACAAAATCCAATAGACGATGAACCACTTCCAGCCGGTTGGGAGATGCGTGTGGATAAGTTCGGTCGGCGGTATTACGTCGATCATAACACTCGCTCGACGTACTGGGAGAAACCGCAACCGTTACCGGCCGGTTGGGAACAACGGCGCGATCCGCGTGGACGCGTTTACTACGTCGATCATAACACACGTACGACCACCTGGCAACGACCGAACAGCGAACGGCTAATGCACTTCCAGCATTGGCAAGGTCAACGGCAACACATTATTTCGCAAGGCAATCAAAGGTTCCTGTATCCACAGCACGCCCAACAATCGAATTCGATCTCCGTGGCGCATGAGGAAGACGATGGACTTGGCCCGTTACCGGACGGATGGGAAAAGCGCGTCCAGCCGGACAATCGTGTGTACTTTGTGAATCATAAAAATCGCACCACCCAGTGGGAGGATCCACGAACGCAGGGTCAGGAGGTGAGCATGCTGGCGGAAGGTCCATTACCGCCCGGTTGGGAAATTCGTTACACCGCCAACGGGGAACGATTCTTCGTGGATCACAACAATCGTAAAACCACGTTCGAAGACCCACGGCCCGGTGCACCGAAGGGCGCGAAAGGTGTGTACGGTGTGCCGAAGGCGTACGAACGATCCTTCCGCTGGAAGCTCAGCCAGTTCCGGTACCTGTGTCAGAGCAATGCGCTCGCATCGCACATTAAAATAACGCTCACGCGCCAAACGCTGTTCGAGGATTCGTACCACCAAATCATGCGGTTGCCGGCATACGAACTGAGACGCCGGCTCTACATCATCTTCCGCGGAGAGGAAGGTCTCGATTATGGAGGTGTGTCCAGGGAGTGGTTTTTCCTGCTCTCGCACGAAGTGCTCAACCCGATGTACTGTCTGTTTGAGTACGCGAACAAGAACAACTACAGCCTGCAGATAAACCCAGCTAGCTACGTAAACCCGGATCACCTGCAGTACTTCAAGTTCATTGGACGGTTCATCGCGATGGCCTTGTACCATGGGCGGTTCATCTATTCCGGCTTCACAATGCCATTCTACAAGCGCATGTTGAACAAGAAGCTAACGACCAAAGACATCGAAACGATCGATCCGGAGTTCTACAACTCGCTGATTTGGGTGCGGGACAACAATATCGACGAGTGTGGGTTGGAGCTGTGGTTCAGCGTTGATTTCGAGGTGCTGGGACAGATCATCCACCACGAGCTGAAGGATGACGGCGATAAGGAACGCGTGACGGAGGAGAACAAAGAAGAGTACATCTCGCTCATGACCGAATGGCGAATGACGAGGTGAGTTGTGCGCGATGAGGTGTTGGAGTACTCCGGGTTTTAAACAAAACTGTCAATTTACCTTTCCTTTCCAGGGGTATCGAGGAGCAAACCAAAACGTTCCTGGACGGGTTTAACGAAGTGGTCCCGCTCGAGTGGCTCAAATACTTCGACGAGCGCGAACTGGAGCTGATGCTGTGCGGAATGCAAGAGATCGATGTGGACGATTGGCAACGCAATTCCATCTATCGACACTACAACCGAAACAGCAAACAGGTCGTTTGGTTCTGGCAGGTACGCAATCAATCAAGTACTTTGTTGGTGTGTGTGTGTGTGTAGATCGTAATAATAAACAATTCGTTTCTACCTTCGACAGTTTGTTCGCGAAACGGACAACGAAAAGCGTGCCCGTTTGTTGCAATTCGTTACCGGCACTTGCCGTGTGCCGGTTGGTGGTTTTGCGGAACTGATGGGTTCGAACGGTCCTCAACGCTTCTGCATCGAGAAGGTCGGCAAGGACACGTGGCTGCCCCGATCGCACACATGTTTCAACCGGTTGGATCTGCCACCGTACAAAAGCTACGATCAGCTGGTGGAGAAACTGAACTACGCGATCGAAGAGACGGAAGGTTTCGGGCAGGAGTAAAACGGAGGTAAAAGAACGATAAAATGGCCGAAAAGGATGGGGGAATGGGGTGGGGCGGGGGAAAACGCAATTCAAATGTGATCATTTTATGGGATATATTGGTTCTTAGAAAATGCGGGAAGCCGGAAGAATGTAGGGGGATGATAAAATGGGAATATTTTGTAAAGTACTCTATGTGTGTGTATCCGTGAATGTATATGATAATGAGTTACTGTGGTCCCAGAAAACGGAGCGCAGGTGAGGCGTGTGTATTTAACAACATACGAACAGCAGGAAGTCGCAGTTTTAAAAGTTGCCCTCCGGTTCAATTTTGTATTAATGGAAAAGCAATGGGTTAATTTATGTTTTTCTTCAAACAGGAATTGGGCCGTAAAACTAGAATAATAATATTGAGTTAACGTATGTCCGCATACACAGTTATTTCTGAGCGATCTTCGTGTGTACATATATTGTTATGTAAAGTACGAAAGCAATATTTTCTTATCGCACCATTTCCTGCATTGCAATACGCGAGCTTTTCGTGCGTTGTTTGATGGCACAGCATATTGTATTTAACAACTTGTTTTCAAGGTTTTGAGTGAAGTTTTTTCCAAGTGTTTCAGTACTGCGGACATTTTTATGTTCCGCACAAAATGTAAAACGTTTGTAAAGTTTAGCTTTATTTTCTTCTTTTTTCCACCACGTGATGTGTAACATTGAAAGCGGAAATCTTTTAGACAAAAGTAGAAAACAAAGGTTAAAACAATGTTTGAAACAAAGATTACAACAAAACAAAAACGACAGCAATTTGTGGGGCCACACCAGGCGTTAAGCTTGTGCTATCATTTCTGTAGAGTTATTATTAGTGGAACGATATCAGTCTGCACTGCATCTGCTCCTAATTGCTAACGATTACCCGTTGTTTTAACGAAAAAAAGAAGTAAGCAAACAGAATAGATGTGCTTAGGCGAGATATGTGAACTGTATAACCAATACGAAGCAAAAGTTAAAAGAAACAAAAGAAATCAGTATAATACTGCATGCAAATCTCCCTGCATACGGGTTGTATGCATTGCAGTCAAAAGAAACATCCCAGTGGTATTGGAGAATGATACACACAACAAACTAACAGTTAAAGATTGTTTTAAACAATGACGATAAATATAAATATAAATATATATTATAACAAACTGGTTCAAGTATATCGAAGGACACAGTGGGTTAAAATTAGTACATAAACAAGAAAAGGATACAATTACGCGAAAGCGACGAGTAGCAGTAGCATGTTATGCAAAGTGTACAGAACAATAAGGAAGGGATTCAATAGAAAGAACGTAAATAAAGCAAACTAGCATAATAGAAAATATCAATAAACACAGGAAAATATAGAAAAGGCAAAACAAAGGATTTTGCTTGCTGGTGGCAAAAGACGGAAAGTGTTAATGTTGAGATGCATCAACATCGTTCCAAATATCCTTCTAAAGAAAAAAAACAGATGCATAAGTGCGGTAGAATTTTCTTACAAAACAAACAAAAATAAACTAATTTTATTATAAAGCAAAGAAAAACACCTAGAATGTTATCACTGCATTCGCATCAAACTGTGTTAGTTGGTTGGTGCTAAAGTATGATTGACTTTATAAATCTTTTGCATCGATTGTTGTCACAATCCGTGTTAGTGAAGGATATTTTTGTTTTGCAAAAACAAAAACTGTACAGCAGCAAAACGATTGTAATTCGCTAGAAATGTTCTTCGGAAACGCGGAAATGCTACCAATATGCGCCGGATAAAAAAAGTATCACTAATTGTACTGCAAAAACTAACTGTAGCTGTAAATGATAATGATTGGACCGAGGCAAGCAAAGGGTGAAAAATAAAGACACATTTCAAAATGGACATGGGAGCTAAGTTCTTGATGTGGTGGTGGATGTGGTCTGGTATCATTTTCATGACGTTACCAGGCCAATGCGGCTAATCTTATAGGTTGTCTTAGATCTGTAGGAGCATGTCGTCAAGTCCTTGTATGCACAAGAGATCAAAAACCAAACGATAGCGATACTTCTTGAATGGAGCATTTGGAATAGTTTATTCTCTATTATAATACTACTTGCCGATGAAGAAGACACGGGAGTACACGCTACCATATTGCAATCTGTTGCACATAAACAGATTTTCCAGATGAGTTTAGTTTGTATATCTTGCGTTATCTCAGTATATGCTACGAAAGCTGTGGTAATCTGGTTGGACGAATGGACACTAAATCGGGAAGTTGTAATAGCCGGCTGGATTCGAATATTTGTAAAATGCAATTGCCCAGCTTTGAAATCTTGTTAGTTATTTCGAAAAACAAAAGTAGTACAATACGTTGTATAAGAAATGGTCACACACATCATGAGAAGTTGTTATGAGTTTTAAGCCGGGGTTTTCTTGTTTTAGTATGAGTGTTTGCAATCATTTGGTATGATCGTTTTTAGCGTGGTTTGTTGCACATTTTCCTAACGACAAAAAAAACAGAACGGACAGGTTCCGTGCCGCCTTCTACTACAGTAGGTCTCTCTCGTTATCCCCCCTGGTTCGTCTGTTCAGGCTAAAGGATTTATTGTTGTGTAGTTATGAAAGTAAATCGCTTAAGTAGTATAAAGTATTCGAACCAACTAAAGGGGTTCAGTTTTAGCTACTACAAAAACCAAACAAATGAACGCTTTTTTTAAATTACACATTGCACACACAAACACTCACTGCTAATTTAAGCCTGGTACTGCAGTACTGCGATCTCTCTCTCTTTTTCCAACTCTTCCCTTATTGATGTGTGTTTCCTCCCAGTTTTCTCATCATTTCAGTCGTCTGTCTGTCGGTTCCCGATCCATCTCTGTTCCTACGATCCTTTTTCAAACGCTATGCCACCATCCTTAACGTAACACAAAACTCGTAGAATCGGTAGAAAACTTTGTTCTGGAAATTAAATAACTATCTAAATAGTACCCACAATTTTACACAATGCTCGTATTGAAATATTATTCGGCACCAACTAATAAGCATAAACGATACTTTTGCGTTGGGATGTAGCGAAACAAACGATCACACCATATTGCTGTTAGGTGTCGGTTTGTTGCTTATATGCTTTATCCTACCCAAAAGTATCGTGTTGTGCCTATTAGTTCGTACCAAGAAATATTCCTAAACCGAAAGTATTCCTTTTCGAACGAATGAAAACGGTCGATTTAAAACCAGGCCTACACTATTATCTGGAGCAGTTACATTCGACTTGCTTGCCCTGTAGTCCTTGCACTTGCCTACTTTCGTTTAATGCTATCCGACACCCGATGGAATCCAGTTTCGTAACCCTGGCACCAGAGCGTTTCAGTCACCATCAGCTACGGAACTTATCGTACACCCTAACGAACTTAGCATAATCGTGCATCAAAATGACGCTCGTAGTAGTAGTAATTGTAGTGGTTATAGTAATAATAATTATTAAAATGATATTCATACTAATCATAATCACAATTAACGCTTTACACTTATCAAAACCGTAGCTCACAGCTGCCGATCGCGGCTGATGCACGTGCCGCATCGATCCGGTTTGGGGTCGGCTGTTGCTAAACGGTGTAAAATAATATCACAAACTCAATCCGTTTCCGGTACCATCGTTGCCTGCCGATACCGGTGGATGACGAGGCGCACCGAGGTGCGTTGGCAACAGCTTTCATAAAGCGATCGAGGATACAATCGGTGCAGAATACGTTTGCCAACGGGTTCGTCTGTTTGCACAAGGACCGGGCATGGGAAACGTAATGCTAAAACTCCAGCGCATAGATCGTAAGCGTGTGTCAGTCGGGTGGGCGATGAGTTGACCGAAGGGACATAGAATTAAGTAAATAGTCAGGGAAGAAATTAAACAGGGTATAAGAAGTGAAGCACAGACACAGGACAACAGCACGGTGGAGAACAAGAAAAGATCGTAGGAAGAAAGATCCGTACGCACAACGATCGCACGATCGTTGATCGTTCTTCTCGTCGCCTTACACTCACACAGGTAGAGATGGGGAAAGAGATCGTGGCAACAGTCGGCACAAGTATGGGTCATTACGTGAGGATCACTAATGGAACTGGTACTAATTCTATGGCAACATTGGTTGCCGTTACTACTACACTCAGAATTGGGATAAATGTGCGATTCGCCGCTGTCTAACCGTAAACTCAATCCTCCTGCAGTCGGTTCACAGCTGAGCAGCGCATCGGTACGGTCGGTTTGCGACGCGTGAAGTCACCAGAGGTTCTTCGGCAGCACATAACCATTGTAGTTCAGCCCAAACTTGCCGTCCAGTGCAAGCAGTGCACCGGTCGGTGTATCGTGACCGTCCAGCTCCCCACCTCCGCCGCCCTTTTTCATGCCAAATGTTTCCTCACCGGTTCCTATCTTCTTTCCAGCCTCATCGTACGTGGTGACCGTTTCCTTGCGACCATCCTTCGTAGACAGGGTGACGGTTGTTTGGGTGTTACCCTGGGAATCGCGCACAGTGCGGCGTGTTTCATACGACTGAAACGAAATAGTGTAAAAGATAACACATTAGCCAGCTCTCCAAAAGCAGGGCAATGAAGCAAATGTTAGAAATACCCCATCCGGGCGACGAATCGTCTGCGAAATGATGCTCTGGCCAAACATGCGCGGACCTTGGAATGCGCCCTCAAACAATCCACCTTCGGGGAAACGTTGCTGCAGACCGCCGTTACGTTTCAACGGTTTGGAAATGCCGGAACCGGACGCTTGATGTGTCTGGTCGGTGATACCATGGATCAGATCCATTACCTTCTCATCGTCGGTTAGCTTGCGCCGTTCCGCGGTAGAGCTATTGCTCTCAATCTTGTCCGTACGTTTCTTCGGCATAAGCTCCTTCAGATCCGGCGATATGCGCTGCAGCAGCGAATGCAGTTGGTCAGCATAGATCCTATCAAATAGCGGGTAAGATTGTTTTGAGCTTTTCATTCAAATGTTCTTCCACTCCCTGCACTTACTCTCCGTCCAGGTCGGTGTCCTGGCGCTTCATATCCTTTCCAGATTCAGCTTCCTCAAAGCCTGGCTTCAGAAAATCTTGCTTCAAATCATGATCGAACATTTTAGCATTGTCTGTTTTGCCGTATAAAGCAAGAAGTAAAGGAAGATCAGCACGAATTATGGTTTATTTTGGGGCTTTGCTTGTTTTCTTACCATCGTACTCTTCGAGCGATTTCCACATCTCCTGCATCTGCTGCTCGAAGTACTTCTGCATTTCGATCGGGTTGGTGAAAATTTGCACACCATAAACTTTTCGATTATCAAACAGCTCGTCATCGCTATCGTCCTCCTCCACCCAGATCGGCTTGCGGAACTCGTCCTTGAGTGCAGATTTTTTCTTCCTATATGGTTGTATGTATGTGTGTGTGTTGGAAAAGTTGTGAAACAGAGAGCAGAACAGGTAGGAAAATATGAAAATTGACTTTTTCTTTAACATGGACCGGCGCATTCGCCGTGATTGGCAATAAAATAAAAAAAACCCGGTAGCACCTAGGAAGCGGTAACCATTACTGTATGGAATAAAGCAATCCACCTACCTGTTATCATCATCATCATCCTTCCGGCCGTCTAAGCCCATAAATTTTTTTAACAGGTCCATCTTTACGACGCAAATTTTGATGCCTTTTAAAGGACACGGGTTCAAACAAAAAAATCTGCCACCACAGAGGCAAGAGCAGTAGGCGGCTCTATGTTCAGCTGACTCTATGCTGGTTTGTTTTGATGCTTTAACCGTGCAGTGGCTTGCTTCGATTAGTTTGTTTGATTACACTTGCGACGATTAGCTCGGATGGTGGAGGAGCGATCGCACACCGTTGAAATCGATTGGTGGAAAGGGGTTGGTGGGTGGCCTGTTGCAAGGATCCGGGTGTTTTACCCAAAAGTCACGTAGGTCACCTTTCGGCTTGCCGTCACCTGATATTTTGTTTTGCGTATCGCACTGAACTACGGATGTTCGAGCGTGGAATGTTTAGCGTTTTGCTTTGTAGATCGCTTCTGCTGTAACAATATTTTAGCGTTTTCTTTGCTGCGTTCGTGACGATTTTTCGGAGCAAATTTCGGGACAGGCTGATGGCCGTAATGAAACCGAAACAAAAACCGTTTTCCGTTGGAAAAGTGCTAAAGCTGCCTATACGGACAAGATTCAGCTCCGGGAGAAGAATAGAGTTTTGGTGAATTAACTAACAAAGTACGAAACAAATGGACACTTTTGTATTGCAACTGCTGATGATGCTGTTTGGGTGGAAAGGTTCTAGAAAAGTTCGAAGGCCCGACTCGACTGATAGTGAAAATCTCCTATTCAACTGTCAAACCCGAGGGGGGTCGGGCGCTTTGATGCGCGTCAACAACGCAAGCGCTGCAACAAGCCCCTGCTTCTTTTGCATTACGCACGAGCGAGATGGCACTATGCGAACTGTTTTTGTTCGACGAAGGCAGCGCAAAAGGGAAGACATGATGCGACTGAACCAACCACAACCATTGGCCAGCCGGGCGAGACATTTATGTTATCATTTGTTAATTGTTTAACATAATGTCTACCGACCATTAAAAGTCGATTTGTGCTATTATTTGCATTACGTTCGTTCATAGACAAACGGGATTTAATTGTTCAAAGCACACACGAGAAATGAGTTATGAAAAAGGGGATCCGTTTGTTTTAAATCCTCCGTTTATTTGACTAAAGAGTTCAACGAAGCAGCATGTTGCGGGGATGTTATCATCAAACTGACCACAGAACTTCAGTGATGATGATCAATCTTCTCAAAACGCTGTCCACAATATCCACAAGCATGAGCACCGGGTTTATCCTAGAATTAAATGTATGACAATACCCATTGAAAGATGCAACTATTACCGCTGGTTGGGATATAGATTTTACCAAATTGATGTACACTTTGGGGTGGCCTAAAGCAGGGTCGGTTCCACCGTCACAGCACACAACACGCTGTTCCGATTTGACGATCGGTGCTTCATCAATCAGCTTGATGGCCCAGTTCGGATTTACCACCTTGGTTGCGTTCACGAAACGTACATTCCGGTAGTCGTTAGCTTCGTAGTACTATAACGGAAATGAAAATGCAATGAAAGTTAGAATAAAACATAGCTTCTCCTTCGTGGAAAGGACTTGCGTAATCGTGACACTCGCGGGCAGCTACCTACCTGGCCAGTGTGTGTGATTTCATCCTTAATCGTAGCGAACTGGGTAGCCAAGACCTGTGTGCTGATAGCCCGGGAACTGACCACGTTCGCCAGCCGGCGTGCGGGCGAAAGAATCATCCGTGAGGCCATTCCGGCGTAAATTTGTGTTGCTATTGATTTTCTGTGTTGTTTTTATTCCGAACACAGACCGTTTTGGAGAAAATTGGCAGCTGATCGGATTTGACAGCTATGACAGATTCGGCGTTACCCGATTATTCGGCACTCTTTGGTTGAAATTTTTACAACAATTTCGGCAAACGTGATGTGGAGAAATTGAAAAAAGTTGTAGTTATCAGAAAATCTGGTATTTTCCTGAATTGTTTCGCAAAACCTAGAGAAACTACAAATTTCCTTTTTTAGTTTTGGTGTTTACCACCTGCACGGTTAATCGGAAATCCATCCACATCACGCGCTGTCAAAAAGACCGACCGTGAAACGAACAGCATGAAGAAAAACAGAAACAAGTGCTAAATGCATCGATAGAAGCTTTTTACAGAAGATCGGTGAAAAAGATTAAATTTAAGTCCTAAAATGGTGTTCCTAGCTCGCTGGTAAAACGTTCCCGTGTATCAACAACGCTGCAGCTGGCTCATATTAACGCTGCTAATCCCGTGCGCAGGTGAGCCAATGCTGCCCAAGTTTACACTTTGTTTACGTACTTCTCCGTCCACGCGAAAGAATTTCCAATTGCCGTGAGAAAAAATGGAAACAACACCTCCCATGCTTCCACCCAGCGTTTCGTGGCATCTTGCGTGCTTCCACGGTAGGAATGTTGTGTTGTTGCTACACACATCTTTCGTGCAAACCGATTAACCTTACTTGAGGTTTTGGTATGCGTCGCACGCTGCCTATGCCAGTCGGTGCGTTGGGGGGGATGTTGGAAAGTGGTGAAAAATTTGCGTTGAAAACTCGATCATTCTGCAAGCCCATCTCGCCAGGCGGACAACAGGACGGATAGCAGACATATGCATACTTTCGTCAGCTCATGAGCAAATTTGATTGGAACAGGTTGAAGGAAGAGTCATCTTTCCGCAGTACAGTGACCGATCGAAACGATCAGCAAAATAGTGCGAACAGCATCGTTGTGTGCTGCCCATGTGAGTTCACCAGGTATATATTGTTTAGTGCTCCTAGGACACGATGGACTGCTTTGAGAGATTGGTCGCGTACCATAGAAAGAATGCTAATGGTTAGAAGGTAATACAGCAGGCAGTGGCAGTGCATTCACTGTTACATGGCGACGCATATAGAAATCGTGATGAAACGTTTCATCGTTACTTGGATACGTGAAAGTGGCCACGACAGAAGTAGGCCAGCTCACATCGGTAGTTTCTCTACTGACGGTTGCAACAAATGCGATCATTGGCCGGAAAATTGTAAAAGACAGGAAAAGAACAAAGGATACAGCTCTAATCGGAATGGAACTGAAAACTTTCCCTTAGACAAGTGTGCAAAATGAGTGACGAACGGTAAAATGTTCTAAAACAATTCATCATCCTCTATAGTGGTTCTTCGTGGGCTACCAAAAAAGAACAAGTTGAAAGTGTGGTGCAGAAGAAGGATTGAAAAATGTGAAAATTCATGCTTGATTGCATTTGGTGATGGTAGCCTTTGTATATGAACCGTAGTCTTTTCTTGCAGCTTATTGTTCCGCGTGCTTAGTAACGATCTTCCTCAGTGAACAGTGAAGAGGCAAGGCAAACATGACATCCTTCCAGAGCCAGGAAGATCTTGAAGCACGTATCGCCCGCATTAAGAAACGGAATGAGGAAATCGAGCAGAAGTACCGCGAGGCGGAAGAGGACCGGCTGCGCGCAATGAAGGAAAACGCCATGGTGGAGATCAAGCCGCCCAAGGACGACGATTGGCCACGGGAGCACAAGTATGATAAGATCGATTTTAACTACGAGCTCGACGAAAACACGCTCGCGCAGCTGGAAGGTAACTATTCTATCCATGGGGTTATCAATATTCATGGCTGACGTTATGTACGATCTTCTATTTGCAGAGAGAAAGAAGGAAAAGAATGCTTTCATTCAAAAGATAGCAAAAGAGTATAAAGGATTTGCGGAGGGTGAAGGTCCACCGCCGGATCCGGCCTACAGCTTCCTGGCCGATGTAGAACGTGACGGTGAGAAACAGGGGCAAACGGGCGAAGGTGGCAGCCCAAATAGCAATGCAGCCATAATGACTCCGAACGGTAGGAGTCCGCCCGGCAAGGGTGTTGATCATTTCGATCGTCGCAATCCAAACAACCGAAGCGGTCATCGGCCGGGAGGTGGGCCGAGGGAAGCGATGGGTCCAGGACACCCGGGACAGAGTGGAAGGACCAGGGGTGGCAAGCAACAGCATGGTCACCACGGTCATCATCCACATCATGGCGGTGGGACAAACATTCAGCGTTCGTTTTCCACCAATGAACATGATGGGTGGCGATCTGCATCAGGGGAGCAGCAGAGACGGAATGCGCGCGGAACGACACACGTCGCTCACGAAGGTTCCGGACACTGGAGGCGTGGAGAGCAGCACGATGTGCCGGAGAGTCGCACCAAGGATGATAGTGGTTTACATACCTCAGCCAAATTGGAACCGAATCTAACGGTTTCGATATCGCGTGATGGCGAGTTTAAGAGTGTGAAAGGTAATTAATTTAGCTTACCTCATCTACCTCATCTTGCAGTGTTACATAATTCGATATTTTACATATTTCCACAGTTACTTCTCCGCCAATTATCGGAAGTGGCAGAGTTGGGCCTCGTCAAGCAGCGAAACCACAATTTCAGTTTCACACCGGTCAAGGAGATCACAACCATCAGCCTCATGGTCAGCACCATTTACCGCTGACGGCCAGTGCGGGCCGCAAAGAGTCCCAGTCGGGTGATCATTTTAATCGAAACACCGCCGGTCGCAAATCGGACCGTGGTGGAGAAAGTGCCAAAAAATCCGGTACCACGAATGGCAAGGGTAATGGTTCACAGCCGAAGAGTAGTAGTGTGCAGGATCGATTGAATCGCAACCGTGCGCCGGGTGTGGTGGGAGCAAGCAGCGATAAGAATGAAAACTTCATTTCAACCAAAACCAATGCGGTACAACCCGTATCCGGTGCGGCTAAGGCAACTCTCAAAACCATCTCGAAAATCATTGAAAAGAATGCGGAAATTGATGAAAAGCTGGCGCGCGAACTGGCACGAGAGAATGAAAAATTGGCAACGAAGGTGAAGGAATTACGCCTGCAGCAGGAACAGTAGGGTTGGACTCTAGATGGTCCCGGAGATTGCTGGAGATAGAGGAGCGTAGTTTATCGTTCCTGGACTATTGTTGCTGTGCCTCAATCGCTACGAGTACGCACATGTGCACTACTCCCATGCGTTCCAATAGGAAAATGGCAACAGTTTGTTTTTGTTTCCCATTATTGGTGTGCTCAAGTTTGTTTGGAATACAGTAAAACTTGGCCGTGGCTACAAGAAATCTTAAAGATTTCAGCCCTTCCTGTCATCGTGTAATTTGACAAATTGTACACAAACCTGCTGTGTGAAGCAGAGGAATGTTAGATTTTTTTAATCATATTCGGAGAATATTTCAATAGATGCAGTTTTCACAGTAACGTGCAATACGAAACGTTTTTAACCCATCTGTGAAGGCTTTTTAAGATTTCATATCAATAATCCTAAAACAAGGCTCCTGCTTAGTGGATATGGTCCGCTATTTTGCCGCAAAATTGTACGATTGCTTCTCTAGACGCAGAAGAATTGATAGGAGCTGCTAAAACAGGTTCCATTACACGAGTGTGTATAGTTTTCCGTTTAATACGTAATTAGCTCACGGAAAGAGATTTACTTTGATTTTAATATATTTAAACTTTTCTTTTAATCAATCGCTTCGAATGTAGAGAGCTTGTGGAACGATTTTCAATCATTTCCGCCCGAGCGGAAACGGATTGCAAAATAGGTCGGGTAGTGGATCCTCCAATTTATTATAACATTTAATCACGCTGGTTCGTTTGAATGAATTGTAAACTACACAAAAATATGTGTACCATGCAACGCGCGAAGATAGATTATTTGTTTAAGTTGAATGATTGAACAATTTGCGCTACCCTGCAACGCTGTACGCATACAATAAGCATTTAAGTTGCAATATGTTTTTGCATTGCGGATGCAAGCGCACTCGCAAGATTATTTATTGTTAATCGTAACACTCTATTTCGTAGCATTTTAGCCGGATGAGGAGGCATAATTTAAAATTTTAAACATTTTTTTCTTACTCCTTTTAATCCCAACTTTATTCAACAATCAATTTTATCAAGGATGTACTAAAAATCCTAATTTATCGTGATTGTATAATAAAAAAAACGGTTGCAAATATATGTGAACGCATGCATTGATACTAAACGTTTCCATTCCTTCTCTTCTTTCCTCTATTTAAAAATATATTCAACTTGATTCACTCGAACCATCCTCGTAGTCTTCCACGTGCTATATTGTTTTGGGGGAAAATGCGCGCCATAGTAGAAACAATATTTGAAATAATGACAGTTGCATGACCGACAAGTCGACCGCTGTGCAGCGGTTGCTTATACAGTGTAGGCAAACCTTTTGCAAATCATCTGACAGCAGTGAATTTTTCACAACAAAAACAGAAAACCAATAGTGGCATTGTCCTGTAGCAAAACAAAGCGTATTGCGTGTTTTATATCTTTCTAAATTAGCTTACTAATTGATAGAACCGTAACCGGGATTAGGCTGCACGTCGGATAATGTAATCCTAACGAAGCTTGGCACAAAAGCCAACGATCAAAGCGGTAGACGCTAGAGCGTGCTGCATCTCCGTTTTGTTTGTGTGCGAAAGAAAACAATGAAGAGCAGCTGGGGAGCAGCAGCATCAACATAAGCAGCATCGGCCGAAGTGCATGATTCGCAATCGAGCGTGAATATAAAGATTCAATGCGTAGAAACCCATTAGGCACAAGCGACGAAACGTAATACGCATAAACATTCGTACACGAGCGCACACCAGGCGTAACCAATAGATTTGTCGGTGTGGAACAGGGTAGCGGATCCCTCCAGTCACGACACGTTCGAGTGATTTTGTTTTGGTTTGGTGGAGAAATCATCAGTGACCTATCTGGTGGTGGTGCAATTTGGTGTATGCCCTAGAGAGCACGAGCAGAGCAAGTTTTGCGGCTTGCCAAGGACGCGTCACGGCCAGTTGGTGGAAGCAAAATCCTTTGGGATCACTGGGAAACGTCCGATCTGCCCCACAGGGACTGGTGACGAATGCAGCATGACGGTGGTTTATCCACGCAAAATGTTGGCCCGATTCCATCCGTATCATGGTCAGAACATAATACTGTTTAACGAGAACACGGTTGCGTATCGGAAGGCCAGTTTCGGAAATGCACTCACCTTTAGCGAGAAACCGTTGCAGCCGGGTGAAATTTTTCTGCTAGAGATCGAGAAAAACGAACGAGGCTGGAGTGGTCACATGCGATTGGGTAAGTTATTTTGGAGGTAATTGGTGGTTCGTTTAACCAATGCTTTGAATTCAGTTCACATTACATTGCAAGAATTGCTCTATTTCCTTCGGAAGTTGGCCAACTGGCAAAATTATTAATCAATTTAAGCAACTTTAAACAGTTTTGCTATCTGGGAAGATTTGTATCAAACCCAACGTGATGGAAACTTTTCTTTATTTTCGTAGGTCTAACCCAGCTCGACATTAAACCTGCCTCCGCACTACAGTACGCCCTACCCGATTTGGCGAATCTTGGCCACAGTTGGGTCTTCCCCATCACACGCACGGTCGGCAACTCCATGCTCAAAAGCAACATCCTTGGCAATGGTATCAACGTGAAAACGTCACGCGGTGTCTTTCCGCGCAGTCTGCTCAAACCCATCTCGCAAGATGGTGGCGCCAGCACGGACATTCTGCCCACGGATACAAACTCTCGCATCGGCGTCATCTTCGTACCGAGCGAGCACGAAGCGGACAAAGCCGAAATGCACTTTATCATCAACGGTGAAGATCAAGGACCATGCACACATGACATCCCGTACACCAAAGGCGCCTTGCACGTGGTGATCGATGTGTACGGTACGACAAAGCAAGTGAAGATCATCCAGTTGTACGGTATCTCAACACTGCAGGGTGCTTGCCGGGATACAATACTGGCACGGGTGAAGAAATCGGCTATTCCCGAGCTGCCGCTGCCGGAAAGTTTGAAAAACTATTTGCTACAGTGCGGACTGTAGACTGGACTGCCATCTGAGATACAGCCCCTACCGGTGGCATGGGTAATTGACGGTTGGGGAAGAGACAGTTGGTTGTTGAGACACATGTTGCTATGTACTCTGCCGAGGAGCAACTTCATTCCCAGTGAGAGGATCGTACGGTAAAATTGAATTCTCCCTAGACGATCGCTAACAACACTTTGTCAGGCGATTTATTTATCACAGAGCGGGTTCTGAACCTCTGACCAGTATCATGGTGAAGTATCGTTTTTTTACTATGCTTGCAGGATTATTTCTTAACTATTACCTTAATTTAAACGGGAAATAGATAAAGCATGAACGCGGGTCATTTATAAGTCAAAAAAGTTGGTTTCAAATTCTCCCCTGAACTGCTTGAGATCTGCTGGATGTAAATTATACAAACACATAATGCTACAGTTAATTGCAATCGCGCTAGTATTTTCACTATAGTTTACAGAAACTGGAATTTCTATACCCTTAGCTCCGGAGTATTGAGCAATGGTGGTAGATATTTGGTTGTTATCGGAAGATCGTCATAAAGCATAATGTAGAAAAGAACTTCCCTTCACGTAATGATTTTTTTTATTTAGGTTGAAACCAAATGGTTACAAATGGGACAAATAGGAGGCGAGGAAAACAGTTGTGAGTAAGGATAGGGGCGGGCCATAGGAACAATTCCTACCAGTTCCGGAGTGTGCAGCGGAAAAGTTTATCATAAATCAAAACAGAACTAAAAACGGATCGAGTAAAAGTGAATAAAAAAGACTCCCTTTTGCCTGATTGTCCATGTTTGTGATCATGTGTATTGAAAGGCTTGATTTTTTAAAAACTAGAGTACGAAAATGATGGAGGTGAGAAAACATTAATAAATATAGAATATGCTACAACTTTGGTGAAGATATGCTTCGTGTTGTGTTCGTTATTTCTTTTTGAACGGTATTTTCTATTGGTTTTTGAATCATGGTTGTGAAGTGAATCCTATTATGATTGAACGCCATGCGGTTCCCACAATTTTCACTACTTTTTAAGTTCATTTCGTGAAAACAGCAAAATCGCTCGCAACAACATTTTCCCAACCCAACGTTTGTTTGCATATTTCGTTCTGTCATTTGAGCGACGTCTAGAACTGTCAAACGTGTAGGGGTGCCTGCGCTCACTGTAGTTTTTTTTCCACCACTTACCAAAAGAAATACCGGTAGTCGCGCGTGCATGATTCGTGAAAACTACTGAAAACCTTTCGTAAGTTTACTGTGGTTGGCGTGATTCCCTACGCAAATGGTTTCTGTGTGCCGGTTTTGTGCCCGCTGGGCTGAAAGTGTTGTAGCGATAGAGAATGTTCTGCTCGACAATTTGCACCAGGCAAAAGATGCGGTCAAGGAAATGTTCTGCGTGGATGTAAGTATTCTCCGGTTGTCTTTCGAACAGCATTTTGACTCTGGTGGTAATACGCACTCTTTTCACAGCTATCGTGTCCCGATCCGTATCCGAACCAAGTGTGCCTGGAATGCGTCCAATATCTGAAGTACAGCTACGTTTTCTACCAGCAGTTTTCGAATGCGGAGAGGGTATTCGAAACGCTACAGGAACGGGGCGAATTAATGCAGCGGTTGGCGGAAATGAAAAGCGCCGGAGATGCATTACAATATGCAGAAATGGTAGAAGTAGAACCTGCGTTTTGTGTGCTACCCGTCGAAACGTTCGATAAAGCTAAGGATAGCGAAGAGATGGTTGTCACAACGGATGAAGTAGGCTATGCCCCCGCTAAACCCTCAGAACGAGTGATCGAAATAAAGATTGAAGCGATGGAGGAACTGGAAATTATAAGCTGTCCACTGGAGATCGCTAAAAATGGTAACGAACAATCATCTCAGGAAACTTTCGGTAATGCAGACGGGGATGAAAATCATTCACCAGATATTAAAACACACCGGACAAATAGCGACGCAAGGGTAAAGCATGTGAATGAACTTCGTCGCGAACCGATGGCGGAAACAGTGCCACCGGAACAAAGGGTGAATGCTACAATCGCCCGACACAAGTGTTACGTCTGTTATAAAGCGTACGGAACGGAGGCAGAGCTTATGTCCCATCTGATAGAGCATAACGGCTTGTTGCCTTACCGTTGTCGACGGTGCAGTACTTCCGAATGTTCCTTCGAGTTTCGTACGAACCGTGCGCTGAACAAGCATCTGGAGACGCATTGGTATCCGTTCGAGTGTGCCGACTGTCGGTTGCGCTTCAGAAAGAAGGAAAAAATCAATGAACATTTTCGCAGTGTGCATATGTCCGACCGCTGGTATACCTGCAAGAGGTGTGGTTTGAAATTTCAACAATTGCACAAGTTTCGCCTGCACGTTATTGCTCACCGAAATATGGAAACGAGACGGAACCAAACAACAACCGACAACAATCAGCTCGTGCATCAAAATCGGTTTCATCCACACACAAATCGGTTCGAACTGCACAAGACGTGCCATACAAATCGGATAAAGGGAACCCTGTACAAATGTACCGAGCGGTATTGTCGTAAGGGGTTTAACCACTTCCGCGAATGGCGCCGACACGTGAAGACACACTTTCCGAACGAAACGGTATATGTGGAGCGGGCAGATATGCTGCCAGAATCGCTCCGAGATCCAAACGCATATCCAAAGGCATGTCCGAAATGCCACTTCGTAGCACCAGCACTCAAGCCAATGTTTGCTCACTATTGTGTCCATGCTCGCTGGTACCGTTGCCTGCAGTGCAGTAACGTCTACAAGAACTTAACGGCTTTTCGTCAACATCAAGAACTGCTTCACGAAGAGGGTGTTGGCTTATAGGAATAATGATTCGCCTATCGTACCAAGCAGCGCAAACAAAATTTGCACTTTACGGTTATTCTAGGGTAAGCCTTCAATCATTAGTGACGGTCGCTCACGTAAACTAGTACAGATAGATTAGTTGTATGGACTGATAAAGGCTCAATCTGCGGAACGTATAAGATTAACTTATAGTTGATAAGGATTTTTTTCTAGATCGCTTTTACACGTTCGATACCATATCATCCACAAATGGGTGACAGTCTAACCTTTGACAGTATATCTCAATAGATGTTAGGAGATTGTGCTCACACTTTTATATGATTGCTCTTTTCTTGTAGGCGCTGGGTTCGAAAATGGTCATGATTTTGTGGAGCACCATTCGCTTATCTTAGCGCATTGCTATAATTTCGTTCAAATGGGTCTCGGGTGGTGCCTCGAGCTCGTTAGGAGAGATGTAGTTGTTGGAAGGATCTGCTTTCAGAGAGGGCCCTGAAAAGTCACGTGAGTCTCCCCCCGGTGTGTTTTACATAATTATAAATTTTTAAAATGATGAATTGTGATACTCCGAACATCGTTGAAATGGGATTTCGTCTTTAATTCCATTTAAGACCCCACATGTTTGAGAGTTTCCTGCTCATTAGATTTGAAGACACTGTGATAGGTCTACCCACAGGTATTCCGCTTAGAGCCTCCAAACCTGCCACCGCATTTCACAAATATGATCGACAATTACTGATTTATTCTAATGATAATTATTATTAAGACGGATCATGATAAACACTGCTAATGTGTCTATGTCTGGTCAGAATAGCTCTTATGATCTTATCTAGAATAGATATCCTCTCCACCTTATACTGATGCTAAGCAATAGTTCGATTAAACATTTCTAAGAAATAATACAAATACGTTTGAATAAAATTATGCAACATGTATGTATTTCTTTCTTGCCGCAAACAAACAGGGATTCTGTTGTACAAATTCAAAATCCTGAGGTAAAGATCTACAATGGCAGTTGGAATTGGCTCGAAATGCAGCACCGTTCACGTCGAATTGTCCAGCCTAGACGCCGCTAACAGTGCATGAACTCTTCGATCCCGTGCGGTGTTCCGCTTTGTTCGAATTTTACCATAGCCTCCACACTTCCCAGTCCCACATCCTGCAGGAGCGACCCCTGTCCGCCGTCCGTTTTCTCCAGATGCTGTTTCCGGATGTGCACCTTCAGATAGTCCTTTCGCGGGTACCTTCGCAAACAGTACTCGCACTGGAACGGTTTACCTTCATCGCCGGGATTGTGCGTACGCATGTGGCGTTTCAGATCGGACGATTGGACGTACCGTTTCCGGCAGACGGTACACTCGAACGCTTTCTCGCGCGTATGGACGCGGGTGTGAATTTTCAAACACTGCAACCGTTTAAAAGTGGCCGGACATGCTTTGCAGGCATATTTGCGCTCCCGCGAGTGGCTAATGAGGTGTGTCTTGAGCAAATCCTTCGTCCGGAAACCCTTGCCACACTCGACGCACACCTGATCCTTGGTATTGCTCGTGTGCAGTTTGAGATGGTTCTTCAGGTAGAGTTTGTTCTTAAACCGCCGGCCACACACACTGCACTCGAACGGCATTTCGTTCGAGTGTGTCGTTTTGTGGTTGGACAGATCGTGTGCTCGAGCAAACGTACGGCCACAGATGGTACATGGATAGCACTTCGGCCGGTACACCTTTTGTTGGTGTTGCAACAAAAAGAACACCGAAGCGAAGCGCTTCCGACAGATATTGCACTCGAACGGTTTGCCATCGTCCGTCCCAGAGCCGGTCGAACCGTCGGTGGGTTTGTGGACGCGCTCGGAATGTTCTCGCAGGGCAGCAGCATCTTCGAAATCTTCCTTGCAACCGCCACAACACCGTCGACGTTTCTCTACCGCTTGCTGTTGATGTGCACGCTCTAGATGGAGCTTAAGGAAGAGCTGCTTCATAAACATGGCACCACACTGTTGGCATTGGAACTGTCTGATTAGTCGTTTGTGCGTTGCCAACGATTTGTGAGTCGGATAGCGCCGGAAGCACGTGTCACATTCGAACGGTTTTTCTGCATCGAACGTCCGTTCGGGTCGGTGCACTTCCTGCGAGTGTACCAACAGATCTAGCTCCTGGTCAAAATCCCTCCGACAGCCGCAGCATTTGTACGTTTCCGTATTCTTATGGCATTTGCTGTGAATGTCGAGATTCGCTTGTGTCATGAACCGCTTGCCACATTGCGCACATGCATACTTCCGGTTGACCGATCGTTGATGCTCTTTGAGTAGTTGTTGGCTGCTGAAGCGCTTAAAGCACAACAGACAGCGTAACCGTTTCTCGGCATCCGGTCCACATCTGGTTGGAGATGATTCTACCGGCCGATGAACCGCTTGACAGTGCTCCTGTAAGCTTTGCTCGCTATCAAACAGCTTCCGACAACCGCAACATTTTTGCTGCCGTTCAGAAACGGCGAGCGGAATGTCTTCTTCGTTTGTTTCACTCGATTCATGCACCGTATCGGTTTTGGCCATATCAAGCGCACCATACTTCAGGATCAGAGCTACATCTTCTTCCGATAAAATCTGTTTCATTTGATCTGTGTTCAATTCTCGCTGCTCGGTGGTATTTTCATTCTGTTCTTCTAGCTGCTGCTGCTGCTGCTGCTCCTGATAGTCTTGGTGAGATGGTTGTATAGGCAGCAGCTGCTGGATAGCTGATTCAGCAAACGTTTCCGCACTAACAGTCTTCTTATCGCTTGATGATGCGTCGAAGCCACAGTTTGCATTGGCGTTCTCCAACAGCATACCCTCACCGTCTAGCATCATGTCGTCGTACCCGTTGACAAGCAGAAACTCATAACCCGACGGGTCCATATCTTCTGCACGCAGTTCCGCGACCGACGACGGATCTGTTTTCTTCTCTTCGCGATGCAAGTTTAGCTCGTGTTTGAAGATGGATCGCAGCGTAACATCCGAGTCGCGACATTTCTGTATGATGTGGTACGCAATGATCATGTACTCGGCACAGTTGCGGCATGCATTCCGTGGCAGTGCATCGTTCTTGCGTATTTCAACCCGTGCACACTCCTTGATGACCTCGCTCAGCAGCACATCCTCGAACTCGTCGTACACGCACACAAAATCATCCTCGCAGCTTTCCATACAAATTCGGCACACCTTGTAGCAGTCTGGCTCGATCAAAATATCCATCGTGCTCGTGTCGTTGGACTCCGGAACCCACGCTTGGTTGGTAGACTCACATGCGGATTGACTCACACTTGTCCGGGTCCGATAACGGGGTCCGTTTTCACTGCACTGTGAAGCGGGTCATTTGTAGCGCAGCTCCGTACGCTAGAAACCGATAAGAAAGCGTAGAGGATTACGGGAGTTTCAATTGGTTTTTACCAGACGCGAATGAACCGCGAGCCTGTTTGTTTACAATGCGCTGGTTTGACAGCTGCACACAAATGCAAAACAGCACGGAACCAACCCTGCTCGATTCGCGCAACAGTGAGACAAAACCGCTCGAAGCACTGCGGTGAGCGTGAGAAAGCGTTCGCTCACTCGCCATTCACCATTGCAGCTGTCAATCGAAACGCGTCTTTTCGGTACTTCTCCTGTCTGCCTTTGTTTGCTGCACATCGCTGAAGGTATTTTGCATTTATTCCGAGGTGTAAGTAAAGTATGGCTTGGTATGTCCTTTGATCATCGCAACAAAGTGCTCAATTCCACGATCCCCACCTTTGCAGATCGGCGTAACGGGAGGCACAAGAACAATTTGCTGTTCCAGACTCGCTGCACCTCATAACCTGAAAAAGTTGAGTTCTCATCCCGTGTTGTGCACATTCGAGGAACGGCCACAGGGAAGCAAATACAGCAGCAATGGCAACTGTGATACGGCTCAAGCGACGGGTGGATGAAGATCCGTTGAATGCGTTCGTTCTGAATTGCAAACGGCAACGCGTTGAGGGTGCTACGGGCGAAGAGGACGACAATGCAAATGCAGCTGGTGCAGGCACTTCGACCATTCTAAAGTTTGCTGGCACATTCACAAAGGTAAGCATGTGGCGATATGATGGCACACACAGGGTCTGCCGTTCGGTGTGTCCGCAAATGCAATGCAAACGCTCGTTTTTCTTCCCCCCCCCCCCCAACAGGCCGATGGTATCGCTTCGCACATACAAAACATTCACAAAGATCAAGCGAAGGATGCTCTGTCACGAGTGCACCGACCCAACATAACTTCCCGGAACCGGTTGGCAGCGAAACAGAGCGCACAAAACAGCCGATTCAAAATAGTCAACTGCACACGATCGATCGCAACTGTGGACAGTGACGCGAGTGATAATCCGATCACGACCACGATCGTAGACGTGGAACGAGAGCCCGGGGTAGCCCGGCTGGAAAGTCACCCATCGGACATGCCAACACTGGTCAGCGTTACGCCGGATATAGTGAATTCCGTGACGAATGGCGGATCGTCCGATCCACCGCAGCATCAGCAGCAACAGCAGCAGCATCAATCGGACCAGCTGCCATACTTTTACGAGAACGGTGTACATTACGTGTACGATCTGTATGTAGCGGACGCGAGCCAGAATGTGACGCACATTCCCTACTACGTCGACAATCTGGACGATCTCAGGTTGGTGCTGATAGAAGACGCGTACTTTGCATTCTACTCGTTCATTTGAATGAGTCCGGCTGTGTGCGGACGGCATCTAGACATAGGAGAGGGTCGGTCGGCTCAACTCAAGCTTGGGTTTATTGGGGTGCCCTTTTTAGCAGCAGGCTACTAGCATGTTTTGTCCTTTCACTCTCATTTACTGCATACTATACATAGTTGTAAGCATTAGAACAAAACCCGGTACACTACTCTCTGATACAAAATATACTCTGAATGGAAACGCCTGCGAAACAGCCGTCCGCTCGAACTAAGGCGGATGGCACTGTTTCGGTTGTGCTGTTCTTTATCCAGTAATTTATCCTGTGTGGTCTCTGATTCTTTCCTGAGTTTGTGTTTTCTTTGTCTCTACCGTCGAAGGGGGAGAGAGAGTAATGTTTTGTTTAGTAGGGTCAATTGTTTCGCGTTCGGAACTGGTAGTTAATGGGTATCTCTCTTGTGCGTAAAACCATTACAGCGTCATGGTGTGCGATGATCCACTTTACTCATCCCACCGTGGTCTCGATTCGGACGACTCGAGCGATACGGATTCGGAAGATTCTAATGCTGAGGGCAACTGGCGCAATGATTACCCGGATGAGGAGGACCATCCGGACGGGGACAGCGTCGACGAGGAGGACATGGTGCATGCGGTGGAGGATCTTGATTTGGGTATGAACGGTTTCAAGCATCCAACTACTTAAATGCGATATCTGCATTAATAACTCTGTATCATCACTAGAAGGCGAAAGGGAACTATCTTCGGACGAAGATTACGTGCGGTACGACAACGACGAGGATGATGGGTTTGCTTACCCACGGGACGACGGTGTGCTGTATACGGACGAGGAGGAAGATTCCGACAGTGATGCGGAAGGCGTTAATAGGGATGATGTCCGGCGCTACGGAACAGCATACGCGCGTTACAAGGCACGCATCCTCAGGGAAGAGAAACGTGAACACGCGGAAAGTAGTAGTTCAAGCTCGGAGGAAAACTTTGATTTGTATGATTAATTGCTACACCTTCCGTGCACGTGCACGTCTAAAAATAGGGGAAGTACTGTAAGAGTAACTCATATATTTGACCAATGCTTTGTATGTTATCTGTCGGCGAGGAACTACCATTTTTTCCGTATCTAAACAATTAAAAATTACCATACAAAGTATTTACCTTGGAAAACTTGAATCTTGTCGGTTTACTTTTCTAAGCGGGCAAACGGAAAATATATGCTTGAAGCATGAGCAACTGCTTGGCACTCACGAATGAGGCACTCAAGGATGGGTGCTTTTGTACGGTGTACAAGCCACTCATCGTCGTTGAACCCATTAGCTCTGTGCACTGCGTGAGGCTGACACTGTCATGCTGCGCCCGGCACATGACAAGGTTCGAAACTCGGTTAGAAACTAAATTTTTCTCTGAGTAAAAAACCTTGCTTCCCAAAGTGTTCAATTTTAATCTCCTCCATGATTTCAGTTGGTCTATAGCAAGGCAGAGCAAAGTCGAATTCCACGCGGGACAGATAAAATTCCCAAATCTCGTTCCGTACTAACAAAAAATGACAAATCAAATGACCACATATTTTGCTCTCTCATCCATCCCATCACACTACTCCTCCTTCTCTCTTCAATTCATTTTCTCAAGCGTGTGCGTGTAAGGAAAAAAAGAATTGTTTCCCGAGCTTTTCGCCTCCTATCTCCTTCTTTCGGAACAGCATCCATATACACAGACATACGTAACAGTCAACAAATATATAATTATCACACGTATGTTATAACGTTGTTGCTATTATTAAACGTTTTAAAATGAGGAGAAGCTCTCAGAGATCATCTAAAAGCCGAAATTAGTTTACTATTCTTACATGCGTTGAAATCCTCTCGATTTAGAAACAAAATCTACTCGATACGACCAATTTTTGGTTAAAGGCTGTATTAATATGATAATTATTAAAATTATTTTTTGCGTGATATGATAAGTATTTGCAAAAAAAAAATTACACAATGTTTCATTTTTTTAAAATAAATTTGACCACGATAAGCTATTTTTTCACCTGAGTTTAAACCCAAATTCGTTCGTCGAATGGTCAAAACGTGTGTGCCCGTGAGTGAGGGGGGCATTATTTCCGACTTTTGCTTCAGTTTTTATCGTCCGACACCAAGAGAACATCCTTACAGCAGGAAGAACTAGTTTCTGTGGTAATTCATATAGCTGTTCCCTTTTCGCTAATGATCACTGAACCTAATCCCTCAACTGATCGTTTACCTCTTTCTAATTGCTTAAAAAATATAGTGCGTGTCATAACTTTAGAAATATTTGTTGTTTTTTGCAATGATAAATAATAGACAGGCATGTTTTAAAGGTAGGATTTCATTTGAATTTGAATTTGTGAAACATTCCACGAAGCAGGAATGAAATTGAATTAACTTCAACTATGTAATTTACTGCTGATGCGAAATATTTGATTTTGAAATATTGTTTTTTATTTATGTTATACACTGTACCAACCGAGCGGATAAAAAGAGATGAAGAATACTTTCTCCATCAACTGTTCCACCTACTCATTCGATCAATCTCCTGCGTATGATAGTATGTGATAATACCACGCAATAGAAGAAGATCTTCTATTGCTATCAATTACAGAACGTAAAAATGGGACGGCAATATTAGATACTAGCATGATAGCGGAGAATCATTGTAACCTCCTGCTTTGGATGCACTCCTGGTATGAGAAATCAGAAATCGGCTCCTGTCTGCGAGATTTCACCGCAAACGAAACGGGTGATTTCGTGAAGGGAAAAAATGAAGGATATTTCTCACATCACCTGTTCTACTCACTCTATCGATCACTCAGTACCGTATGATAGTATGCGATACTAATAGGCGCGTGATACTAATGATAACACGTGAAAGCGAGGCGGATATATACCAGCACGACAGAGGGGAATTAGTGTTACCTCCTGATACGGATGTTCTCTTGGTGTCGAAAGTCAGATTTCGGTTCCAAAACGGAAAATTTCCAAATCAGGAGATTTCGAACGGAAAGAGATGGGAGACCATATCGGTGTCATCCGATCTACTTTCACTACCGATCGCTCAGCTGTGTGTGATATTGATAACCAATACCAGAAGATCTCCCATCTCCGATCAATGATAACACGTGAAAGCGAGACGGCTATATGAGATACCAGGATGGCTAAGGGGAAGGATTGTTACCTCCTGATACGGATGTTCTCTTGGTATCCGAATTCAGAAATCCTGGTTATTTCTGTTTGTCTTTAACGGTGATTTCAACGAGTGGAAAGAGAAGTGAAACGTTTTATTTTCACCGAATGATACCTGCCGGATATGTTGAGCCTAGCAAATAATCTAATCGATTTTTGATCGATATATTAACATCTATTGTACTGCTTTTTATCCGTATCTTCGTATGCTGAGCGGTGGTTTTTGTGTTTCTGACGCGAAACATCGTACACAGCTCTAGCAGCAACTATATACTCTCAGTACAAACCCGCATGCAACGATGAGGCGCGGTCAGCACAGTGGTGGATCAAGGTCCTTGGGAATGGCAGTGGAGGCCCCTGTATGATGGACTCGACACGCAAAGACTGACTAGGGGGAGGGATGGCGAGGCCCCCTTAACCGGCGGGGCCCCGACCGGCCGCTCCCTCCGCTCCTAGGTTGATCCGCCACTGACTCATGTACGGATAGAAATTCTTAATAATTGTAATTCTGCTGTGTATCGTACTTCGTTTTTCTTTTCCAACATGCAATCATTCGCGTGCTGCATATAATTGTAGTACTGCTGTGTTTTTTTCTTTTAATTCCATTAGATTTTTATTTGTTTACTTTCAATTAACTTTTATTACAGATCTTCAGCGGGGGGCGGGTTTGCGCTTAGCCGTTTGCCGAAACAGCGGTTTTGGTGTGCATCTAGTTTGTTATACGATTATTCAATAAATAATAATTTATTGTCATTTGCGCTTTCTGTAAACGTTTTGCCTAACTGTGCCGCGCTGGCTCTTATTGAGTGCAATATTTACCATGCATCCGTATACGCCACCGTGTTTGTTTTTATTGTATCTTCTTTCTTTCGCTTATAGTTTAGTAATTTTTAGTTTAGCATAATTAATCGTACACATCAATGCAAGGGTATTTATGGTTGATTGATTTCATCACATCCTTCTCTGTTTCCGTTGCCTAAACTTCTTCCCACTTACAAAAACGACAAATGCATTGATAATCTTTTGGTTGGTGGTTGAGAAGCAGTACATTCAGTACGGGTTTAGGGTGACAAACAGTTTTCCTTTTCTTACATTGTACACATCCTTATGGCGATCGTGATCTTGATGTGATCATAACGAGACTATTAGGAGCTACTACTACTACTACTACTGAGCTACTACACGACGCGATTATGTGGAGTTGATATCGACGCACCAAGGACAGGGAGCGTTCTTGCGTAAGAGAAGACGTGTATGTATACGATGTATAATATATAATCGCGATATATACCCTAACGCCTTCCCAGTATAGACAGACACACACTCATATTGCATTACTTAAATTGGCACCATCCGCCTTGCTCCAACCCTTGTTCTACTCTTCAAAGAAAGAAAACAACAAAACAAAACCATCATGATAAGCTTTGAAGCCAACCTTTGCCTCCCATTCTGTTATTTATTGTTTACTGGTATCTATACACTTAGCATTTTACAACTAACGGAATTAGAATGGTAAAGTGGTTTGCGTTGCGCGTAATTATATATAAAAAAATCCCCCCCCTTTTTCTACCACTTAAACTTAATGGCTGATGATCACGGCTTCAAACCTCCTCCTTGTTGTGTGCGTGATTTTTTGTTTAAACATTTAAACGATAAACACTTTGGTAAACTCAGGCTTTAACGTAACATACACGCAACGGAGCGGTGATGATCGCTTTATGGCGATGCGGGAATAATTTGATTGAACTAAAGCTCTGCGCCCCGCTTATTCGCACGCAAGGAGCGAACTACTGAGCGAGAGGTTTATCCCGGATTGTGGACACACAAAAAAAACCCCCCCATGTGCACTTTAGTAACTATTAGGATTTGCGAATGTTTCTACAAGGAGAGGAGCAATATTGCCTCATTTCAGTTCCGTATTCTTTCTATTCTGTTCACTCTCTATCCGAACGTAGAGTAACGTAAGCTAAACCGTTGATTATTCTTTCGCATTTCATTCCTCTGCCTGTCCGTTTTTTAATTCCCTGCTGGGAAATGTTTACCCTTCCTTTAAGGAAGGAACTAGGGGCGATCCTCGCTCTCTCTCTCTCTTTCACACACGATCACTGTTGACTAAACTTTAAAACCGTATACACATGATAATGCTCTTCGTCGGTGATTTTTCCAAGCGTTCCCTTTTTTCTTAGACCGATGTTTCCGTCGCTCGATTAACGGCCACTGCAACGGCAGGACTGGTTGCACCGCCGGTTGCGGCTCGGTTTGGTGATGCGGATGCACTACGCCTTCCAACAATATGGCCAGATGTGGTGTTGGTGGTGACATTTGCTGCTGCTGCTGCTGCGATCGCTGCCTTGCAGTAGAACTTCTTGTGCGCTATGTACGTGTTGGCGTAGTTGAACGTGATATCACACGTGTCACAGTACTTTGGACCGGGTGGCAGTACAGATTGGTGCTGGGAGGCTGGTGAACCACCGGACACTTCCACCACCGGTGGGGAAGGTGTTTTAATGCCGTGCTCCAATGGCGGTGAGTTAGTGGTGCTTCCAGCTGTTGGGTGAGATTTCGTTTTCAGGCTAACACTACCGGCCACCGGTGGAGGAGACGGTGGCGAACCGAGTGGTGAGTTAAGCGACGGCATATGCGGATCGAACAGTTCACTTTTGATCGCCGGCTCTTCCATCACTATGTCCACATTGATGTCGGGTGTGTCCATATCCTCCTGCAGACCGCTGTTCGTTGCATCGTCCTTTGGTTCCGTTTTAATGACTTGACTGCAACGTACGGGGGGAAAATCTGGGTGTAAATGTAAAGTCTATCGTTCGAAAGGTGCGTCCATCCTTACCTATGGGCCACGGTAAGTCCGGGCGTGCTGGAAACCGGTGGCCGTACAAGGGTGGGACCCGTTTCACCACCGATCGTACCATTGTACAGCAAAGATTCACCTCCCTCACCGATTAGTGGTGAGTTGCCGGTTGATGGCCTTTCCCGGCTATGCACGTGTTTGATATGTTTGGCCTAAAACGATACAAACGACATCGATCGATTTAGAAAACATTTTCCTAATAAAACCGTCTGCTCAACAACTTACCACATTCACTCGATAGCTGGAACTGTAAGGACAAAGCTCACAGTGGTGCCGCACAAGCTGTCCATTACCGGCCGGTGGTACTCCGACAGGTGGCGAAATGCGTGACACTCCCGTATGATCCGGCGGTTCCTGTACCGGGGCGAACTTTTGATTGGCGATCGCATGGGCAGCGGCAACAGCGGCCAATGCCGCGGCATTCTGCGCTCCTGCCGGTGGTATTTCGATGCCGTTCTCTTCCAGTATGCAGGTGATGAAGTTTTCCTCATTAAATTCGCTCGTTTTCTTATCAAAGTGCATCCGAATGTGGGTACGCATGCCGCTGTATGGGGGGTAAACAAGGGCAACATGTTTAAATAAATTATATTTTCTTATCAAAACATCAAAAAGATTCTATCGAAGACTATTAAAATATTAAATAAATACAGCGACTTGGCTTGATTTTTACGTCGAAGATACACAAGCTTCGGAAAGGGAATGTCTAAAGGTTTATCCTAATTTCCCCTTAAAAACGATTTGCTTTGGGAATCGGTGCGATCACTTACCGTAGTGTGTTACCCTTGTACCGGCAGATCGTGCATCGGAACGCCTTCACGCCACCGTGCGTATCCATATGGCGGCGTGCCTCGGTCGAGTTGGGGCTGATCTCTTCACAGATCGGACACTTGTACGCACCGTGCCCGGCAACAGTACACGTTTGTCCAGGTTCGTGCATACTTTTGCACTTGGAGCAACGTTCCTTGTGCGGTTGCGTTGTCACTACAGCAGTCGGTGCGGCGTTCTGCGCAATACCGTAAAAAACGTACAAACGATTAGTGCTTTTTATTCCGTTTGCGAGTGTTCGCTGGTACACTTACCACTGGTAGTGTGGCGTCGATCCGCTTCGGACAGTAGTACATTTGGTGAGCGCTGAGATTATCCAACGAGGTGAACTTGATACCGCACGCCGCACAAATCAGCTGCTGGTATGCAACCGAACCCACGCTAATGGCTGGACTGGCCCCGGAAGGTACGGCACCGCCTGCCAACGTTTGGGGTGAAATCGGTGGACTAACTTTGGGCAGCTCACCGTCGTCTTGGTTGCGTGCGGAACAGTAATGTTTCTTGTGGGCGAGATAGTTCTCGTACTTGCAGAACACGATGTTACACTCCTTGCACTTGGAATCGCCCTGCTTGACGAAGATTTGCGGTGTTTGAGGTGTGAGAACGGGGGCGGAGCCAGCACCGGCGACCGTAGGGCCACCACCCGTTGGGGAGATGCTGTTAAGCAGTGGAGATATCTGTGGTTTCGCCATCCCATCGGAAGCGGATCCACCCGAGGAGGATAGCCGGAGTGCCAGCTCGACACTTTGCTTCGTCAGAAGAGGATGTGCGTTGGGCAGGATGTTGAGGTTGAGATTAACGGCCGGATCACCAACGGCCGATAGGCGGAGTGCTATGTCCGCTGGTAGCAGTGGTCGCATTAGTTGCTGCTGTAGCGTTAGCGGTGAAATGGACAGCCCACCGACGGGACCACCGAGACTGTGCTGTCCAGCTGCTGCGGCGGCGGCTGCTGCTGCTGCAGCGACGGCGGCTGATACCGGTTGACCACCACCACCACCGCCTCGTGGACTATTGGAGCGACGCTTCGGCGAAGGAGTAAGCGGTGGACTACCCGGCAACGAAGGTGCACACACAATCTGTTCCGGTGTGAGCGAATCCCCGCTGACGGATAAATTCTCCTTACCCTCCATGAGGCTGTCGAAATCTAGCCGCGGATCGGCCGAAACCGCCGACGACAGGGAGAGGGAACGTTCGCGAAGACTTAAGCTCCCAATCGCACCGGGTGATAGTCGCCGCACCGAAAGATCCAGCGGAGTAGAACCGGTCGGTTGTTCCCTACGACAAAAGAAAACAAAACATTAGCAGAAATTCGTTTAAACCTTGATGCTATCATCGAGCGTACTTGTTTGCCGAGTTGTCCCGTTTATTGATGGCCTTCAGCACTTCGCCAGTTGATGATGCACCACCGCCAGCACCGCCAGAACCACCACTGTGCACACTGTTATTATCGCTACTGTTCGATATGTTTGGTGTAGGCCCCCGGGAAGGTTGCTGTTGCTGCTGCTGATGCGACTGCTGCTGCTGATTGCAGCTGATAACACCGGAAGTCGGTGTGGGTCGCTGCGCTTGATTGTGTCCCAGCAATCCTTCGAACCCGCTCGGCACTATGGCAGCCGTTACGGCTTGCACCTGTGATGCAAGCGACATGGCGATCGGTTGTAGGCTTCCATTTTGGAAAATGTAACAAGCCGATTCGGGATTGGCGACTCCGGGTGCGAGTGATGAGCTGTAGGTTTGAAAAAGAAACAATAAAATTTCATCAAACATACACAAATGTATCGCATTTGACGGGCGTTACACATTGCTCGATTATTGCCCCTGAAAGTATGCAGTGCGGAAAGCGCGTTACATTCAAAACGAATCCAAAGCGGTTACAGTGGAACGAAGTGGTATAAAGCAAGCGAGCGTGCGATCGCAGTGTGAATGTAAGCTAAAAAGAAGATCTATAAACTAGATTCTTCATGTAGCTTTGGTGCATGAAAATAAATAGCAAAAACGAGTATTTCTTGCGTACAAACAAATGTTTCTTATTTCCTAAATGAAGCTACATGATACTTACAGCAAACCCGGAATCACGCTGGCACCACGGATCAACGAGTACGGTATCACGATGATGGGGTTTGTGGGTAGTGCCAGAAACGGTTGCTGACTGGCGGCTACCGGTGGCGTTTTCGGAACATCTGGTGGGCTCTGCGAGCCCGACTTTGGAGCTGACGATGGTTTCGGTGTCGAGTTGTTCGACTGTTGGCTGTTGAGCAATAAAAATCAAAACACAATATAATAAGGGTACGGTCATAAAACGTAAGCCGGTTTACATTTATCCCGGCTTGGGCAATTTTTGCTTACCCTTCGCGGTGCCGTGAGCTGCAGTAGTGTTGTTTGTGCGCCCGATATGTCTTGGTGCTGGAGAATCGTATATCACAATCGGAACAATAACGATCGACCTGTGGGGCTGGTCCTTGCGATTGTTGTCCTTGCTGTTGCTGTTGATGGAGTACGGCTGCGGCTGCGGCAACTGCTTGCGCTTGGATGAGCTGAAGCTGTTGCTGCTGTTGCTGCTGCTGTTGTTGCTGTTGGTGATGGTGGCTCGCGAGAACAACTGCTTCGTCTCCGTTTACGATCGCACCGACCGGTGATGGGGATGGAGACGATTGATGCATTCGCATGTGTCGGTTAAGCGAAACCTTCTTGTCCGCGCTGTACGAACACTGCGAGCAGGCGTACTGTTTGCCAGTTTTGAGTGCTTTTGCCGGCGGCTCGCCAGTTCCATCGCCACCGGGATGTGCATTCTTAACACCGGTCGCACCAGTGGATGCACCCCCGGTGGAAACAGCGTTCCCGGATCCCGTTCCACCAGCACCACCACCACCTCCTGTACCACCACCACCTCCTCCATCGTCCGCATCTTTACGATGGGAGCAGTAGTACGTCTGGTGCGCTTCTAGCGTGGAAGCGGACGAAAAGCGAATGCCACAGGGTGCACACATGTACATGGGCAGCCGTGGTGGCAACTCTACCGGCAGCGCTAACTCCGGGCCTTTGAGTGATGGCGTTGGTTTACGGGCAAGCAATGCCGGCGGTGGTCCGATCGCCATGTTGAGTGCGTGCTGCTGTTGGGATTGAGATTGCTTCTCCTCGAGGGCGGCTTCGGCATCGCTCAGGTTTTTGAGATCCTTCGCGTCAGGGTTTGCGGCTGGATCGGACGCAAGTGCCACATTTAGCCGTAGCATCGGTACGGGGGGCGTTGGTGAGGGCGTTTGGCCTTGGGATGAGGAGCTCGTCGAACCGGGTCGGTGTTCCTTACCCGTGGGTTCTTGTTCCACGTTGGGTTCTTGCTTAATTTCGCGCAGTGAAAGTATCGCTTCATCCGCCGGTTGATCGCCACTGTCCGGATCACCATCGGATGCCATCCGGGATTGTGGATGTACGTCCGCAGGTGAGGGAGGTGTCGCTACCGGTCGCGGTGGACTTCTATCACTCATTTCCGTATCGAGCTTTGTCTCGTGACCCCCATCCATTCCGCCGCCGCCACCACCATTCATTTCGGCACTGCTGTTACTTCTGCTGCTGTGATTGCTATTGCTGACGCTACTGCTTCCACTGTTGTTGTGACCGTTGTTGCTTCCTATTGTGCTGTTGCTATCACCGTTTTCCTCCGCTACGGGTTGTGACTGCTGCTGGTGGTGATGTTCGTCACCTGCTTCCTCATCGTCTCCTGCAATTGAAAGAGCGTGGGTAAAGCAAAGGAGGATGTTAGACACTGTCGTATATATTATCTTCATTGCTTCATGGGAAGGTGGCTACTCTTCGCGAACATTAATCATCTCCACGGAGGGATATCCTCTTTGGGGGCGAAGAGACATTACACTCTATCCCAACCGTGCCGGATGTGTTGTATGCGAGCACATTCATATATCACAAGGTTCGCGCATTGGTAGAGATTTGGTGGGTGAAATTAATGTCACCTTAATCGACCGATTCCCTTGCGGGTTAGAAGGATGTGTAAGAAGCCAGCAATACAGGTCTATTCTCCTGTTCTCGTTCTTCGCGACGGTTACGAAAGCTTCAAACCATTTCCCGCACTAATGACGACATTTGCGTTCGCGATGTTAATTGCCCCCAAAAGCGCGCCATTCTGTTCAACCACGAACGAATGAATACCGCGCGCGCGAACATCAATCTCCAATAGGACGGACGAATGCATTAGTGCAGCGAAACTGAACCATATGCAGATTAATCAATGAATTCCGCGAGTCAACCGGTTGCAGGGGTGCAACAATCGGTGGTAATTTATGCTAAATGAGACATTCACCGGAGGCGAATCAAACACGAACATGATGAAGCGATCGCCCCGACCAGGCAGAGGGGGTTCGCGTGTGAACAGAAATCCGAATCCGATTGAATGAAATGGAAACGAAACGGAAGGCATTTTTCCCTTGCATGCCTCGCTGTGCTGGGTAATTAGTGTTGAAATGCTCCCTTTTTTCAGTGAGTCACATCTCGATGCGGGATTTTATAGGAAATTACACTGTCAGTTTATGCATATGGTTGATAACTTTTAAGAAGAGACAATTCTAAGGATTAGTACTTCTGCACCAGATCGGCGTCGATCTCCACATCCAGTAGGGACTTTAACTCTGGAAGCTTACTTTGGGAATGAGTAAAGTTACAAAATAAGTTAAAATTTGCTAGGCAAGTTGGGAGCGGGTTTTAGTGCCCGAGAAAACGCAGAAGTTATCCACACAGTACACACAGATATCGGAAAGATTGCGAAAGAAAGAAGAGGCACCACACTCACGCCCAATTTTTCACGATGGCGTGATATGGCACAGAGATAAACAACACGGCCGTGTTGGGATTTTTATTTTAGGAAATTTGAGGACTTCCAAAAAAAATGTATGATTCTGTCGTTGCTGTCTCTGCCACTCTGCCCGGTGTGCTCCGGGGCCTTCATATGGAGACAACATACGGCGCAAATCGGCCATTGGCTGCACACCCACCGGCGAACTCCACGGGGAACGATTTCATTGCGGGCTACCCGGCTAAATTTAACAATTCAGAGTTCCAAGGTTCGCGCTTTCTGGTAGCAATAAGCTCACAGCAGCGCAAACAGGACAGTGCTGCTGGCGGCACACAGAAAAATAAAATAATGAATCTTGGCACGACTTGACCAACGTGCTACCGTGGCAAAAGACCGCGGAATGGCAAATAGGCGGAATGGATTGACAGCAAGTGCTAAACAATTTGTTCCTTTTTTTGCGGTAAAACTTTTCCTCGCGTACGTGTGCATTTGGGGAAGGTGGAATAGGGATTGGATCTTAGCGGTGTACTGTTGCTAAGGAGGTCTTTAATTAGTCACAAATGGCTCAATGCGCAATTTCTCGAGCATGGATTGTACGCGAATCATAGAGAGAGCGAGGGAGATGCACAGTGGTAGATGTTCCTAGAAGATGGTTTAGGTTGTTGCATCTCGGAATTTGACCTTTGGCTCGTGTTTAAATAAAGTCGTGCATACTGAGTGGGAATGAAAGAATGAATTAAATCTTTTCTATGGGTGTTATTTAACTCATGTGTTGATGATGAGTCTCATCACACACCTTAAATGTCCAGGAATTCATTTAAAAAAATGAGTTTTTGAGTTCTGAAACAGAGCTAGTTGTTTTTTACCTATTTTACAACCAGATATTGAACATAAAGTATTATTTGAAGGACCTACTATCAATCTCCATCATTAGTTATACTGTTCCATGATTACAGCTCCAAGATTACTCAGCTCCAAGATTACTCACGAAGGAATCAGTGACTCACTCATTCAGCATTAATTTCCGTGGGTGATTTGTTTGACAACAACGACTCTCTCGCCTGTTTCTGCTGCCGGCTTTTGTCTATCCCTTGCTCTTTTTAATTAAGATGGCGCAATTGTACAAACCTTGAGGCAAACAAATTTAAATAAATATAAATGTAAATGTAAAATGTAGAATGAAAAAGAAATAATAAACCACCGTTCAAAGTTTGCACCAGCAAGCATCCGTCATACGTGTTTGTGGTTGGTTTTAATGTACGCGTGTTGTTCTTCGCTCTATTTTGGCGTGCTTCTCAACATGACTTCTACCTTTTCTTCACCATAAACTTTTACTATATTTGTTTTTATTCATGTAAAACGGCCTCTGGTTGTGTTGCTAACTTTCCGGACGCTTAAATACAGCAAACCAACGGATGTGCGTTATGTACTCTTTGTGGCGGAGGCGCTCGATCATCATCTATAAATATAACGAAAAGACACGATGGCCGATAGAAGCACGCACGGTAACATCTTTTTAATCACGGTCCCATGAAAGCTGTGGTGAAAACAAAACCCAATACGTGATTTTGGGTATGAGTGTTCTGGCACTTTGGTTGCCATAGAAACTCTACTTAACCCGCCCTATCGAGACATGGGTTGACAAACACACACGCGCACCGGTGCATTATATGAAAAAGATTCACTCTGGGAGAAGCGCTGAGGGGTTCGTACCGGCTATCGGACGTACACCGGTACACACAGCGTGCAAAAGGCGCCAAACTAAGACCAGTTTTCTGTTGTTGGATGCGCTCGCTTGTGAAAGATGTGACGGCGAACCTGGTCAGTTTTGATGCTTACCATAAAACCATCCGCTGCCGCTTTGCCCTTTCCGCAACCCTGCTCTTCCCTTCACCTTCCCCAAGAGATCTACCCCTTTGTCCATGGCGACTTTATGCCCAGTGTCTCGCGCTAATCGGCCCACCCTCTTTATTGCATTGCACACGGTGGTTTGGTGGTGGGTGCAATTTGCGCCCGGCTTTCGTGCTGGGCTGTGTGTCATTCTCACTCCAGAGCACATCCGAGGCGTTCGGGACCGGCGAAACAGATTGCACCTTCGGACGAATGCAGATTAGCCAGTGCCCGTGGCATCCTGATGCCTTTTTCCCGGGAAAAAGCACACGGACTCGCCGCTTGGGTACGATTTCTTCATGCATTGTGTTGCACACCACCCCCCCCACCCCCACAACCATCCCTCGCGCTCACCGTCATCGATCATACTCATCTCGCCTTCCAAACAGTTTGCTTACAGGAAAGAAGACAAGCAAACGGGCGAGTCAATCGGTCCGGGCCCGGTTTGGTCTTATGTGGTAAATATCGTTTTCCATATTGATGACTTCATTTCACGGTTTCAGGCGCACGAACACGGTGGGCAAGGCACTAATAAGATAGGGAAACACAAACCCACCCCGGACGACTCCCTCACTCGCTCTGACTCAGTTTGCCGACACTCGGGAAGGCTGAAGGCTCAAGTGCTTTTTAATTCCGTTCGTTCCGTAGCGCTTTGCAACGCTTGTGAGGAAAATCGAACGATATCACCTTCCACCCCCCAAGGGAGCGAGACGTTGATTGTGGCGATGACTTCTGCATATCCCTCCGTTTTCCCCCGCTGGAAGGATTTGGCTTTTTGTCGCGCTGCACAGTAGCAGTAACGGATCATGAAATAATTAACCGAGAACAAGAAGCCTCCGTTGGTCCGTCGGTAAGCTGTGGCGGTTGGAGTTCTTCACACCGAAACCATTCAACCAAGCGGCCATCATCATGTGGCCCATGTGCTCGTCTGGCTAAAGCCGTTTGCAGCATGCAACCGAACGCCTGATAACGACTCATTACAGTATTTTGTTTACGTTGGTGTGCGTTGTTTTCCTTCGGCAGGATGGGAAATAGCGAAGATGTGCATCATATGGGAGAAACTTTTGAGCACAATCTCGCGACCAAAAGAAGGCCTATGGTTTATCCAAATATTTTGAATACAATTACAAAATGCTTCTATTTTCAACAACATATTTTACAAATGTGTTGAATTTGTTTTTTTTGGTTGTGAAAGGTTTGCAATAAATTTTAACTTTATTCTTCAACGAAACGACGCAATTCCTCATGACAATTGTCAGAAATACTAGCCAGTTCTTCATCCTCGTCAGAAGAATCACTCCACTGTAAAAATGACATCGTCCTTTACGGTATATGACTGTACGAAGGACATCTCAACAACACATGCCAGGTTTCGGTTAAATTCTTCTGCGAATCGATATTTTTTCCAGTTTTATTTATTCAAAAAGAAGGGCCAGGTCGTATTACTAATTTTCATCGGATTCTTATGACGTGAAATAAAATTCTCAATAAAAGCTAAAATAATACAAGGACTAAGCAAAAGAGATAAGGAGAAAAGACATTATTTTTAGGACAAAGTTTGAATATGTTTCTGTTGTTCTGGATGCATTATGCTATTAAATAATACATATAACAATATTGTATTCCCCAAAGATACTCTAATTCGATCTGTAACTTTATTTGGCGCTACAACAATTATCTTCGTACACGGTAGAAGGTTAACACAAATAATAGGATTCCTAATGAGTAAATGGTTTCTTCAACACGATCGCTGCCGAGAAACATATTTCGTACACTGCAGCTACAAACTGTGACACATAAAATACAGTCAGTTAGAACAAAAATGTCAATTCTTTTCCGAGTTTAGATCTCGGATCGTATAGAAGTAGCCATTTGAACAATAACTCTGGTTCATTAAGTTGATTATTGATAATTACTACATCCTAAACCCAGGCGAGAAGAACTTCCCCAAGCGCGAAATTTCTTTGCCAATCTTTTAGATTACTTCACCGGAACTCACTTGTTATTATTAATCACTATTAGTGATCGCTGGATGTGATCTGTCGATGGTTTAAAGTCATACATGGCGCAAATTAATTACTATTAGGTTAAAGGGTGTAAAGCCAGGAACACGGGTTGAAAAGGTTATCAGTTGCTTTATTATACTGGTAGTTGTTGTACCATTGACTATAAACTATCCCGCCAAGTGTTGATGTCAGCTTACTGAGCTACATCATAATATTGGTGCCCACACTCAGTGATGAGTATATTTGTTTTATTGGATGTTTGTGCATATTTTCATAACAACGTTATTCATTATCACTTGTCCGTGACTTGTGGAGTTTTTTTTCTAAATCGCGTGATAGTTTATTCCTCCACATACAGGTTATATACTAACGAAACCAGATTGTCTTATCACCACTGAGTTCGTGGGGGTCACTGCATTTGTAGACATAAATATGGAAGAAAGTGTAACACAATCTACACATTTCATGCGTCTTTTGCATTACCACCTGCTCACCATTTGCAAGATTGAAGGCATTGCAGAAAGTGCTCCACAAACATTGGTAGCACTATACTGATTGGACGCGATGTTCTTGCTGTACCGGGTTTCGTACATCATGTAAACTGCCTGGCAACAGAGAACGTCACGATCATGTCCGCGATCCTTGGGTTGTAGTGCCATCGTGTCGCCAGTCAGTCAAGTAGATCAATCTACTGCTGCACTGCAGTGTCGGCGGGCTTTCGCAAGCGAAATGGAATATTGAATTCCTCCATCCTGACGAGGAATGTGTGTGTGTGTGGGGGGTATTCAAACGAACGAACGAAGCGCGATCTACAGCAGTTTACCGGGAAGTTCGGAAGATATTTCACCAAGTTCCTACTTGAATGCGTGCACGAGCGAAAACAACACACTGAGAGTCGCGGGGTTTGGTGCGCGATCGCATGCCGGAACTTGGCGGGGGAATGTTACGCTGAGGTTGTTTTACGCT
This sequence comes from Anopheles minimus, assembly GCA_000349025.1. Classification (NCBI taxonomy): domain Eukaryota; kingdom Metazoa; phylum Arthropoda; class Insecta; order Diptera; family Culicidae; genus Anopheles; species Anopheles minimus. The sequence goes on along the minus strand of KB664266.1, from coordinate 4,868,399 downwards.
TCCGTTCATGTTTCGTGTTATGTTTTGCCGGGAAGTGCACAGACACACACGAGCTACATGGCGAGCTGAAAGAAGCGGATGATGTACTCCGATCAATCCATGGCGACATTGATGATAGTGTGTGTTTTGGTGAAGTGTTGTCTTCCTGGCAACGTGCCAACGAGTCAAAACGAGTCAAGGTTTCCACAAACAACTCGTAAAAGGGAGATGTAAGAAATATTTATGTACCTTCCCGATGATGGAACATGGCAATACAGCAACCATCACCATCACGAACTGCTTGTCGCGGGAATGGCGTGTTTTGGGAAAAAGGGCGCGTCGATCGGTAACCAAAGAACCAAACTTTGACCGATAATTATCGTGTTCGGCGTGCCTGTACTGTCTGTGTGTGTTTTTGGACAGAACCCGATGCCTTGTAAGCTAGGCACTCGTGAGCTTTGTAGATTGGAGGGAATTGTGTGTAGCGTAATCCACGATTCGCTTGTGTGGATCATGTTCAAAACCTTCATGATAAGTGGCCACCGTGGTATCACGATGCAAACGACCACCGAGCGGGATGCGATAAGCATGGGTCGGCGAAAAACGAGACACACGGGCGGGGGTGGAAACATATTTTTGCAGTTAGTAGTCACCGCCCGGTCGGCTGGCAGTGTCCATTACAGGTTGAGACAACATTTTGATGCACCGATTAGTGCAATCGCTCAAACGGGACCAAAGGGTCGTTTATTCCCGATTCCCGATGATGATTGGAAGGAAATAAATGAAACCAGCGCGCTCTTGTGTTTGACCCGGTGTTTGCAAACACGCGCCCTAGAAGCATACCCGTCCATTTTGGCTTGTTGCTGATGAAGGAACAAAAAAAAAACCCGCACCATGGCAAAATCTCCTTTACACAACGGAATCGGAAACACAATCAAATCGCATTCTCCTTACCGCACACTCAAAACACTCCCCTTTCGCTGGGGTTTTTTTTGTGTGTGGCTCGTTATTCGTTGTCTGCTCATTAAAATAATCAATTGTACTATCATCGGGCAGAAAACTGGTCAACACATGCGAGAACAGTGTACGAACTAATGATATAACCTTGGATCTCGTATCGACCGTATCCGGTTCTGCGAGGAAGAAAAGTCAAAAGCAGCGCGAATCAATGCAAAACGCGATGCCGAGGGGGGGAGATTGAATTGACTCTGGTTTCTTTCTTCCATTTTTGTCTCCATTTTCTCTATCCAGCGAAACACGCGAGAGTAAGTGGTACCGGAATTGAAGCACAATAATGCGGCAAAAGTGTGGAGTCGACCCACACGATACGTGGCCTGAGATATGGGGAGATTTGTCCTTCGAACATTGGGGATTCTGGTGCACTCCGAGTGGTCATTGGACTAACCCTAACCTCACCCAGATGGACGCCCACACGCTCGAAATGGGGTTGAAGATTTAGCTTCTGGTTTGGAGTGAGCTACAGAGTCCAGTGTCTAGGAGACAAAATGTCAAGATTGGTCGCTTCTTGTTGCACCAAAAGTATGTCCCCAACCTCAGGTTGGGGAAAGAATTGCTCATTATTTTCTTCTTCGTGTTGTAGGCGCAATAAAGGCATGAAAACAAATATGAAAATTATTTAGTTACTAAATGAGAGATGACAGTTTACAGGAAACATGTATCGAAAGTCTACTGTTATGGACCTTATGGCGCTCACTGTTATGAACTTATTAAGTAAATCCTAACGAATGTACTATGCGCGTTTTAGCTCAGACACTCAGGAACTGGTTTTTAATTACAGAACGAATTTCTCAAAGATAACTTTGAGAACAAAGAAAACTAAACCACCAAAACTAAAAACTTGTGTCTCGTACTGTTATTTCCTCTTGAGCGATCGAACTATTGAGGTTTCAGAATTTTTGAAGCAGAAAGACACTCATAAAAATCCCACTGGATGGAAAATCCTTCGAAGTCATGTAAGCCCGCCGGAAGGATTGGTCCAGCCGGATTTTGGTCAAACATGCTTGAGGGCAATTATCTTTCGCTGTCCTCCAACCGTTCCGCGAGGTTTTGGGCATTACGAAATATTTATGATCATTAGGTTTTAAGCGTTCGACAATTATCCTCTTCACGCCGGCGGGCAACGTGTCGGCCCGAATGGCATTCCGATAGCGATTGCTGCCCGGAGCTGGTACTGCAGAAAAAAACCTCTTATGCAAGTTTTATAGCTTTGCAAGTGAAGCATCTTCGTATTCGTATTTCAGGGATTGGTTTTTTCTCTTGCTGGCAAACATGTAGAATTATTGGACCGAAGTAAATCTCATAGGATGAAGTATTTCTCTCGGCAAACCTTACTTCGCTACAGCATATCCGATAATTTAATGAAACCCATACGCCAAGATCAGAAGGTTTGGTTGGAGAAATTACCTAAGAGCACAGTGTCCACAGGCAGTCGGGGAAAAAAAGGAACGTAATTCAAATGTCACCTTTGCTTGGCGATAGTTAAAACAAATCGCACAGGAGAAGGATTAATTTGGATGGTTCTCGGGGGTTTTTTCTTTCCTTCTCTCGTTCTGTCCCCTGAGAACTGCGTCCAATGATTTTCCTTCACGGGTGATTCCGTGGAAAAATTTTATGCAAATCTATTTTTGATAATAAAATTTATTCATTTCCACGACCTTTCACCATCTTCCTGGCGGTGGGTTTTATGCGGCGACGACTCTCCAATCGCGAAAGCTTAAGAACAACCGCAACATGCATGCGGATTTATTGGACGGTGTGGAGAATACGATTATATCGTTGTACCAACGGTGGTGGTGATCTTCCTGTGCTGGTTTGCTTCTTTTTTTCGCTTCTCCATCTCCGGGTGCATATTATTCATCCGACCGTTACCATGTTGGAGTTTGAAGAAATGCCACCAAAAAAAAACCTCCCTGTATCCGACTGTCTAGAAGTGAAAGCTAAAATCTCAATTTCCTTCCAGTACCCCGTTCGCAACCGGGAAAACACATTTGAACATTTTAACCAAGAATCGATCCGTCCGGAATGGAACGGAACGATACGAACGATTTGAAATGCGGCACTCGCCACTGCAACATGTGACCGTTCCGTTCACGGTGACGATTTATTTCGCTCATCCACAGCGCCCGGTGTGTAATGGAAGGAAGGCAAACCTGTACCTCCGTTGTAAAATATCGAACCAGAGAAAAAAAAACAGTCGAACGATCACCGGATGCAGTGGTGCAGCATTAGTTCTTCCCGGATTCTCCCTTCTTTCCCCCACGTATCGATAGAAATGAATCACTCAGTACGGGTGGCAGTGTGAGATGACGTTTTCTCGCATTGCTTCTGCAACCGTAACGTTAAGAATTGTGATCTGCGAGACGTTTCACAGTAGCATAGAAAGAAGTAAAAAAAATACTCCCATTTTGAAAAGCATTTCACCATTCACCATTTGCTAAAGTTTGGTGCTGGTGTGTGTGTGTGTGTAAATAAAAAAGGGAAAAAATCTATGGTCATTCCATCAAACGGTTGACAGGTTTGAGACAGTTCCATTTGCACAGTGGCACGCGGCCGGTTGCAGGAAATGCGGCAAGGACAATAAATATTGCTTCGACGTAAAGGGAAATCCTTTTTAAGATTTACCGATCTGATTCTTTCGTGTATTTTTTTTTTTGGCTTGTTTGGTGCAGTATAAATGGGTTCACTAAAGTTTCCTTGGTTAGTATTCATGCATTTTCCGTTTTGTATGAAGCAAATGTACTTGTGTTTGAAAAAAAGTGCTACGAGACTCTTTTTTTCTTCAAATTCCTACATCTGTATAGAAATATGCAGAACTTGCACAAAGTATAGGATACGTTACACAAACCATCAGTACTGTAAGCTCAATTATAGGCTTTTGTAGGCTGTGGGCATCCAGATATATCTTCTACCCAAAATCCGATCTCATGTCTAGACGTAGCGTTGTCTTTTGTTACTAGTATGAATCCCCTTATGATCCATAGGTAAACGATGGAGATTACACTTAAACCACCAGTTTGTCACTAAACCACACGAATCAAGAGTCATAAGTGAGGTGATCATGGCATAGGATTGTTCAATGGTGAATGCGAAGTACGCTCGCTAGTATTTTGAAAATTTGTTCTAGTACTCACCTACATTTGTGGGACAAGAACGCTGCCAGAAACTGAACACAGTAGTTGTCTAACAGTTCTAGTTCTTACCATACAACGGAGCAATGGAATAGAATCGTGAGTCTCTGGTGGACTAATATAGGAAGATGTCAGACATTTCGATCAGTTTTTCAGTATATACAATTCTATAAAGAGCACTCTCCGATGCAAGACATTTTTCAAGGACAGTAGAGCACCATGCATTTTAATGACCTTAAAATGCAAAAGAAAATGACTGACTACTGATAACAGCTAACGTGCACAGTGAACTGATAGGGAGGCGCGCCAGTTGTTGATAACTAAACGTTGAAAAATGTCGGTCATTTGAAGAAATCTAGAGGAAAAAAAACATACAGGCAATTTTAGACAAAACCCTGATAGTAGATTTGTCGTAGGTTAGGGAATTTTTTCTGTATGCAATGGAATTTGGGGCTGATAGAAGTACACGTCAGGTATAAATTGATAAAATGGAAACGCTTGATTACGTTCGAGAATGCACTCTTTTAACCTTTCAGGAAGCAGGTTATGTCATTAGAATGACACCAGACGATTTGAGCTCACTAAATCGTTTTAGGGTTTTTAGCCTGAGTTTATGTTTGGAGCTACAGTGATGCTGTTGATTCGTGCGACAACTTAAGGAACTCTTCCTGCAGCAGATTCAATTTTACAGAACAATTAAACTTCAAAATCTGGACATCCGGGACAAAAATAAACCAGTGAGAGATAAAAAATTTACAGGAACAGTTCATAAGTTGACAAACACACGATTGTATGTGGCGATCATTGTGACAGAATTTTGGAAAGAGAAAATCCATATACGGTCGATGTATATGGCCTTCCTTTTTCCAAAACTCTGTCGTAAAGATCGCCACAAACAATCGTGTGTTTGTCAGGCTACAAACATGTCATTGCATAACCACTCATGTTTCAAAAAGTACTGGCCCTTTTGAGTGGAAGTCGATCTTGCAGTCGATGTTATTTAACGGGCATTTTCTTCGGATACCCGATTATGCGAAACCGTTCATTTCGCTTATCAATCTTTCGCCTGACATTTTCCTTTATGTCGTCGCTTTTCTGAATCGGGGTTGCATTGTATCGCATTTTCCACTGCACCGAGCTTGGTAGACGACCGTCACAGCGGTGGACAGTTTGTTTGCTTCAAGCGAGCAAAAAAAAAAAACGATGGAAAACAAAACGAAGCAGTCGAAGGATTCATTTCCGAGAGTTTTCCTTCGTTGCGGTTCCTTGAGCTTGCGTCGGGTTCGGTGTGTTTGCGTATGCTTCAATCAACACCCGCTCATCCGGAACGGATCAAGGAATGCCGTATGGAAAAGGCATGATAACACGGCACATGTGATGTGACGCAGTGTTTTCTTTTTCAGTTTCTCTCTTGACCGTACCCGGGTGGCTTTTGTCTGCTTACTGATCTCTTGACTTTAGATTCTTGAGCGTTTTTTGTGTCCCATTTCTAACATAACAGTGTCGTTCATTCGAAACGAAGGGAAATCTTTTCGTTCCGAAGGGCGAAAAAACAGGAAAATTGGAAATGGATTTTTTCCTGCTTTGTCCCGCAGTTGCCCAGATGCAACAATAACCACCACCACAAGGTGAGAGAGAGGCTGGTTATTAGTTTTTGTTGTCTAAGAAAAAGACTCGTTGTTGTTGTTTGATTATTTTATAGAGACTTTGGGCTCTATAACCTCATTCGCCACTTAAGAAAAAGACTCCGTTATGTTGTGTCGATCCACACTCAATTTTTATATGCAAATGTGAACGAATGCATACAAAACACTTAAAGTATGGCGGCAGGTTTATTTTTGTGCCCAAATCTTGAAGCGAACATTCACTAGGTTTAAAATTCCTCGGGAAATTATTTTCTGGAAATTACTTACACATTTGTTACGGATAGTCATGATGTGTTTCCACGCATAAACTTCAATCTATTACAGAACGCTAAACGGTCCCCACATGCTGTGCTGGTAAACTTACCTAGAAAGAGAGGAAAAGCAAGAAAGGATATAATTAAAAATCAAACCATACTTCGTTTGAATGACTGTATTGTTCATAGGAAAATAACTCATAATATCCCCAAAACTAATGGAGCAAATGAATGTTGGGAGGGAAAAATCACGCTTTTGTACGACAAAAGCAAGTGTTAAGTCACGCTTAAATAAGAAGCAATTTGATTAACGGACAAATCGATTAGAAAAATGATTCCCAACGAACTGATGAATGAAATTTCTTTGTTTATTAGTGTTCATGGGCACGGCTTTTCGTTGGGACGATATGTGTGCTGAGGCACGCCTGATTGTAACACGCGGGTGACGAGGGTCGCGCGACTATTTTATTGCTTGCCGCCGTTGCTTTTTTACGGCTTAATTTTCCGTCCTTCCACCATGCACTTGAGGCTCACACTTGCTTAGAATGGCGCACTCGACACCACTAGTCTCGGTTTAATTGCTTTTTAAGTTGAACAATGATTTAGTAGAAGTTAAATATTTTTCTACATAAAACTGACACAATACAACACACGAACTCATTATTGCAGATGCCCTCGCTAAGCAGCGTCGAATATTCGGTACGGATCGGGTTTGTGTGCTTCATCAATTTTCCCAGCGTAATTTACGATTGCTTTGAGTTTGGTTTAGGTATGGTCCGGCTGCCAAACCGGACGCATACAGCTGTCTGTTTAGGGTGTTGGTGCGCGAAACGGAGCACCTACAGCACAGGTTCGCGCGAGTTTCATTCTTATCATCATCGTTTGCAACAGAAAAACCCCTATCGCAAGCAAACACGATGGAAAATAAAAGAAAATATACAGCGCGACATGGCGCTCGATCGAATTTGTACCGGTTGTCATGTTTTGGCTGTTGTCGGATTTTCAATCTGCCAAGGTTATGTTTTTTTAGTTCGAATACGAGTAGTTGAATATTTATAAAACTATTGCTCAATTCTTCACGTATAAAAACCCATTAAACCAACAACACATCTGGTCCGGTCTAGGTCCCAATAGTTAACCAATAGTCGCGCCGATACTGCTGTCCGAGCGATCGTACGATTTCCACACGCCAAGATTAAGATTATTATTTATGCCCTTTCATCCGACCCGGCAATGCCGGCACGATCGTTGCAATTGAATGTGCTCCGGCGCAGCAGAAGGTTCGGAAATTTGTTTTCCAATTCATAATTGTCATTTGAATGCACGGTTGCAATTGCCGTGTGTGCCGGGGAGCGCACGATGTCGTATACCACATCACGACCGTTGGTGGCGAACCGTCCATGAAATCGATGCGGAAAGATGGGCAGCAAAAATGGAACAAGATCAACAAACGGCACACCCCGGCCGGCGACTTGAAGCTTCATTATATTCCCCCTTTTTAGGAGCTGCGGCTGTCGCGGGAAAGACAACTACCCATTGCCGACACAAGGAAGGAGAGAGCTCGTTATCGGGAGCTGAGGAGTTACTTTACAAATCTGTTCTCAAGAAAGCGGAAAGATCTCAGGGTTGAAACATAAAGAAAACGAGCCACCAACTGGAGGACAGCATGTAAATCATAACACGACATGTGAACATTGTACAATTAAACCTTTTGCCAGCTTTGTACCAGATGGAAATGGCGGAATGTTGAGGCTGTTGTTTTTTTTTTAATCAGAATTTCTGTAACTAAAAGAATAACGTCAGTCTCACTGCAACACACATTGGAAGTCGCCCAAAATTTCAACTATCTTTGGTCGTTAATATTCGCGAGAACATACATCTCTGAGACTTGTACTCCGTCCAAAGCTGAAGACACACTCTTCCATACGTTCAAGAGCAAAATAATCAGACGATTTTTTGTGCCCGTATGTGTAGCTCCAGTAGGTTGCACATGTCATGCGAAAGACACCAGACGACCTAGTTAGCAAAGTCCGGCTAGACTGTCTACATTGATTGTCTGGAAGCTGCCTTTGAAAGGAATGTTGCCCCGTTTTTTGTGAAAGGACAATGGAGAAGGCGCCTCTATAATGAAGAGTTTTACGATTAACTCACTATTCACATGGTGGGCTGATCATGTCATGTAAATGACACCAGACGACCTAGACGATAGACGTAGTAGGTCCAAACAGAGTTGGAGTGATGGTGTTGCTGCGCTCACCATGAAGGCCGTGATATGCGATATAGAGGACTTCTGCAATCATCAGCGAATTAAGTTACTTCTCGGGTTACTCTAATCATTAGAAGTGGTTCATCCAGGGTGAATCATTGTCACTAACGCACACACGCAAATAAAACTGTAAAACATCGAAGAAAATCATCGAAAGCAGAATTCCTACCGCGAAGTAGTGTAGTTTTTTTTACCTTCAATAACCAACAAACAAACCGCGGCGCAATTCTTTCCACTGCATTAGCTACGGCTGTATCGAAAAGAACCGGGAGTTTGCTGACATTCACAACTGCTCAGCATTTTCATGATTCACACGTGCAGGTAGTAGTCATCAGCATCCGGTGGTTGGCTTGTTTTTTTCGCTGTGCCTTTATTTTTTTCTACTGATCGCGAATCTAGCGCTAACGCAACCGGGTGATGCTAACCCACGGGTTCGTGATGGGCTATGGTTGTAGCGACGCATCGTTCCGGTCCTTATCGTACGGTTTTTTTTTTGGTGTTCGTTGTGTGGGTTTCCTTGTTTTGGTTTGGTCGACCGTAGCTGCATGTGCATGTGGTGTAGGTGGAAATTTTTCATGCCCCAAACAAACTGTCCCTTTTTTCCCGCTTGTATGTGCGGTGGTATGGTTTTTTTTTTAATTTTATCCATTTTCTTCCCTCATGTTGCTCGCTCGTAAAGCTTTTGCTGGGAGACGAGTGTGTAAGGATGACAGCAGAAGTTTAAAAAAAGATACCACCCTTGGTTCCCCATGGTCAACAACACCATCGTCGGTCATGCCGCCGTCCCGGTGGGGAACGACGTAAGGGAAAAGGTTCCGTGGCGGTTTTGTGCTTTATGATTGATGTAATTTTAAAACCGCTACCTGCGTTATCGGGACGTTATCCTTAATTTTTATGAGTTGCAATTCGCGTCCGCACTTTTGCTTGGGTTGGCATGTTTTTTTTTATGCTTGCCTGGTTGCGTCCACCTTTTCCCTCTCGATGTGTTTTGTTATCTTGGTTTTTCTCGAGTGGGAAATTTATTTTTCGAGGTGGAGTGAGTTTTTGGCGAACACACAAGAACTGGAGTGGAACACGGATGCAAGCTGGCTCATGTTTAAAGGTTGCGGAAAACCATCCTTAAACAGCGTGGGGAGTATGCACAAGTAGCTAAAAATGAATGTATAATGATGGGGAAATTTTTGTGTACATTTTTAAATAACTTTAATTGATTAATGTAACGCCACGTGTGCTCTAAGTGCAAGATCTTGATAAAATACTGACACATCAAACTGAAGCGCGTTTCATTCAATGTGAAATGATGTATACCTATTGGTATTATTGGACTATTGAACTTTAAATAAATAATTGTTTTATAACACACATTTAAATATATCATTTCTGCTGTTGCTGTTGTCGTAACGGCATTCCGTAAACATTCTATTTTTAACGTTGATTTTAACAAATTCGAAAATTGAGCAATCAAAAGGTTTTATTGCAACGCATTATTTTGTTGTAAAGGATAAGATATATAAATGTAGAACAATTTATTTGGATGACAGCAAGCAACAATATTTTCAACAATGTACCATGTGTTCATACATGTGTCCGTAGTGTATTCGTTCTTAATGAGTAGAAGAAAAGTATTGTTGTGACAATTGTATACTACTTGCCCGACATATTTTGTAACCATGTGCCACAGCATCAGTCGTGTCACAGAAAACATACCGGCTTAAGCAGCAGTCTCGCCTGAACAGACAATATTTTTTATCGGTGACTGCAAAACTTTAAACAAACATTGTAGAAGAGTTACCGATAATAGCCTTGTGAGTGTGCTTATGCGAACGTTTGATTGACGTTGTTATTCGAAAAAGTTGATTTTATTACTTCATATTATTATTAGAATATGAACGTGTGTCGTCTTGTGAACAATGTGTATTTTTGCTAAAAATATACACTCCACTCTATTCTAAATTGTGCCGCCAGAGCGAATGTGCATTACAATTTTTTTTTATTTCACCCTGTACGGTAACGATTGTTCAGCTCGTGTTCTCAATTATGTTATTGCTGTTATTGCAGATGTTGTCATTACCCGGACCTACACGAGACGCGACCGCTTCGTTCGCTAATATAAATGCAGCACCGGCAAAATACCGCACATTCGGAAGCGTAATCAGAAACAATCCGGTGGGTAAATAAACAAGCCCATCCGTCTCATCGACTCGCGATCAAAGTTCATGTACGGAATGGCTCAAGAAGACGGCAGCTGATGCTGCATCGGAACTCGTGTTTGTTGGTTTCCTAAAGATCCACACATGCTCGCCCAGCAACAGTTATACTCCAGACAGTGTATGTTGGGAGGTATTTCGGTGTGACCGGAACTATTATATCCCCCACATTTAAGCATTAGCGACGCGTCTCGACGACGGATTGAGATTGCGGCCCTGTTCGAAAAGTTATGGGTTTTTGGGTTCCTTCTATTCATTTTATAAAACGCGTGGCATTGTGTGGAGTGTCGCGAGTGTTGATCCCAGCGCTGGATATTAGTTTACAGCCAAAGGGTCACGTATTTTAAACTATTAACTAGTCACAATGTTTTATGGCCGTATCGTAGCTTGAGAAATGGGGTTAGTTTTAATGGAGTAGTTCAGAAACGATATAAATTAAACAGCGAAACGAATTTGACAGTTATTTGACTTTCGAAACCTAGTTCTTCTAGTCTTGCGAGGGATGTTATTGGGTTAAACTTTATATTCTTATTTACAAAACGAAATATGCTGCCCGGAAAGGGAAAGGAAGCAATAGAAGCAACTAATATTGACCCGAACGAACGTTCGGCTTCGGAGAACTCCACTCCAAATGCAAAGATGGCCTCGGCCATCTTCCATCCATTATTAGCAGTGGTTGGATGCGATTGCACAAACAAAACAAACCAACACTGCGTTGCATTCCACTAGACGATGATTGCAGTTCTGGTGCCCTAATGCACATACAGACACGCGGTTGTTTTGCGTTAGTGTCTTTTATTTTATGAGCCCCCGGTAGAGATATTCTTTCCCGCCAATATTCCAGGACCATTCCAGGGTTGTGTGTAGCTTTGTGCATAACTCCCGCGGCCATGGTTTGATGATTTCAGGTTTTTATGTTCGTTTTTTTTTGCTGTGGGAAATTATAAAACATAAACCCCGCTCGGTACGCTCGGTTGACCGATTTATGACACACGCACACACTCTTCAATCCTTCATCCTTCAGTTTAATTAGTTTCGTTCAGCATTTTGAGGATTTTTTTTGCTTGCGGTGGAGTTTTTCGGAGTTGCATTTTTCCTTGCACACTTTGCACCTTCCCATGCTCGAACGTTCGTCGGTGGTTGCTTCGGAATTCCGACTAGAGCAATAAAACGCGCACGATGATGGGGTTTTCTGTTATGCTAATGTTTTATTTTCGCGTTTTTTAAGACATGTTTTTGTGTGCGTACAAAATGGATAGTAATATTGTGTGTCTTGGGGCAGGACAACGCCGGCCAGATATTGGAGAATCATTTACCCCTGACGAAACCAAAACCAAAACCAAAACAAATGTTTTTTGTGTTAAATGTGAATAAACTTCTTTTAATGATTTATAAGCGGTTTAGGTAGGATTATTTGTTTGAAAATCAGGAAACATATTTAAAAAAATATATTTTACTTCTGCTAAATTTAAAATGTCCCAATAATACCATTTTATCTTCCCATCCCTGTGAAACTGGCTGACAACAGCATTGCCGAACGGCATATCGTTTGGTGTTTGCATGCACTCCAAGCCAAGCCACAAAAAAAGAAACGATGCGGAATGCAGTTTTATTGCAGCCAAACATTTTATGGCGGAGAATTGCGCGCGGATTGAAGTTCCGCTGGTAATAGAATATGCAAAATTGCGCGCATCATTCGCGGGTTCAATAAGATGTAAAAATGCTGCACTTTTACAGCACTCCATCGACCGCAAAGCCGCGGTTGCCCAATTAATTGGTTTCTTTGCCCAGCCGACATGTCGAAAATATTCTCATTCGTTTATTGTGCGCACATTAAGTTATGGTTTGGAGCAGAACCTGCACAAACCATGCTACACCAAGCCATGTCCGTTCGAGGGCGATTCCGGGGACTTTTATCAACCGTTTATTCGGAAACACGCACAGCGTTGAAGAATAAAAACTGCAAGACGTTACCATAAAGATTAGGGGAGATTGATTTGAATATCGAGCTGGAAGTAAAGCGATTTACGCGGCAACATCAGATGGTCCTTTAAATTGATATTTGGCCAAGGGGTAGAGCCTTACTCAGGGGGAAAAAAAGTGATTAGATTTATTTACTGGTCACGATAATACCCGGGGAAATTCAATCACGGACCTGTCATAACTCCTGTGAGCTATGTCTTGTGTTGGGAACCGGGGCGCTCGCTTATCAGCAAACAATGCCTGGACACAAACGCAGACCCTTCCGTGGTGGCGTATCGGTAGTCAGTAAACGAAAATAAAAAATTAAAAATCATGAAAGCGCCCATACGCCCGCTTGACACCGATGGCCGATTATGGTAATAACGTTTTTTTTATTCGTTCAGTTTTTTTTCCTCCAACAAAATCACATCATCTGTGGGCGTCTTTTTAACGATCGCACAATTCTTGACGGTCACCCCTTTTTTGTTCGTGGGCTCGTTGAAGGATTTGCCTTCCGCGGGCCCCGGGATTGTGACGCCCTTTGTTCACCGTTTTACTGCTTTCCTGAGCCAGATTCGGTTCCGGATGATTGAAGGCAATCGAAGATGAAGTGAGATGTAGTATTTTAGCAGAAAATTTTTACACCCTTTGGTTTGCAGCTAGTGGTGTGGAGTTTTATAGACGAGTATCATCTTTTTATTGCTTTACTCTGCAAGAAATGATTGGGATTGTTTATGGAGTTGTTGGAACGCAAAAAAGTGTGAATGTAAAAAGAATCCAACGAGGGAGCATGGTAGTGTGTATTTTTATTTTATTTATTAAAACGCATTTGGGAAACTACAAGAAGGAGGTAACCGTTAAACGTATTGAAATGTTCTCGAGAGTGATAACCGTGATGTTTCTTTTCGTTAACTTCTTTTCCACACGTTCGAACACAAGCAATGAGGTTTAATTCGGCAAGGCGGAATGAAGGAAATATAAAAATAACATACAAATAAATGAAGCAGTTACACCCGTTGGATGATGTGGACGCGTCTCTTGAAGATAATAAGCAACAAACAACTGTTGGAGGATATGATCAACATCGGGAAGATATCCGCCATTCGAGAAGCATCCCCTGTCCACAGTGGCCAAAGGGTATATTATAAATTTGCACTACACATCTTGAATCGAGATACGACCCATTGTCATAAATAATTCACTCCTACACCCGCGTTCTCCCTGCTCTACCAAATCGAAGAATGTGGCTCGGTACTTCTAAATATACATTACATTAATACATTGTTTGGTAGTTGGTCGAATCGGAGTGGCTTTTGGGAAATTAGTGAATATGCGACGTCCAACCAGAGGAGTTGTATTGAGTGTCTCTATTTTTAACGATTGTTTACCATTTCCAATAGCGCTGACATTGCAAACACAAAAGCTTATGAGTTGGGAGCAGCAACAGGGCTTTTTTTTGTAATTTTCGAACGAAAATGATCGCATAATAAAACAGCGAATCGCAAAATCCAAAACCTTGTCAGGCAAATGCGACAACATAAATGGTCGGTTGTAATTGGATGTAAATGTAAAAATCAACACCCGTGTGGAAATAAATTACCCACCATTAAATGGCCAGCGGGTGGAGAGGGGGGAGGGGAGGTTGGGGGACCGTGATGTCTTATGATTCATTTACTACCTTTTACCGCACCTTCACCATCGGTGGTAAAGACGCACACGCTGGCTGTCTCTTTATCAATCGTCGTGTGTCTCGCAGTTGGTGATGGTGGTGGAACTCATTTCCCTTATCGGAACACGCCAGCGGCAAACGTGGTAAAATCCGTCGTGAAAATGATACATTTGCTCGACCATTATTTACGGCCGGCGGAAGCTCCTTTTGGGATGCTCGCTGACATGGGGTGGAGATGTACCCAACGCGTTCGGGGGAGCACAATGGCTCACAGCATCGGGTTTTCTTCGTTCGAAATTTCATCATGGCTTCATCACCGCTCGTGCGTTTGTACGTACGTAGTCTCGCACACCCGTGGCGGGAGCGTGCCGTTTCCGGGGGTGACAATGTGAGGTTTTCGAAAGAGCAAACGAAAGGAAGATGCTGGTGGCGTGATTTTGTGGTGCTCCCGTTAATACGCTAATAATCGTTAAAGAGCGAATGTAAATTGAGCTGATGAGGGGCCACAGACAGTAACGCGAAGCGTTTCCTTGGGGGATGCAACCACCTTGTGAACGCATTGGCAATAAATTAAACGTTGTGTTTAGTATTGTAATGGTGCAGTAATCATGTACGAATTGACAAGATGTAATGTGGCTACAGTTAGCGAGAAGATGTGTACGTAAGCACCGTCGTCAAGATGGTACAAAATATTAGACAAGACGATTGTGGTGTTGCTACGAGTGGCATAAATTTGAAAATTTCATATTTTATTATTGAATCGCACAGAAACGTGAACACCCGGCCGATAAGTTGCCGGTTAGATGGTGCATAGAATTTAATGCCGACACACAAAAATGTACACCCCGGGACGATGGTGTGACATGAATACGCTGAAACGACCTTGTGTGTGATGTCAGCACAGTGTCATCAAGGAAGTTTCGCTGGTTCAGTTTCCCATCGGCGGACGTCTTATCGTTGGCGTGTCTCATTTCTTGACGTGCCTTTCTGCCTTCCCTCTAAAATAAAGGTCCCGATCGTGTGTTTTCACACTTCATTATGCATCGTCGACACATTCCGCTGATTAACCCTTCTGCGAGTTTTTAAACACGGAGGGAGGAACAAGTGCCTCCTTTCGGTCTCATAGGAGAGTTCACACACATCTCAACGTAGAATAGGGATATTTTAAACAGCACGGGGCTAAGAAAAACTTCTTCCAAACGGGAGCTACCACACACACTGTTGGGCATCTCTGTCTAGCAGCGATGGGGCAACAGGAGTCAGTCGGGACGTAAGGATGTGCATATCTCTGCCAGACAGTTGGCCTTTACCATTTACCAAGCCATAAGGGTGGTACGCTTCGGTTGCAAAATTTGACTACATGCATGCATGTGTGTGTGTGTCCCAGAAAGCCAGGAACGGGTTTTTCCTGGGTTGTGTTGGCATCTCACAAGACTCCTGATAATGCGTCCTTCCCATACACATCACTGGGGAGCACACCCCGAAGCACGATAAGCAGCGGGCCACAGGTTTATATTTTCCAAAACTTTATAAACCATTAATTTTATATTTTTGAATGTCCTCCCTCACAGCGCCCCCCGCGCTAGGAGTTCCTCGAATCGAGGGGTGTTGTCTCGGTGCTGATAGCCCTCCGTAGCCGGGCGATGAATCGCTGTCGTGCAGCGTCCTATAAATGAAGAAAAACCTCCTTCCCCGGCCTTGTGCACCCGGTAACTCCTTTTGGCCCGCATTCTCAAATATGATGCCACCATCTTTTACCGGTGCGCCCTCATTGGGAGGTTGGTGATTTTTCCCCTTTTCCTTTGGACGTTTGCAAACCGTATCATCTACTTCTGATCGGCTTGCTGGCAAAAAGGCACACACACAAAAAAAAAACTGGCAGACGACAACAGCACGTGGTATGCACAGCCAGCGCACAGGGTTTGTTGTTCCCGCCCGGACAATTCAGCCGGACTAGTTGGGAGTGTTTGTGTGTGTGTGCGGCTTTTTGTCTGAGGCGGTTTTCCTGTTTTCTTCACTTCAAGGATTTGCCGTCGCCTCGGTATCCCGAAACCATGTGGTAGCCATACCAAGGAGTTGACCCCCTCCCCTCCCACCCCCTTCGGGGGGTGTGATGATTTGGGGTTCGCGACGCTGGAGGTTACCAACCGAGATGACGTTTGAAGAAAAGGAAGCGAAAGAAGCCTTATCTCATCTGCACTTAAAGGCAGCAGCACCCTATCAACGTTTGCCAGGGTACGTAGGTGTACATGTGTGTGTATGTGCACCGAAAGGAAGACTTTCCTGTCTCCACTAACAATACTTCACCTCACACACACACACACACACACACACACACACACACATACAACGCCGGCTGTTTTGCTTAACACAGAGCATGAGTGCAATAGCAAAAGATGCTGATATGAACCAGGCCGGCCTTCGCTTTGATCCTTCCCCAGACGTTTGGTGCTTTTCGGTCCACCTTATCCGCTTCTTGCTACAATACCGGTTTCCCTTTTGTCGTCCTTCCCCACCAACATTCCACCAGTTCACCCCGAACCGTACGTATGTGTGAACATTTTCCACCCATTTCCTTCATATATAAATTATGTTTACTTTCTATCGTCTTTATCTCTGGAAGCCAAGACACACCGGGCTGGCCATACATCCCCCCATTCTGTTTTCTCTTTACCCTGTCACCCCGTTCGTCTGGGTTGATCGAAGCGATAGAGACCAGTTGGGTTTTGGGTAGGTGGTCGAATGCTCGACCACATTTATCGTCGCCGGCACAGGGAATGGAAAATTCCACTGTGTGTGAGAGAAGGTCTAGAGGACGCTAGACATACAAGCGCGACTTTGCATGTGCCTGCGGTAAATGCCAGGGAAATGAACATTCAGCGTAGAAGAGATCGCGGAAAACACACTCAGTAATGTTGATACTTTTGAAGTAAGATTATAAATTATACAAGTGCAGTAAAAAAAATGTATTACCATTTTAAATCTTTTTAAATCTTGTCATTAATACATTAAAAAACAATTGGAAAGGAGTACCGTTTCTTTCATAGTATTTTTTATTTTTTTGACCATAAAACACGTGCATTTTCTTCACGTGTGCTGGCGGGAAAGATCACATCTACAGCTCGCAAAGGAGCAGTTAAATTCAGCTTATCAACACACGATTGGAATAATTATAAGAGGTGCGATAAGCAACTTGGAAAGTTTCTTGTTCCCCGACAATCCTTAGCTCGTTGAGCTCCCCCTGTTAGCCTGCAACGGATAATCCTTGGCAAAAATTTCCTTGGAGATGATAACGAATTTTACACCGTGTGTACATATATTTTCATTTATAACCCAAGAATCGTTACTTCTCAATTCTTCGTGCTGTTAAGATTCGTAAAACGATGTGGTAACGTTTCCCTTAACGTGTGCGTGTACTGATATGGATGAAAAGTTTCTACTCCATCGTCTAGAAGAGTAGAAAGGGGCGGTTCCTGGCAACGGGAGTTCAGATAAGAAAGTTCCTTTTTTGTTTCTGCTCGTTACCAGGAAGCCGTCATGCAAATGTCTTCACACCAAAGCAAGACGTCTTGCATCAGCAGTGTGCGCACCGGCACAGTGAGCTGCATGCAATATCTTCCAGCAGAGTAAACATTGATCAGAGATACATACATCACATCTAACTGGTGATCCGTTTTTGTGAGGTGTGTTGGGAAAATGAAGACTCCAAACGATGGGACATAGCAGGTACAGGAGGTACAAGTGTGCTGTACTATTAGTTTCAATTTTAAGTTTCGCCAACCGAGCAACTTCACTGGAGAAGGAGATGAATATCTTTTGGAGGAAAAATGTTAGTGAGTAGTTTGGGGAGCCCGTTCCGCTGTCCTTTTGGAGCGCATGGTCGAGGTCATGGTGTGAGCAAACATGCACACAAGGGTGAGCCCAATCAGCATCTAACAGGTTCCGTTTCAAACGTGTGCGAACGCTTTAAACGACTTCACGGGAAATGATGATGCGGTTAGCATGATTACACAAGTAGGGTGCGATATGTGGAGTTGGGTTGGGGGGTGTCAGTTTGCGTTGCGTTGTTCCTTTGCCAGCTAATCTTTGGGAGGCTTAGCAGGGATAAAGGTTACGTCCTACTGTCGGGATGATGGAGCGGAAAACTGTCCGGCCGGTATGTTCTTCCTAGGGGAGGACAACAAACGAAACGTTTGCAGTTTGCCATGATTTTGCCTGACACGGCACCTACCAGAAGGAGGTAAATGGCATTTAAGAAAGTTGACCGACTTCTTGGTCTCTGCGTGAGAACATTAAAAGGTTAAAGCTTCCATCATCAAGCGGAAAGTGATTCAAAGATTGTTGTCCTTACCCAGGATCAATTCTGGTCCATTTCCATCCCAAGCGAGAATTGTATGTGTAAAGCAGAAGACCAGCAACTGGATGTGTCCGGTTGCGGTGAACGACCGAGATAAACCGGATACTAGAATCCATAATTTAATTATAATTTTAATGCTTAGATAACCGATTCTACCAGTAATGCTAGGCCGGGGAACTACGAAACCTGTTCACCGATCAACATCTTCAGAAGTGATTGTGTGGATATATTTGGAAGGAACTAGAAATAGGGTTGGGAAAATGTCATGGATTTAATATTTAATACTTACGATTTTGCGAATGTATAATACATAGTATAAAATAAATCTACATCGATCGCCAGGAACATACTCCTAGTGCAAAGATGAATACCCTTTGGCTAGTTTTTATTTACAAACATTGGATACTAGTGCATAATAACTTTAACCTAAAATACAATCCGCTTCGGAACTTTCTCAACGATATAGTAACTGGATTTGCTCGCACATCCTTTTACCGCGCCTCTCTAACGCATGATCGCTTTCCTCTTTGTTTTCATTGGTTATTCCCACACAGCCACGTTGGAGTTTACTTGAATTTGTGTTTCGGTTGTATTTTTTCCTCTTATACGCCTCTAACGTAAACCAGTCTCACCGGAAGAATATTGCAATGAACAGGAAATTATACGTCTTTGGTGTACCTCATGCGTATGCCACTTGCGACGACGTTTGCAGCGTTATATTTCTGAAGAACAGTTTATCTGACCAATCCGTACCGCCACACGAGAACACCCAACGATTACGTTTTTGCTGTCTCCATCACTGTGTGCAATGTTTCCATCGATGTCGCCTACCAACAAATACCTAATTGAACGGAATTTTGCATCTAGTTGTATTAAACAATGATAAACATATTTGAAAATATTTTCAATAATTACCTGCTCCATTTGCTAACGTTGTCTCTGCAGCAGTAATCGATCTTGGACATCCTTTAAGCGTTGTTTACTTGTTTTGTGACTTCAATTGGCCAAACCCGCTTGATCAGTCCTATCTAATCATGTTTCCATCCTAACACTCTCTAGTTTGTTTAAAGCCTGCTGTACCAAACGAATTAACCGATTCAAGTATGTCAGAAACTCATCTTAATTAATATTGGCCATTCGGTTTCTTAAATTTGCACATCTAAAGTGCATCACAGCATCATTTATCACAATTCCTAATCAGCAACGAACCGCCATCGTTTGTACATCATACGTATATATACTTCACTTAGTAATACTTGCAAGTAAGAACAGCATGAACCAAAGAACATATGTTTGCGTATGATTTATACCAAGTTTCAAACATGATGGAGTAACTCAATACCTATACAGCAGTAGAAAGCATTCGAAGTGGCAGCAAATATCAGATACAGAAGAGTACTATTCTAACATGAATCATTTTGAACGCGATGCCAAATGCTGGTGATACTTCCGGGTCCATTCCATCCTACTTGCATCACCGGTATAGAAGTTTGTTCGCCCGAAGGCAATGTACACTCCTGCGTAGGATGTGTAGGATTTCGTATATTATGACTGGCCTTGAGGGAATCTGTATCGCGACATCTAATCAATCCCATTCGAGATTGTGATGCAGAAGTTTGGATCATCGGAGTGTCGACCCTTGGAGGAGTTTCAAAATTTTCTGATAGCGAGGAAGGTTGTACAGTTCCTCCTGTTTGTGGCGAAGGTCTTGGTGTTGATTCACGCGGAGGCAATGTTCTCTCACACTCAGAAGGATTTCGAGCCACTTCTTCTGTTGGAGAAG
>KB664266.1:4802298-4841579 GCA_000349025.1 Anopheles minimus | reverse complement strand
CAACTTCTGGTAGCGAGGAAGGTTGTGTCGTTTCTTTTTCTGTTGAGGTGCAGCTAAGAGCTCTTTTACGTGGAGGCAATGTTTTCTCACACCGAGAGGAATTTTGAGCCACTACTGCTGTAGGAATAGATAGTTGCGATGTACTTTTTGATCGAGAGTGACGAAAAACATTTGAAGCCTCGTTGCACAAAGAGTGGTTTTGAATGTTGTGATTGTTTGCAATGAGCGACTCTATACTATGTGAACTCGTATGCAATTGTGATGTAGTAGTTTGGGACACCGGAGTGTCTACCCTTCGAGGCATTGGTTGACACGGAGGCATTGTATTTTCACAACGGGAGGAATTTTCGTGTACTACCTGTGTTAGAGTTGAGAATCGCGGTGAATATATTGTATTTGTATTATGAATTACATGTGAAGTGTTATTTAAATGTGAAGAATTATGAATGTTGTGACTGTTTGCAATGAAGGAGCATGCATCTTGGGGTTTTATTGAACCTGTTTGCAATGGCGGTATAGCATTTTGGGGCCTTGGAGTGTTTACCCTTGGAGGCGTTGTACTTGCCAGATCAAACGCCGTTTGTGTTACGACTCCTGGAAGTGAGAAATGTTGCGATACATTTCCAGCTTGTGGTGTAACCATAGAAGTTTGAACATTAACATCCACTGTACTACTTTGCACCTCAGACGGAGTATTCTTGAGGACATCTCCAGCTCTATACTTAGATGATACACTTTGTCCAGAGTGAGATTTGCCAACATCGAGTGAATTTTGTTGATTAAAATTCGTTTGATTTCGGAAAAATTCTGCATCCTGTGAAGATTGATTGCTTTGATTTGAATTTAATCCGGTAGTAACTGAACCTATTGATGTAGCTTGCGACGCATTACCGGGTTGCGGTTGTGGCATAGGTGTTATGCCATGGGCAGAAACTGTACTTTCAAGTTGGTTTTGAAGGATAGTGTCTGATTGAGGGGATGGTTGGGCTAAACTTCCAGGCGCAGGATAGCGCGAAAAATCATTCGGAAAATTTGCATTTGAATGTGGAGATGCAACAGGTGATCTAAAAAACTGACGCATTCTATTTTGCATTTCTGTCATATATGTTGGGTACATGGTTGATATCAAACATGTGTTTTGATTTCCATTGGTTTGTTCCGTACTAGGTAGTGTATCATGATGCGGTTCCAATGCTAGCCATGTTCCTTCTGCTAACTGAATGTATCGAAGTCCAGACGGATCAACAGGTTGTCTATTCGTTTGTGGTGGCGTAAAGCTTTCACCTGCAGACACATTTACCTCTTGTGATGACGAGCTTGTTGCGGTGTTGGTGTTAGATTGAATATTAGCTAAGATTCTTGGTTGTAAATGGTTGAAATGGTTGAACAACTGAAACTGATTTCCGTGGTATATCCATTCCTCAGTTCTGATAGATCTTGGATCTATATTAGAATCGTTGGTTGCTGTTTGCGAGGAAACTGTTATGTTTGGTATTGATGTTGCTTCTGTTATGATGGTATTGTGAGAAGAAGTGGATGAGCTGGTTGCAATATTTTCATTTGTACTTCTCAGCGAAGTTTCATTTTGTGTCGTGCGTTTGGTGTTAGTTTGTTCAATGGACGAATCAATATTTTTTCGTTTTCTGCAGTTATTACCAGTACATGCATCTGCAGTAATACCGTTTCCATCGACTTGCATATTATCTGTCGAAATATTTTCCTCCGCCGAGGAAAGCTTTTTGTTTTGCGTTTCTAATAAAGACCCATTTGCGCTAGAGGGACGTTTACGTCCTGTGTCATCCAATATGGTCAGTTGCAAAATTTCCGAGGAAGTTCCTTCAGGCATCGCTGCACTGTAATCAAATTCGTCAGCGTTGCTGCCCACATCAATCGAAGGAGAGGATGGATTGCCACACGAGGCATCCGTTGTAACAACGAGGCGATCGGTAATCGGATTACATTCGGATGTACTTTCTGGCGTACAAACTGCACTGGCATTTTCATCAAAACCAGCTGAAATATCATTCTCGTCTTCTGCATTTGCTACGGTAGCAACATCCTCAAGAGATTCCGAATTTGAATGGTCAACGCATGAATTGACGATATCTGGATGGGTTATGCTTTTCTGGGGTGAAATACACTTCGGAGCGCTATTATTGTTGAAATTTTCTTCCAGTTCATCTTCTTTGCAAGGCTCTGGTGATGATGCTTCCGTAGTCGGTTCGGCATGCAAGGTTCCTACGAAAGATTCTACGGGATTGGCTGTTACATTGCCGTGAATAATATTTTCAGCATCAGTATCAGAAGCTGATGGACTTAGAGTGTGGTCGTAGATTTCCTCAGGTTTTTGTTTAGAAGTTTCAACATACCTCGAGATTGCGGTCGGTCTGACGAGCGTTTTCCAAATAATATTATTTTTATGAGCGTGATTCATGCTCAGCGGTTCTGCTATTGACTGTGAAGCCATGCTGTATTGAGGATCGAGGTTACATACACGCTCCTCAGAGTTATCGTCTTGAACCGATGAGGTAGGACGTAATTCCAGTTCAGGTCCTTCATCCTCCGAATCACTTTTGACCGAAACATCCTCGGTATCCATCGTTTCTTGTGCTATTGACTGTGAAGCCAATCTGCGTTGAGGATCGAGGTTACATACACGCTCCTTAGAGTTATCGACTTGAACCGATGAGGTAGGACGTAATTCCAGTTCAGTTTCTCCATCCTCTAAATCACTTTTGACCGTAATATCATCGGTATCCATCGTTTCTATCGTAGCGATACACGATTCATTTGCAGCAGAATCTGAGTCAACCTTCTCATTAACTGCACCATTAGCACATGGACTGTTGGGCCAATCGTGAACTGTTGGGCTGGTTGCCGCCACAGGTGCGCTGGAATGCATATTTGGCGGGTTAGATGGGTTATCAACCTTATCATCGAGTGAAGAAATCGGATCTTTGCATTTTTTCTCCCTTTCAACTACTTCATTACCGTTTCTTGCGCTTTCCATTTGCGCATTGGTTTCCTGCACGCCTGGAAATGTATCCGTTTTAGATGATGGATTACCTTCCGCCTCGACACTAGTTCCTCTTGCGCGTTTCTTTTTTGGATGTTTGTCTGCTGAATGTTTCCTTTTGCGGCAAGAATGGGTCAAGTCTGGGACGAATGTTACAATTTCCTCCGACATGGATAATTTCCGTGTCCTTTCACTTTTTCGAAATACCGTTTTGAATGCTTTTGAACATTTTTTCAAGAGAGATAAGGATTCCAAGTACAGCTGTGGTACTTTGCACGGCACTACACAGTCCTTTAGACCATACTGCTTTTTCAAAACTTCTCTACCACATCGAGCTAGCTCGACGCTTTGCGGTGATGCTGCATTTTCAGCATCAATCCATTTTCCACACAATTTTGACGTCACCCGGTTTAGCTCTATTTTTATTACCAGTTTAGGCGTTGCTGTAGCATTTTCAACAGTGGCAGTTTCGATTTGTTCGTCCTGCTGGATGTTGTCAATATTATGTTCCATCTGATGTTTGTTTTCTAGTATTTTTTGAGACCCATTTTCATTGACTGGAGTAGTACTATCCAAACCTTTTTCACACACATCAACAGAATCTGTGACTGCAGTCTCTGGGGCTGTCATTACGTCTGATGATGCAGTAACATTTCCACACAACATATATTCGCTATTGCTGCTTTCAAATGCTCCTGATTCATTGTGCTCCAAGGGCAAAGCGATTTGGGACTGTTCCACATGTGAATCAACAACATCAAGGACATGCAACGCAGAGGCCGCGATGGCACATTCAAAAGATACCGATTCGCATTTATTATTAAGGGGATTCGAATCTGCAGTAGCATGCTCCGAAGAGTTGCCGCTCTCAAGAAGTAAATTGATGTTCGGTGAATCGTTCATCAACGTTTGTGGTTCATCGGACATCGTATCCACGCTGTCAATATTGTGAGATGCATGCTCTTGCCCAGTTACCGACGTGTCCGGACTTATTTTGCCATGAACGTCAACATCTATGCCTGTATTGGTATGAGCATTCTCATTGCATGTTCTGATTCCTTCAGGTAACGGAAGAATTTCATGCATTTCTAAATGGATACATTTATCAAAAAGATCAAATTCATTCCCCGGTAAAAGTTCGGAAGGCAGATCATCTTTAGCAGCAGTAAGAACATCCGATTGTTCACATGTGGGACGTTCAATCTCCTGTGAATCGAGAAGTTGACTACCGGATAGATTAGTCGGAATGCTGGCCGTGACTTCTTCTGTATCTAACACCTTGGCATCACTTTCAAGAGCCATATTTTCGTTATACAACTTTAAAGGCAAATTGGGTTCCACGTTAAGTGCCTCAACTGAATTGTTGTTCTTTGGTTCACGTGCCCATGAAGTTGTGTCTGTGTCCTCTACGCCTGCAGTAAAAACATCACACTCTCTTCCCAAACCCCGATTTGTATCAACAATGTTTGTGGATTCAAACTCAGATCGATCACCGTTGACACATTCGGGAATTTGTTCGTGAATTTCAAACGAATATCGATGTTCATCCAAAATTTGTTCCATTCTTGGTGGAACGGTCACAACATCAGTTGGTCCATCGATCGAGGTATTCAATCTGTTCTCCGATAAACTTACGGATGACAGATCAGCTTTATCAGCGGTTAGGACCTCCGAATGTTTACCCGTGGGACGTTCAATCTCTTCTGAATCGAGAAGTTGACTAAAGGATAGGTGATTCGAACTGCTGGCCTTGACTTCTTCTAGTTCTACAGTCTTGGCATCACTTTCATTAGTCATACTTTCGTCGAACAATTTTAAAGGCAAATTCGGTTCCACGTCAAGCGCCTCAATCGAATTGTTGTACTTTGGTTTACGTGCCCGTGAAGTTGTGTCTATGTCGTCTATGCCTGCAGTAAAATCTTCACTCTCTCTATCCGAAAACATATTTGAATCAACAATGGGTGTAGATTCAAACTCAAACGAATATCGATGCTCTAACAAAATTTGATTAATGCTTGGTTTAATGATTCCAGCATCAGCGAGTCCATCGATCGAGGGATTAAATCCGTTCGCCGATAAAAAATCGCTTGGCGGAACATTTTCATCAACCGTTGCAACATCCAATTGTTTACCCATGTTGGAACTACTGGCCAAGACTTGTTCTGCATCTACAATCTTCGCATCACTCTCGAGAGCCACATTTTCGTTGAACAACTCTAAAGGCAGAATTGGTTCTATGGTAAATGCCTCAATCGAACTGTTGTTCGGTGGTACATGTGTCCATGAAGCTGTGCCTATGTCATCTATGCCTGCAGTATAAAATGCAGCTTCTTCATCCGACCACAGGCTTGGACCAACAATGGGTACAGATTCAAACACCGATCGATCGGCGATGACACATTTTTCGGTAGGAGGATTATTTTCAACAGCTGCTGGAACCTCGGAATGTTCACCCATGGGACGCTCATGTTCTTTTGAGTCCAGCAGTTGACTAACAGATTGGTTTGTTAAGTCATTGGCCACTTCTGTATCTGCATGCTTTGCATTACTTCTAAGAGGAATATTGTTGTTATAAATGTTAGAAGACCAATCCGTTTTCAAGTTAAGTGCCTCGATCAAACTGTTGTTCTTTGGTTCATATGTGCTAACCAATGAGTTTCCGACTGCAGAATAACCTTTACTCTCTTTATCTGATCGCAGGTCATACGAATCTGATCTATCTATCTCACCAAGTAAGGGTACGAATTCGAAGTCAGATCTATCGGCGTTGACATACGCGGGATTACGACATTCACCTGGATATGGTTGTTCCTTTCTTAGTTGAATGGTCACTGCAACAGTTGGTCCATCGATCGAGGGAACCGCGCGTTCGTTTTCGTGTACGTTTCCTTTTAAAATCTCACAAGCTGATGGACCGGGAATTACGGAGCAGAGCCCAGCGCGAGCTTCAACCAGTGCAGGCGAACATAAGCCAGCTCCTTCATATGCATTTTCACCATCCGTAACGCTCACGGTAGGAACATTTATCACCTCATACATGGGAACAGAATGTGTGTCCCTTATGGTACAAACCAACACCTTCTTGTACTGGGGGTTTCGTTCTGCAAAAGGGTGCATTTAATTTAATGTTACATTGGTTTAAAATATTTTAAAAAATTGGCTGCCTTCTTCTGCTTACGCACAACATAGAAATAAATTGCCTTTAATGGAGATAACAATTTGCGATGAAAATTAAGCACACGGTAACGTTCTCTATCTTTGTGGTTAGCTCGAACACAACTTAGTACTTCAAATATTTGGATGATAAATAAGTGTTCATCGGGGCTCGTACCCTTGCCGGATAAGTGAATTACACAAACATTAGATTTATCTCGTTTTGCTATAAAAATATCACTGTATACGATGGATGCACCGTTTGATTTTATTTCGTTTAATTTTAGGTGTAACTTGACCACATCGCATCATTCATTCAGGAACCCTTTATTTTGCAATTAATATGTCACATCGCCTTTTTAACAATCACTTTTCAGTTTCACGAATTATCCCATCACTGGTTGGTACCCGGATAATCGGATTTTCACTAAACTAGATTTTTTATTGTATATGTAATTTGTTTTATTGTATCACTAGCTCTCTCGAGTAAAAAAACCGTGCGTCTCCATTAATATATTTTCTATTAAAAAAACTACAAGAGTTCTACAATTAATTCAAACTGTTTTACTATGAAAAAAAACCACTTGTTTGCTTCCTATTTCAGTCCCGCGTTTATTCCACTGTGCGGTTGTGACGATTGACGCACAAAGGCAGGGAACACAGAAAACACAAACCATCATAACATTTTACATTTTTATTCTGGTCAACTACAAACTGTTTTTAAATAGTGCACAAATCGAAAACATATGTCTCACATTTAAAGGCAATTTATTTCCAGCACAACTGGAAGAAAAACACAAGAACACTTCACTAGCCGTAGCACGAAAGAGATAAGTAAAATTACGCTTTGTATTATGCATATGATAGAACAAAGTTGCCCTTTGCCAATACTATCGAAGATGAGTGTTGTTTAATTCTGGCACTTGTTACTTGTACAACTTTAACCCGGCTCTATACATAAAACCGCTGCGCAATTCACTCACAGATTATTTTATTATATTCATGAATGACGGCCAGGCCGTATTGCTAGTTCACTCACAGATTTTTATGTGAAAAGAATGTGGCTTGCATAAAACGACACTGCACAAAGCAGAACAAATGCACATTCAATCCGATTTAACAAACGTTCATACACGTCATCGCACCCGCCTTGAAACACAAATTGCAAGATTAACACAAACATTCGACATCTTATCGATTTTTCGTGTTACTCAACTATTCTTCTTATCACATGCTATTTAATTATGTTATGTCTTCATCGTATCACATATCGTTTTATATTCATCACAAACTTTCGCTACCGTGTCTAGTGCACGGAAAAAAACCCATCTCAAATCGTCTCTACGGCTACGGCTAGTGTGTAAGTAACTTCCAGTTGTTCCGCGCACCACACAATAGAGTTCGAATTTTTCCACTCAGTATTCCTTACCTGATATCAGTTCGTCCCGAACGTAGTGCACCTTGCCCTGGACTGGGGTCTTATTAGATTCGCCTGGTTCCATTTTATCAATTCCGGTGTAACGTCACCGACAATGTTTTGTAATGTCGCTTCCTGTTGCAAAATGTTGCACACGCCAGGAGTTTTATGTCGTGCTTAGCACGTTTGTACGAAGCAGGAAGTGGAAAGCACACGCATATATGTATAATTTCAGATTGCACGCTTTTACGACCTCGAACCGATCGATCTGTGCTGACTAATCTGACGGTGTTTTGCTTTAATGTTCACCTTCCCGCACTTCGCACACGTTAGCCGACCAAATTAACCAAACTGCTAGCTGGCAGACTATTGGTTGTTCAGCAGATGCTAGCGTCTTGACTGACACGATCCAATCGCTTCAACATCTGAACCTTAACTGGAGTTGCGATCACACATCAATCACCGGCCGGCTTTCAAACTCTACTAATACATGCGTGCGCGCACACATAGCGATACACCGGCTTACTGCGACGTGCACGTGCCGTAACAAACACAATGACACGTTCCTGCGTATGGATACTATGCACATGCGCTCGTCACTTACCTTGTGTGGGTAAAGGGAAAGAAAACTATGGCATCGATTGTCTAACACTTGCAACGCCGCACAAACCCATTGTCGGTTAGCGATTGTCGCGAAAAATTGCGATTTGTCGCTATGGGTGTGTAAGTACACAGGCAGAATTGCCCAAATGAATAATTATTTTCCAAATTAATGAAGCGCAGAAAATAAATTAAGCCGAAGGAAAATAAAAAATTATAATACATATATGCAGGTATTCATTCCAGTAGTTCGCTTTAGCAAATCTATAACTAAATTATTGAATTATAGACACAGCATTTTTTTTCTATTGAGCCTAGAAAAGAGTGATACTCGATGGAAAATTCCACATACGCTTTGACTGTGGCCCCACAGTGGACACGACGTTGAAAGTGTTAAACACAGCCGACGGAAAACGATTGTTGCATGGTGGCAGGATTGAACATGAATTCCATCCTCAACAAATCAAAACATTCAATGCACAGTTAATAGCTTAGGAAAAAAATATAAATTCATGCAATGATATTTGGTCAAAAAATTAAACGGTGGAATAATGGTTGAACGGTACCATTACAACACTTTGCCAGGCGGTAATCTTTATATTTTGCGTTCATATTGCCGCCCCCCCCACCCCACTCATTTCTCTTACTCTCTCCTTCTCTCTATCTCTCTTTTCTTTCCTGCAAACGAAGCTTGATGGAACAAATGATCCGATAAAGGGACACTAACACTAACACATTTCACGAACCCTTAAAACTATTTATAGAAAACTGATTCTTGCAGTAACTTGAATGCGTTCGATTTCTCGAGCGAACCGAAGCTTCATGAAACATACGAACCGGCAGTGGGACACCAACACTCATGCATATCCGTATGCTTAAATCTATTTATAGAAAATCAGCTTTCTTGCAGTAACTTCAATGCCTTCGACCAAGTGCTTTTTTCACGGTTCGGAATGAAATCCGTGTTTAGGTTGAAATTGTGGTTATTGGTTTATAAGTTATCGGTGGCTCTTTGAATGCATCTAAAAATCATGCCTTGCAGTTGATTTAAAATCATGTCGATAGTGTTGCTAATTCAACAGAGGTCATATTTGTTGGACTCGGCTCAATCTTTCTTTAGCAAATCTTAATGCTACGTCATCTTCTGAACGTGTAGAGGCCAGGAACATAAGAAACGGCCAGGTCGTATCGCTTCTAAGGTGAAAGTTGATATGAATATAATTTTCTGAACAAGAAATCAGTTGTATGATTTATTTCGTGCAATCTGAATCTTGCCTTTTTTTGAAAGCTAACTTATATTGAGAAAGTTATGCATCATATGCACTTCACCAAAATTTCTAAATGTCTGATAATAGGGCAATATCTTTCCCTTTGATACATTTGTTGTAAGTATTACACTAATTAAGATATTGAGCGTTATGTAAAAGAAAATTAAAGCGTATGATTTATTTTGTCACGTACTGTATGGATATTATTTCCTCCCTCACCCACCCCATTCTGGTCCTAATTGTTTTCGGAAGGCACGCAGACGGTGTGCTGACCATCATGATGTTCTTCGTCGACGAAACCAAATCCACAAAGGCCCAGCTAGTATTCGGTCCGGAGTAATATTTTCCGAGTGGCTGTTAGCGCTAACGCTTGAATCTACGTCATAAAATGAGTTGGATGGCAAGGATCGTGCGTGTGTTGCTTCACGAAACCTCTCTCTTTTCCTTCCAACCACCGAGAAAGCGGGACGGGACGAGTTTTAGCGCTTGCGTAATCCGCGCGCATGCGCAAAACCGATTGCTGTTACAGAGACGATGAGTTAAAGAGTGTATGCGAAACATTCAAATTGAGTCATAATTACGGAGCTTTTTTGTGGTAATGTATGCATAAGTGTACACAATAGAAGGCACAAAGAATTTAAACATGCCCACAACATGGAAAATGTAAACCAGCCATTTCGCACACCATCGCACAATTGACCGCCATTCGGATGCTCGTATGATCCCTGATCGTACACGTCCCTGGATGCACGCACGGCCGTGTCACGCCACCGGATACGGCAAGCAAATAAATGGATAAGCAAAGTAAAACAAACAACCCGACAACTACTCTCGATTTATTCACGGAATGAGGTAGATATACAAACGAAACGCACACTCTTACATAAATCAATTTTACTACTATCAACGGTGCACTTCACTTATCAGCACACTTTTCGTTCACGTCACTTGCCATTCTCTTAAGAATGCGATCCCGTTTCATGTGCTGTTGAAGATGGTACTCCTTAAACTTGTCCGGAATGCTTTTTCCACACCTGGGACACTTGCTTTTCCTTGATGGTCGTAATTCCATGTCATGGCTACCGTCAGAGCCTCGCAAACAGGGAGTGTATGCCATTTTGGATTGATCTTCTTCCTCAGTTGACGGTTGACGATTCTGGCGTTTGCGAGATGTTTCTGAAATGTTGTCAGCTTCCGGCGAGCTTGTATTATCAAGCTCCTCTGCAACCTTCATCGATTCGGCGCGCGGTGACATTTTGAACAATACGGCACGGAAAAACAATAATGCACTTTTCACAGGACGGACGTCTTATTAGCCGGACGAGCTTTGCGTTAATGATCAGTGATCAGCGGAACCAGTGGCGCAGTGGTAACACAAGAAGACACACTTTTTCGCGCATGTATTACGCGTTTTGTTGTGCGACAAATTTTACGCGTTTTGTAGTGTTCGTGTGCGTCAAATTTTACGCGTGAATTTTACGGGGGTGTGGATTTGTGGAGGGGTGTGGGGAAGGGGTGTTGATATCACGTACGCAGGGTTCGCGTGAGAGATCGTGCAATGTGACAATGTCATGCAATGTGGAACCTGTCGGAAAAATCGAGGAAATTTTTTGGAGCCATTTTAAATTGACAAGTAGATAATTAGACACCTACCATACAATGGCGCCGCAAGTTAAAATGGCCGAGAACTGGAAAAACTTCCAGTAGAAAGCATTCTATGCAGAGGTTTGAAACAATATGGAACACATTTTTCTAGAAACAACTCAAAACTTTTTCGAAATAATGCCGACAAGCTTGGCAAAGGTAATTAAATGAAAAGGTAATCAAAACACATGATGAAAATAATTAAGTTAATGTTTAATCAAATAGAAAATGTTTTCTCTTCGTTTTGTCAGATTTTGTGTAATACACGCATTTTATGACCTTCGTTACTCAAATTATGATCTAATTATGATCCGATTGGTTATGCAGCCACATATCCAACCCCGCTGAAAGGTTAACTACAAGGAGGGTACATATACCAGCATGCTTTGCATAACAATAAAAAAATACATAAATGGAAAAATTATTCATTTTTCATCAAAATAAATAAAAAAGTGAATAAATAAATAAATATGTTGCGAGCAACGGTTCGTTTAAATCACGCAGCGTTTACGTGGATTGACACTAGTGGGCGCTAGCGACAAATAGAGATCGTGTGCACCACTCGGCTGCAGGAAAATATGAGTACCGGCGGGGAATGAGTACATAAGCTCGCGATGAAACGATAGTGGACAGGGCATTTCTATCTACACCACGCGAGAAGACAGAAATTATTTTAATCGTACCCCAACCCGACGTTAAGACGCAAAAAATATATATATTTGATATGAAAGTTTTATAGAAGTTTGCGGTATTTTAAATAGAGGGTTTTGCCTTGCGTTTCGTTTTCTGAATCTGTGCAACGTTGAGGATAAATTGGGTGGAAAATCGGTTTGATGGACCTTTGCTGCAGGAGCTAGTCGATCGGCTTACAACGTTCGTTCGGTTGCAATGGGGATTACACTGCGTAACTACTTCACAAACCACGTTGCAGGAATTCGGAAATTAGAAGCAGACAATAAAAAAACAGCTCTCTCCGTAGCGCCTCCATCAGCCACAAGCAAGTCGCTGGGCGCAATAAAATAATTAATATAAGTAATTTAATAATAAATAAAAACAACCGATTACAATTGCACGGACAAGCAATGGAAGAATAGCGCTCGGAGTGCCAAAAAGTGTAAACGATAAGGAAATGCTATTTTTATAGGGAAAAACTTCCAAACCTTATCTGTGTCACCATTTTGTAGCCGCATTTGCTTCGCCAGGTTTATGGCCGTACCTTGATGCTAACTTGCAATAGCCCCCGTGTCACGTTGTCGGAGAAATGCTAAAAACATTCCGGCCACCCCTAGGGCAAGCTGGCTGCACTGTTGCAGCACCTGTGCAGCCGGTTAGCTTACGGAAGGTGCAATGAATGCTTCGGTCGTCCGTTTCTTACGGTTACCTTATCGTACACCTTCCAGCAGCATCCGTCTACCCGTTTGGGCTGAGGTGGAGATGAAGATATGCAGCCGATTTGATTGGGAATTTTCCTACGCTTACATTTTTTTTAACTCAGTTTGAAAAATACCCTAAAATGCATCGTTAATATAAAAATATCGCGTTAGGAAAAAATCGAATCGTATCGAAATAATAATAATAATATAATCATGTTAATATGTTCAAGCATTTATTTAATTCAAGCGGTTGTAATTTTATGATAAAAAATAAAGAAATGAAAACGGGATTTATGCAAGCAACAGAGGAATTCAGTCTAATGTTTTTTCTTAATCGCGGAAAACCGATACACTATTAAAATATGTTATTCTAATAACCACCAGATGGCGTTAATCGATCCTGTTTGCCGCGACGACCAACAGGTGGCGCTGTTGTACGGATGTTTTGAAAATTCAACCACAACCTACTAACGTTGTTGCTAGGGAAACATTTTGTTTGTAAACAAATTTAAAGTCACTTGAGTTGGTTATATCAATTGCGCTTCTTCTTTGCGCCGTAACCAGATAAGCCGATCAGACGTTTCGGGGATTATTGTTTTTTTTTGTTCGTTTTTGGAATTGAACTGGACGCATCCTCCAACGGGCATTTCGGTAAAGTACAACCGTTTTGCGGACGGATTAAGCTACCATCGTCGGGAATATGATGGACGACTGAGTGGGTGTGCGGGTGCGCAAGTAGATCCAGCTACGTGTATGAAGGCGAAACGATAACAAAGGTCGAAAAAAACCCGGCATAGAACAAAGTAAAGTACTTTATATATAACAGTTTCTTATCGTGTCTTTTCTCTAACAGGACGACTTCTTTTTTTGTGCCGATTTCCGTAAGTCCCTGTATCCGGCCGATTTTACCTCAGTTCCTTCCGGTTTCGGGGTGGTATAGTGGTGCACGAAGATCCGGTACAGGTGGTAGAGCCGGTTTGCAGAGAAGTGGATTAAATCATAGTTGAAGTATAGTTTCTTTCCCGTTCCATTTTCGCACGCGACCAGTCGCTTTAAAGTGGATATTTCCGCGGCTTTTCTTCGGTGTGCGTATTACCTGTGACCGGGAACCATTGCTCAGACGAGGGAGTGGGGAAGGAAGGGGTGGTAGAAGTAAAAAAACCAACGTACCGGTAACGCTTATCGCAAACTAGCGTCGGTCCGCAGCACAGAAACAGGAGACCGAATCTGGGCACGTGTCCCCGTGCTGTATTTAGCTGGGTGATGTTGGGACATTTTTTTCCCGCCCTCGTGTATGTGTTTTTGGGTGTGTGTGTTTGTTATTTAACTCTCTCACTTTTTGGCCTGTTCCCGGTTCGACGCTTTCGCGGCCTTAAACTCATATCCCGGGAGTACCATTTTCTTCCACCCAGCCACCCTTCCTCCCTTCCCCACCATGCCAGTGCTGGCAGCCTCCGCAGCAGCAGCCAGGCACACGGGGGACACGCGATAAGGAATGATTAAATGATGCCATTTTTATGTGTGTGCGGCGTACCCGGTCGTGTTTTTTTTGTTTTCTTCTACCTGTTTTCATCTTTCCAATGGCGGGGGTAGTTTTTTTTTGTTTAATCCCACATCTACTCTGTATCCTTTTGATTTTTCCGAGTGTGAGGTTTGGTTTGTTTGTGTGTGTTTCCATCGTTTGTACCGGGTACGGATTGTTTCCCAAGCGACCCAAACATCCAGTGGAAGGAAGGACCAAAAAATATACCTTCCAATCTTGTGGTGGAGAGCGCTGTATTACACGGGGCGGCTTGCCCGTTCAATCGGTGTGTACGTTTTTGTCGCCAGCTTGCAATCGGGTGCACATTTTTTATGCTCCATAACAGTCTCTTAAGGTGTTGAGCTGGATTCATTCATTTGAAAAATCATTTGTCCACAAGAGCGGGATAAGAACGGTATATGGTTAAGGTATGGGTTTTTTGTTCCGGCTTGCCGATAATGCCGGCGTACTGCGGCAAAACCGTTGCATGAAGCATCGCGATAAATCAATAGCTGTGTGAGATAGAAAATTTAAGCTTCCCGAACCAATCAAATGAAAAGAAGAGGGCAACATATTGCAGGTTGGAAACTATTTTCTACCGTTTTAAAATGGCATTTTAAACAGTGCGTGGAGTAGAATTAAAATCTGGAGAAAGTTTCTAATTATTTCATTAGAATAATACAAAATGCATTTGTAAGAAATGCAATTTTACAACATAGGAAAAATATAACACATAGTGCACATTTATTCCGACGACATTTCCATAAGAGGGCGCTACGATCAATAAAAAGGATACTTATCGAGTACTGAACTAAAACAATTTGATTTCGATCGTAACGAATACCATCCGGTCTGCGTTATAGCTGTGCTGGCTAGATGACATTAAGATCCACTATTAGTCAACAGAGATAGAAGTGATGAAAAACTTATAAACAACTAATATTGTTCAAACGTTTTCGTCTATAGATGTCAAACATAAATCTCCCAAAAATGGTAAAACAGACTATGTACCCTGCACACCATACACTGGAAAGTTCTATTTGAAATTGTTAAAAAGTATAAGTAAGTCCGCTAGACAGCGTGTACGAAGATGAATGTGTTCCGGGGGCAAACCATGAACCATGTCGTTGATGGGGCCGTTATCAAAACTTCACAGCAACGTTTGTACAGATAAGATCAGATAAGATCCGGCAGATGTCGATGGTTAGTGGTGGAGGGCTTGTAAAACGTATGTACCATATTTGCTAACGGCGCACCATTGTGAAGCGTGACCATCTCCAGTGTGTAAAGGGTGGAAAGTATGAGGGGGTTGTTATCGGTCAAAAGTTTTCTTTGACTATATGGAAATACTTCTTTTTTTCTAAAGCATTTAAATAGCTTTTTTTTGGTTTGCGTCGCATGAATAAAACAAAGAAGGCAGGAAGTGTTACAGGAAAACGATATGGGTAGGGTTGGAATTAACCTAGGAATGCAAAATATCTTGAGTGGCGGTAGTAGATTACATGTGATGCAAAGGTGTGAAAACAAGAAATATCTCTGGACATTCCATACCCCAAGGTTTGTATCTTTGTCCAGCCACTGCGAGTGCTGCCCATGTGGGCGTAATGGAGCAGAAGTAATGCTGTACGTTTGCCGTAGATAGCGAGATTTATCTCGGGACTTTTATCGCAGACATTTCGTCGCACCGGGCACTCGTAATACCTGACGTGAGTGCAACATCTACCCGTTAGACATTGCCACCAGCAGCACGGATAGACGAAAAGTAAGCAGACACTGGATAATGGTGTCCTTTGCAAATAGAATCCACTGCACCGAATGCAGATGGGTACCGGTTGCTGGGTTTTGAGCACAATGAATTCTCGATACACACGCTGGAGGACGGGAAAGGAGAGTAAGTTTTTATTTGCATTGCGGAGTGGCAGTGTGCAGAGTGGTTGAAAATAAGGTGAAAATAACTAGCTATCTGTCACCGTACAGATAGCGTACGCTGTGATTGTACATGCAATTCTACGCAAACAGGTGGGTGAAAGTGATGGCGACAACGGTTGATGTGTCGCTAGCTCGAGAGGAAGTAAAAAAAATACACACACAGAAAACCGATATTAAGAGATGAATGTCTGAAGATGGCATCACACCTAGGTTTTGGGGAGAAGGGTGCATTAACTCTTCGCCAGGAAGCCACAGCCCTGTCAGGGCAGCGATCTTGACAGTGAGACAGAGTAAGTGAGAGCTGTTCGTCTTACCGATTTGGAAGGATTGCTTTAACCAACCCCGGGGTTGACAGAACGTCACCAATCCGGTGCAGATAACGGAATGGAAATACTTCACAAAACGACTAACACCGGTTGGGAGGTTCAGAGCAGACGAAGCGATAGAAACTTTAGAAAAAAACGAACGATCACTAGGAGAAAAGTGGCAAGATTGAAAGCTTCCAGCATGGAGGAAAATAGTGCTGGAAATAGAAACTCTTGAAAGAAGAAAACTTGATCTGATATGGCGGAGAATTTTCCGAGCTTGTGGTGGTATTTACAACAGACATGCTAGGGCTATATGGGAGATTTCGTTTCTCTGACATATTATAAAATCGATAACATCCGCAAAATCTCAGTAACGATATCAATTGTTTTTCGCACCGGAATCTCTAGCCTTGTACAATAGCCGAGCCGTTTGATAACGATGCACGAGACGCGTTATCGGGAGGGAGGGCCTAGTGATAAGGTAATCCACTCCTCATCAGCCACGGTACATCTCGATCTCGAGAGCAAATCTTTCGCACTTACCGAGCATTATCTTTGTGCTTCTCGAGCGTAACAGCTCGTACAGCTTGGGATGCATTAGGCGGCCGTAAATCACTGGTCGGTGATGGTGGTGGTTATGCTGATGGTTGTTGGAGTAGACGAACATTCACGAACAAAACTCGCAAACACTTTAGATCACTAGTTTTACTGCCTAGGCACGGTGCACTTTAACTTTGACAACATGTCAAAGGTTTAATTAGCTTTAATTGGTTGTAGCACTTGGATGATCACACACAAAAACAATTTACCACTTTTAAAGACACTCTCACATATTTTCCAGACAATCACTCAAATAAAGAAGAATGGTTAGTTTCACTCAAACAAAAACTACACTCCCGAACAGCCAAAAGGCTTCCACTGGTTGTGCGTAACAAAAAGGCTTCACAAGCAAGGCGGTACGCGTTGCTATCGCGGTGCGAGTCACTGTGCGACTGTACCCGGTGGCCACCGCCCGGGAACCATTCACACTGCATATCGCGCGCATTGCGAGCGACGGACGAGCCGGGGCATCTTGTGGGCCCGCTCGCACTCCACCACAGCACACTGCCAGGATTGAGATATAATCGAATTGCGCGAAGATAAGAAAAGAGCCATCCTCGCGTCTGGTTGGCCACATCGGCCAGCACGAGAACGGGCCCGGGGGACGTGGGGTGTGCAGATTGGTTTGTTGATTTGAAGGGCCCAACAAGCTGGAACCCTGCGCGCTAGATCCGCTCTTCCGATAGCGCGCGCTAGAGATATGGGTACGCGAAGCTATATTTGGCCACCTTATCCGCCTCACCCCAGTGCTCCAGCGGTTCCTGCCCAATATTCTTAGACGTGAGTGTGCGGAAGGGGGGCGGGCGGTGGAGACGGTGATCGTCAAACCTATCGTCGAAACGTCTTCCTCCAAACGCCAATACGAAATGTATGGGCGAGTCTTATCAGGACCACATTGGCCCATTGGATTCCGATCCCCATCTCGCTCACTCGCTTCTTGTGGCCTCGGCCTACCGGTATGTAAATGTACTCTGGTTATCAGGGGTCTATATCTACAACCCGCGGGCGCTCCTAATATGTGCACCGGTCCCCGCAAACGTGCGTGGAGCTGAGGAGAATCCAATCGCACTGGTAGCTTAAGAGCCTGCACACTCTCATCGGCGGACACTAGATAAGGCACTAAAAGGTGATACCCGAAATGTACGGCGAAGAAGCAGTGGAAAGAAACGGAGAAAAAAAAAACCGGACACGAACACCTTACTTCCGCACACCGCGCTCACCGTCTCAAGGCTCTTTCCCATCAACGACAGCTCAGGCACTAGTCGCCCAAGCGAGCCGGCGCGATATCGAAGATAAGCGAAAAATATTCATCATAACTTTATCGCTAGTCAAACATGGAACGTTATTAACAGTCTTACCACTCCCCTTCACATCCCCCGACCGCTCTCGCTCCTGCATGAGTCAAGGCACCGGAGTTCTGGTCGAGTCCGATGCTCAAATCTTATTTCCAAGGCAAAGGCAACACACACTCGAGCCGGCAGAGGCCGGTCCAGATAAGCGACACGAAAGATTGGAACAACCGATAAGACGGAGCCGTGCGGGCCCAGCCCGGCCTTGCTGCTTGCAGCGAAAGCGGAATAGGTTTACGCTGCAAGAACGGAAGCCAGAACCCTGATGAGAACATGCCCAGGACAGGGTGGTGGTCACCGATCGAACAATATCCCCAATCACCGCATGTTGCTCTGGAACTGTCATTGGGTTTGGCTGTGATTAATGGCTGTATGGTTTGCTTTGTTTGATTAACGCACGGATACCGTCGATAATTAAGAGTTGATTCTGTGAGTAATATCAAGGTTTATCAATTTTATAGAAACTTCCAGCGAGCGGGAGCCATTACAGATATACAAAGTCTTCCCCATTAATCTGGGCTTTTATGCATCCTTTCCTTTGTGGGTCAATGTGATAGGACTTTTTATTCATTTTTCTCCACCTAAAGGCTATCAAACAGCAGCTGATGTAGGGCTTTTATAGTCATGACTGGCCGGAGAGTATTCAGTATTCAAAATTCATCTGTCAGACCCGCTATCCGGCGCTTATCGACAATGGTCAACTACAATCAGGCACTGTAATATCAGTCTCGTACTCGGAGTGCTCCACTGTTTGCAAACGGGCAAAGCAATGGCCAAACAAAACGGCATAAGCGCACATGGCAAAGAACGGGCCACTGTAAAACACGACCACGAGTTTTGATGTAGAGAGAACGTCTGAATGTACCGCACTTGGCGCTACATTTGTCCCAATAAAGGAGAGCTTGATGGGATCAGAGAGGTCCCTCGCTTCCCGGGGTTGCCCGGGGACTGTCCACCACTCCACAGGAGGAGACAAACGACGGTCCCGCGTATCACGCGAACA
The DNA here is from genome assembly GCA_000349025.1 of Anopheles minimus. Classification (NCBI taxonomy): domain Eukaryota; kingdom Metazoa; phylum Arthropoda; class Insecta; order Diptera; family Culicidae; genus Anopheles; species Anopheles minimus. The sequence goes on along the minus strand of KB664266.1, from coordinate 4,822,397 downwards.
ACGTACATAAACACAGTACGAGCGAAAGATAAAACTTCATATCCGGAAATGAAACCTTACGATAAGCGGCGCAACTACTGCCGCTATTACGCTGTGACATTGTACGGCGAGCTTCGGGCGGACGGATACTCCACCGTAGCCGACCGGGCCGTGTGTCACTGTATGGTACACTGTGGAACCGATGGCAAATTTGTGATCGTCCGAAGCCGGGTCCGAAGGCTGAAAACCGGCCGCACACACGCAGATGTAATCTTGACACTGGGAGCTTCAAAGTGTCACGATGGATGTCGCGTGCAAAGAGTCTCCGTCTCCTCGTCTGCGATTCCGAGCACTCCGAAAGTCACCCGACCCGAAAAACATTCCGTACAACACTGGAGTGGGTTGCGATGCGCGTGGATGTAAAACCGGTGCGTTATCGTGCCGTGGACTCGTCCGGACGGAAGTGCCGGAGATTGATGCCCGTTTGTTGCACCGGGCACCGGGGGTTGCAAGATGTTCGCTGTTGGATACTGACGATAGGTCAGCCGTGTTTGGAGTTGTACGTCCCAGCTGGTTGATTGTTATCTGACCTGGTGTGCAGTATGCATCTGGCCACTGTTTTAGATATACGGCCTAGGGGGTTGTGAGGAATGTTATGAATATTTATGCAAGTGATGTACTTCTGTACATTGCGAACCCTTAGTCATAACTGGTTTGTACAGGCAGTTGTTCTTATTGGGACACATTACATTAGGATACAAAGCAGTGAACCAAAGCGCGTATCGCTGGAACTTTACTCTTATGCACTTATCCTGCCAATCAACAATCATTCTTCAAAAATGATCGATTTGTTTCACATGCAAGGAAACGATGAATATCGCCTATCCCGTGCAACCTTGTACCGTGGGTCTAAATGATAACCGTTAGCCCATCGAAGACAGTTCACGCAGCGTATCATATATCGATGGTCCCACATTATCAGGTTGGTAGAATCGATTGCCTCCCTCTCCACTGAGGTACGCTTGAATGGTTCGGGGGCGCATCGTATTCCCACTTCGTGTGACAGATAAGCAAACAACTTCACACTGGTCCACAAATATAGTTGGCTGGCTAATCGAAAGTCGGCCAATTCGTCGTGGGCTCCCCGTTATCGGAGTTTGGGTTCGAGCTGATACGGCACAGGTGAGATAACGAACCGCTGCCGACCGCAAACTGGACAATTATCGGCCACCGGCGGGCGAGGGAGAGAACATTCGAGTGATGGTAAACTGATTATCGGACGATACGGTTTCGAGTGTATTATCAGTTGGTTGGCAGCGTGCAATTGCTCGAATGGGCACAGCGTGTTGATTGATTGGCGTTGAATAAGCTGCAGGAACTAGTGACGATTCCCAATCGATCATCGTGCCAGGAAGAGAAGTGGAATGTTATTGTATCAGTAAAGTATATTATGATACTTTGAAAGTAAACTATTAGGGTGAAGTAATATTTTCAAAAACTTTTTATTATAATGACTGCACGGGTTCTGCTGAAAACGAGATTCCTTCTAGCTAGTTACAGTGGGTACCACAAGTTTATGAACAATATGTTTTATGGTTTAGAAAAAATAAATCAAACTAGACAAAGACTCACTGTTGAGTGATAGTCGGTACTTTTTTAACTATCATGATAAAATTGGTATTTGCTCGAGGAAAGCCATCCACAAACCTTTCTTTCGTTTCCGTTTTTCGATAACGAACGACCAACAGGGCTGCCAGCTGCACTGATAAGAACGAAAGATTATACAACTTTTTTTTAGCTGTTTAACGAGACTGGGATTCCTTGTGTAAAATGATATCTATGAAAGCAATTATTGAAATCCATGGAATAAAAATAGAAACGTTAAAATGGTAGCTTTAATATTCGAAAAAATTATACATGAAACCTTGCCGTCTGCATTCTACTGTAGAATAAGGTGCTTTACCAAAACAGTAACCTTCCGTGGGAAGTCTGATCATCTCTACAGCCGTTACGTGATCTGCGTGTGCAGCTTGGAAATCAACAAACGGTTTGCGATAAGAACTAGAAACGGAATAAAATATAAAACCCAGTGCGAAGGATGATATGGTGAGGCAACTACCGAACAGTTTCGGCTTCGCGTGTCCTCGGCTAGGTAAAGTCCGAAAACGCCGTGCACACGATAAAGAAATGCACCGGTTTTCACGTGCCGAAATTGTATGTTTGTGTGTGTGTGTCATTGCATTTTGTTTGTTTGTTTGTCGGTGGTTCGCTGTTTCGTGAAGTAAAATGATGGGAGTTTGCAGTTTTATCTGCAAAGTAGCAGTGTGCCAGACTGCATTTTGCTTAACGCGTTTGGATCAACGGAATGCAAAAACCCCTAAATAAAAAAAAACATTAACATCAAGACGAAAGTGGGACTGTTTCGTGCTGCTAGACACGTGGCCATGAAATGGGAAAGGGGAAAATAATAATAATAAAACCTAGAAAAAAAACCTAGGTAAGCTAGGAAAATGCATAAACTCACGAAAAAAACAATGAACAAACAAGAGCCAGCACACTGCACTGCAAAGGGACCGCTTAAATGCACTCCGACGGAGAGAACTGCAGCAGAAAGCGTGGGAATTATATACAGTGAAAAAGAAAGATCACCCTTTTCCCTTTCTTCTCCACTTTTTGAATACTTCGAAAAAGAGTACTATTGCGTTTCCAGCCTCGTTTTAAGGTTGATGTTCAGGATAGCAGACTGTAAGAGAAGTTTTTTTTTCTCTCCTTTGGTGTGTTGTGTGCTACCCTGTTCCGATGCAACCAGGCAGCACGGTGGTTCTTATCTTGCCGACCAAACTGGCCAAACTATCGTGCGCCTTTTGCTTATAAAATAACAAGCAAAAGCTCACCCGGACGCCGGAAAATCGCGAGGCAAAACGATGCAAACCTTCCGGCACGTACTTACTTAAATTTTGAACATTTTTTTTTTCGTTAGAGGTTTTTCTGTGTTTGTTTTAGTTTTTGGTTATACTACACGGGAATCTAGGTGTAGATTGCAGAACCGTTTTTTAAGGTAAAAAGAAACAACAAAAACTAAAAAAAATGGTAAAGGTGTAGCACGGACCAACCCACCTCCAGCAGAGTACGTAATGAACTGGAACGGTTAATCTCGCTTCCCGACTGTTTTCTTCGGGCATTTGTGCCGTCACGTTCGTTTGAGTTGCGAGAATTTGCAATAATTCTAGAACGCTCCCGATTAGCAAAAAGGGGGGCGAGTATGCGACCGAACAACATCGATCGTATCGTAAAACACCAGGCGCCTCCATTGCATGAGTCACAAAGCTATTATTAAAACTAAAAATAAAAAAAATAATTCCAATAATAGTGTTTTTCTTTATTATTAAAATTAATTAAAAAAATGAAAAAAAACGAATTTAACACCTGAAACCAAAATTTAATCGTGTAAAAGCTACTTTAAACATTTCGAGCTTTAATTTGCCGGATTTTGTTTTTCACGTTTGTTTATCACACACTTTTTACAGCGACAAAATAAAAACGCCCAAAAATCCTACAAAACAATCACTGCCGATGCTGCTACGTGCAACATGTATGTTTTTTGCGTGTGTGTTCCCGGTTGTGTTTCATTTAAAAATTATTTACGTCCAGCATTCGCTCCCGTCCACCATTCGCTCCCGTCCACCAGGGGACAGCCGGTAAAGGGATGGTGTTATTATCATTTTAAAATTTATTCCTCTCCATTTGCCGTTTGAGGGCGATTTGTTCCGTGCAATGGAAGTCGGGCGGGTTCACGCATTTGCGATACTTTTGCCATTATAAAAAGTGATCAGTTTGCAAGGTTTGTTTTTTTTCTTTTCTCGTGTATTTAAAATGGGGCAAGTAGTTAGGGGTCGGTAGGGAACGATAGTGTGCAAGTCGTTAAAAACGTGCGCGCTTGTACACGCAACAGCACAAAATAAAAAAAATGATATAAAACATATTCACACATAAACAAACGTCTGTGTGAGGAGGTGGTACAGCACTATTTCACGAAGTGCCTTCGCGTTTGACTAGCTTCCCACGTGATAAGCGTGTGGTACCCCGAAAGAAGGTAGAGCGGAAATAAAACAAAAAACAAAAAACATACCCCCCAGGAGCATATAGTACTGAAGAGAACGGAATTTAATAAAAGGGAAGCAATAAAACTGAAACTGTGTGCCAATGTATTAACTAACAGGGCAGAAAAAAGATATCTAAAATATACAAAAAAAAAACTAAACTATCAGCGCCTGTTTTACATACAGTGGTCCACACCACGAACGAATGATAAAGTGTAGTTGATAAGTGCAGCCGTACTGTGCGACACTAACGAAAAAAAGCGCGCAACGTATGTGCGCCGTTGCAATTGGAATGCGGGCGCAGGTGAAGCGTTTGGAGAGATAAGCCAATAGTTTAGATGCACTTATGGCGTATGATTGTCTCCGTCCGTCTGCCAACCCGGTAAGTAGATTCAACTGGGCGGCGAGTTTAAATGGGGGGTTGAGGGAACCTGACGACTACCGGCAACAGTGTTGTTTGCCAAGTTTTGCTGCATAGATAAACGCAAGTACAAAGAAAGTAGTTTATACTGCAAAATAACCCGCTTATCTAATTGTTCGAGATTGTTTTGTTTGGCAACATAATTGAAGGAATATTAAAATATATCGTTAAGAATTTTGATTTAAAATTATAACTTGCCATTTATATGTTACGTAATTGTCCCTCAAAATTGGATGATGGTTGGTGACTTACCTGTAAAAAAGAGAGAAAAAATAATTAATTTTTATTGTAATCATTGTCTATTCATGTTTCACGTTGGGACGTCGGCTTAAATTTTTACGGTATCGTGCAACATAATCCTACACCAACATCAACACATGCCATTTTTATTATTCTCATTTCTGCCATTGTGTGTGTACCATATTTGTTTGGTTGTGTACCATTCGGACACTGTTTATCTTACTGCCAAAATCTCACACATAGCATCCCTCTCCATTTACAATTTCCCGCCATTTTTTGCAAGCGCTACAACAGCGTTAGTACGCGGTAACGATCAATAGATGGCGCCACCGAACATGAACGACACTTGAAGCTTCATCAGCTTCGTCATGCGTATTGGGTGTGTGCGTGTGTGTGGGAAAAGGGAGACAGAATCGTTATCGCACGATCGCAAACATTGAAAGTAAAGCTAACGTTGAAAAAAAAAAATACCCCGACAACACTATGTTCTCTTTTTTACACATTAAATTTATGTTGAATGATACAGCGAATGAGGCGCGTACATGCAAAATGGGCAACGGTAGGAAAAAAGGAGCAACGATTTTTTCCTCTTCTCCTTCTTCCTGCTGTTTATATTTCCCAAACAGTGGCGATGCGTTGGTGGATCATTTTCCCCCTTTTTCCCCTTCTACACACCACCTTCCCTGAGGCAGTAGAGTTTGAAGAAAGCGTACGAAAAAGGATGATACAAACAAACAAATGAAAATACCAAAACAAAAAATGAAACATAAACCCCTTTATCTTATCGTGACGGTACGCGCGCGCGATAGCCGGCGGGGCCATTCGGGTTGTTCTCGTACTCTTATGGCTTTCACCCGTGGCACCCATTAATCTGATATTCATTTGAATGATGGCGGTGATGGACATTAGCCGTTGGTGGTGTGTGGCAGTGTTAAAATGGCAACAGCAAAAAAAAAAGTATGTTTTGGGGAATGTGCTGTATTTTTCGCTTCCTTGTTCAATGTCCAAAAAATAACAAAATTATGTTTAAAAAACATACAATTTATTGTATCAAATAATTTAAAATTATTTGTTTGAATAATTAATTTTATTTTATTTGCATACAAATTTTATTGTATTTTGCTAAATGCAATAATCTAAAATTATATTCTTTATATTTTATGTAAACACCGGACCGGTAATTTTTGTACAAATATTTAATTTTCTTTTTTTTTGCATACACATTTTATTGTATTTTGCTAATTGCAAAATGGCATTACTCCGCTTTTGAGAAGCATAATTTTATCGACTGGAAATGGTAATATCGCACCAGCACCAACCTTACCCATTAGCGGTTTCGTCCGTTCCCCAAATATCCCTTTAGCACCCTTTCGTACGTTGGGGGTAGTTTACCCGCGTTCATTTATGTTTTTTTTCCTTTTTCCTGCCACCCAAAGCACCGTCCTTTTGTTCACTATTACGTGGTAGAGAAAAGGAAGGATAAAAACAGCTCCGTCGCTGTGATGGCGGTGGTGTTATTCTGCGCGTCTCGATTTATGAGTTCCATTTAAAATTCTTCTACCCTCTTGTTTTTAGTTTTTTTTGTTCCATACCACTGTGCACACAAAACGCGTTGTTCTGCTGACCCGTCCCACAGGTCCCGGGATAAGGTTTATGGACTTGCGATAGTAATTGCCGCATTTCTCGCATCCATATCCTGATGGTTGAATGGTTTTGCTTGATCCGAGTGCGATTCCAACCCTCACTCCCAAAACGTGTGCAATGGTGGAGGTGCCAGGTGTTTTTTGTTTCGTTTTTTTTAATTAATTTTCATTTCACTGCACCACAAAAGAGCTGTGTATGTGCGTGAAGGAAACAGTCTTAACGGGTAGTTTTCCACGGAGGAGGGGTGAAAAAAGGAGACACATGGAAAGCGATAAGAAAATGGAAAGCAACAAGGATATTTAATGGAAGAGAGGGTTGAAGGGGAGTGTAGGAAGTGGAGAAAAAAAAACAATATAATTTAAATCTTATCTCGCAAGGGAAAATGGCACCAAACGGCTCCATCGTACTACGCACCGGTACTCATTTTCCATACACCTTGTCTTACCCCATTTCTTAGCAATTACTAGCGAAACAGGGGGTAAGAAAACGACCAGGGGAAAGTAGCAAAATCAACACCGAGATCCTTCAAACTCCGTGCCGCAGTACAGCAGAACATACTCGGGCACAGCACTTTCTGCTGGCTGATTAAAATGGTACCGTGTGTGCGATAAAAAGCAGCTTTCCTTGCAATCCTTTCACAACCCTTATCCACACACAGAGACACGCACACAACCCCCTCTATCCACACTTCAGTTTTCTTACCCCTTAAAGACACACGGCAAGTATAAGAAAGTTGGCATGCAAATTTCGCAAACAGCCCGCTAGCAATTATAATTAAACACATGATTATCACATGGAAAACACTCACCAAAACCCGTTCCCCAACACACACCCAAACTCCTCATGCATGGCTCGTGCGATTATGACGATTACACAACCGGGAAAACCAACCAGTACTGGGGTGGGGAAAATCGCGAGTGATTCGACAGGACCTTAATTCACTTTTTATGGCCATTGATATCGGTGCTTATCCTTCGCAGCGATGGGGATGGCAAACGACAAATGCTTTCCCTATTTCCCGCCAACCACGAATGCTTTTGTTTTGCATTTTTGCTCTTGTTTGGTTTTGTGGGCAAAGAGGGGAAGGAACCGAAGGGTGCAAACAAAAAGGCCCAACGGCAATGGAAAGAAGCGATTGCTATCGGGCACACACACACATACACGGGGAGAATTTTTCCAGCGCGGCTTATATCCACAAGGACGGAAAAATTGCTTATCAACCCGCGCACGCGATCGGGTGAAAAATCACGAACGAGGAAATATCGCACACTGTGTATCGCTTTCGCTCTTTCGCGTTTTACGTTTATAAATAATTTTAATCCGTTTTCTTTAATGTATTAAGAGGGCCAGGATAAGATTTTCCTCGCCGAAAGCAGTGTTACACTGCTGTGCGAAATACACTCGCTACCTTTGGTGCGTATTTCTGTCGAAGGTACAAAATGTAAAATATTGTTTATCACGTGATGACCCGGTTCACTTACTTTGGGTACAAATAGTTTTCGCAAAAAAACAAAACACCCCTGCCTACTAATGGAGAACGCTAACGTTCTGAAAGCGGGTGTTATCGGGCGCGTACATTAACATTCTACTAACTGTCACAAGCGAGTACACTATCGCTAGGTTTCGAAACCCGATAAGCAAACGGAACCATTCTGCATTCGTACGCCAGTGGCGGAATGAAGTCATTACCATTTACTTGGAAAACGAGCTGTAGAACCTGCTCATGACTAACGGCGCGTAACAACTAACACTCAACAACGATAAACTTATGTGCTACAACTTGAGATGGGCACAGTGAGTGAGAATAAATAAGTGAATTTAATTAAATGAGTGTGATTTAACTCATTTGAATCATTATATTACTAGTGAGTCATGATTTTTTGAGGCGATTACTCATTTACTCATGAATTAACTCATGATTCAATTCACTCATTAGGGTGTTATTTCACTCATGATGTATTCATGATGAGAGTTCTGAGCGATTACCCCTTAAAAAACGATTAAAACGATAAACGAGAGTAAAAAAAAGATTACCTCAGAATTTACTCATTGATGTGACTCACTCACTCAGATTCAATTCACCTTAGTGAGTTATTATCACCATTTTTAGTTTTAAAATTTGTTTGAGTAAGTGAGGTCTAGAGTTAATTAATTTTTCTTAACCTCCCAAATACTCAACCCATTGATTGCTTGATAGGAAATTAAATAAATTCTACTACCCATGGAACAAAAATCTCTCCAACTTAGGGACACTCCGGGGTATTGCTGACATGTCTCCTGGAAGCCGGTTCTACCATTCCACCGGACGACATCCGATAAGATAGCATCGGCCAAACCCACTTAGCCTATTTAAAGCGCACGAATTACCCCGATAGGGAAACTTCAACGAATTTCCTTATCCATGCGTGTTCATCCCGCTCCACATTCTGGGACAAAGAGCAGCGGAGAGTGCTGGTACGTTATCGCCCGGTATCAAAGCGGATGGGTGCGCGATAACGCTTCCGAAGGAATTGAATTAAATGCAGCCCCCCAAAAGCGAGCTTGATTAAAAGCCCCCGATAGGGTTTCGAGGTGGTTTGTGTGGATGTCGTTGAAGTAGTCCGATGAAAGATACCCATGGTATGGAATTCTTTGTTGAACGTTTTGCTTTGCAGCCATCAACAGACGAGGTGTTTTACATCCTTTTCGAAGGGATTCGGGTTTTTACTACATTGAAGAAATCGAGAACGCACAAATCTATTTATTCTGTGGGCAAAATTTATTGAGAGGAAATAAGTGACACTTGGTACGGTTTTTGTAAACACTGGAGAATTCCCTTCGCCTGTATATCTCCATTTGGTTGATTTATTTTGTGAAACAATCCTTACGGAGCAGCCCCGTTCCATCGTACGTGAAACATAAATTTGTATTTATCATCACGCGTCAAACGCCGAACGCGCACACAAAGCCCACGTGGAAAGCATAATAGTGACAATTTAGTTATAAAAATACACTCACACCCATTCCATCGGGCAATAGTTCGGGTGGGATAAAATATGTCCAGACCGGCAACAAACGGTGCAACACAAAAACAACACTAATAAGTGTCCGCTTTCGAATGCTATGTGGTGTTGGAGCGTTTTTTGTCCGACTCAACCAGAACTTCCAGAGCGTGGCTCCCAGCTGCAATAACTCAGGTGCAGCGAAAAAGCACCCCACAGCTCGGTCAGTTTGTGGCAAGTTAAAACACCGAAAACTATTGCGGATTAATGAAAATAAAAACCGTGACAGCAGGATTCGACACCGCGAACTATCGGAGTATGGGGACAGAAGAGTCCTAGCCAAAGCGCCCATAAACCAACAAAAGGCACATAAATACCACCGGTATAACATAAATAAACAAAAAATAAATAAATATCTAAATTGCGAAACAATAAACCGGCCCAGAAAAAAACACTGGACAAGCTGTAGGAATAAGTGGTGATGGTCGTTTGGGTTGAGGCCCTATATAAAAAAGCATAGAATATTGGTTGGACTGCAATGGAGTCACACTGCGAGAGAAGTGATGTTTTGATACCTCCCCGTTTACTCCCTGCTGCGCTTTACTTACCCATGCCTGTTGCCATAATTGCGCGGCATTCGATTGTCATGCCGAGTTGCATTCGGTGTCGAACGAATTGTTTACTGCTGTCCTGCTTTCCCGGCGTTGTTGGAGACAAAAAACCTCGAATTGGCCAAATATTTCACATCTCCCAAATCGTTGCAGGAGCAGCAGCAGGAGTGGAATTGCTTTTTATAGCGATTTTTATTTGATTTCACAGCTCCTGACCATTGTGGATGGGTTTTTGTTTGCTCTCCGTTTGGGACGTTGGCCTGCTTTTTTTTGTTTGTTTGTAAAGTGGTCTTCTTTACCACTGCAGCAGGACAAGCAAGGACTCGTTCACGAGAAGTAAGGGTGTGATGATTTTGCTGCTTCGTTGTCTGATGTTTTCGCACGTTCGATTGTTGATGTTGAGCTGCGGAGCTAGCTGGAACCACCAATATCGGCAAACACACCGGAGATGTATTTTTATTGAACTATTTGAAAACGCACCACGGAACAGCAGCGTGAAACGTAGGGGGGTGCCATTTTTTGATATTTATTTAACACTGCATCAATACACTTCTTGACAAACAAATACTGGAGCATTTTTCTTCACTTTGCAATCAATTTTTATCTTAATAATTTAAGTTTAGCACTTAACTTTAATATTTTGTTTAAAAAATAACTTTCTTTAATATTTTTTTAAACTCATAGTGAGAGTTAGAATAATTCTCATTACCATAGCTCACTTAGCTCACTCACTTGGGAAAATCATAGTGAGAAGCCAGTATTTGTGAGAACATATATTTTGATATAATTATTTGATTATCGAAACTATGTTTTTCCATGAAACCAAACAGAGTTTCAATCATTTATCCGATTTTTAAATATGTTTGTTCAAATAAGTGATTCAAAGAAACAACCCACCAATAAAGGTGTTTGAAGCTGTTATCTTCAATAAAATAAGATTTTTAGGGTGGTTGTGAACTGTGTGGCCCTTTGGAAAATGAAATTAACGGTAACAATGCATCGAAGCCTCGCAACGGATGCCATCCGGTTCAATTTTAAACGCGTGTGGTTAACATTCAGTACGGTCAAACCACACTGTACAATGTTGTTTGTTCGCGTAGTGCGCATTCATCTCCACATTCGCTACAGCATTATTCACAACTGCTGCTGTCCACCCTGCCTTACCCTGGGGGCGGGTGGCCACAACAACCTCCAAAAAGGGAGCAGCACGTAAAATACAATTTACTTGCCGATACAGTACAATATTAATGCCGGCCCGATACCGGTCGTCCCGCAGAGGCAATAGATTGCTGCGCGATAAGAGCCGCAGAGCCAAAGAGACCACAGCACATAAACACAAACACACACCCAGAGCACGGCGAGAAACCATCCCGAAACACTGCGAGCAGCGCAACGTACGTGAGGCGATGAGTGTGCGATGTGAGGAACGCCGTTTGCTCACACCGTTGGCCGCTTCTCACTACGAAATGAGCGAGACGGGTGGCGAGTGAGCTAACCGTGAGCCGTGTGTCGATTGTTATCGGCTTTGGATCGATTTTCTGTCACCTTCCGCAGACCGAGTCCACCAACGTGGCACGCACCAACCCGCCTCTTCCAAACGAATATCACACAACGATGATGATGACGGTGGCGACTCGCACTGTGCGCGGTTCGGATGGTATAACGCTATCTCACCATGGCCATATATTCGCATGTGCGACGACTGATTTCGTCGCTCCGATAGCAGATTTTACGTCGCTCTGTGTTTACCGGGTTTTGTAGATGTGTCCAGGCGTACAAACATACGTACAGTTTATCGTGCACACCCACAACAGCAGCAACAACAATAACGAGGCTGACCAGCAAACATACCGAGGCGATAAACTTTTGCCATCAAGCATAACGAATTTCGGGCACTTTTTGAATATAAGCATTTTTGCTTTTAACTCACATCGCCACACTTGCGGATACGAGGTTAAACAAAAGGGTATGATAAACTTTTAAAAAGAACATACACATGTATTCACAAACACCCTGGCTCACTATTCACTTTATCAGCAACGACACATCACACCGGTGACATGCAGGTAGATCGGATGATAACGCTCATCACAGCCGCATTTACCGTGGATGGTTGACGTTCGCAAACGCAAAGGTAAAACAATCACGCAAAATACATACACAAATTCACACACACACACGGGCGCGCGCGCGTTCAAGTTGCATCAAACAACTATTCCAAAAGCACATGGATCACGACCGTCGAGAATGGAACAGCAAAGCGCTCCTCTTAAAACGTGCAGGTGCGGCTCTCTGGGAGAGTGAAACGTAACTGAAAACGAACGATTTCATTCAAAACGTTCATGGTAGGCCCTTGGGTAGATTTGGACGAACGCGTACGATAAATTCGATGTAAACAGAGAAAGAGAGAGACAGCGAGGGAGAGAACTGACTAAGATGTGAGCAAAATCAGCTAGCTACGCTCGCCATTCTCGTACACGGAATGTTAGTTTATAGAAGGATATTCCGGATAAAAAGATGGGTGAGTCAGTGTGTAGAAAAGGGAGAAAATATTTTACTGCACTTTGTTGGAACGAGGAAAAAATACATCGAAGGATATACGGATAGAAATTCGTACACGCGGAAAGGATTTTCTCACCCGTGCGAATGATAAAGGTCAGCGAGGCAGCTGATGTGTGCAGTGATAAGTGTGATCACGAACCCGGTCGTACGACACGTGCCGTGTGCCGGTGGCGAACTTGCATGTTTCGGTAGGGTTCGCCGCTTCCCCTCCAGAAGATACGGTGAGATCTTTCCGACGGTATGTATCACGCTTGTGATAAAGCGGGGACTGGATATGGTGACAGGCGCATGGTATGGAACACCATGATCAGCACATCCTGGCTAATCCCTTTCCCTCAATCCTTAAAAGGATACCACGAATGTGACTTTTCGAGCGTGAGATTAAATCAAAACGAAACGAATTGAAGGGTGAATCACATTAGCAGGGAATTAACTTTATTTTTTTGAAATTCAATCCGGAGGTCGAGTCTATTTCCGTTGTGGTGTCCTATCTACCCGGTACAATGTCATTATTAGATCAGCTCTTGATGATAGGGACTTTGCTTATCGGTAACACATTGTGCTGCCTATAAATAGTTGAATGCTAACGAAGATTTTGTACACCACGTGTTGGATGCCGAAGAGCAAGAATTCACAGACAGAATCACAGAGACAGTTTTATTTCGGTAACCGTTATCGAGCAAAACATCTTGCAATGTGCGACTTTGAGTCGATTTTATATTTGACTTCGGTGTTTTCAAAAACCACCGACAGTGTGTGAGCAATCCTTTTAACGGTTAATCTTCTCCTAAGTGGATCTTTATGAGTCATTTTCGAAGGAAATGGGAGAAAGAACACGAAAAAAACACAGACATCAAACATCTTCTGTCCGAGAGGGGTATTGTATCTCCTAAAATATGACATTCCAATGGCTCGAGCCGGGTTTTGATAACAACCGAGCGAAGTAAGGGACAGACAGAATCAAATCATCTTCTGCTCGAAAGGTTTTTGCTTATCGATCGTGTACATTTGTCTCCAGCGGTGCCCATCTTCCAAGGATGTTGGAACATTGTAGCCGAGAGACCGACCCGAACCCGGCAGGAACTTACCGGAATGTATTGTCGTATTCTTTGAGTGAGTGGTTGGTTTTTTTCCTCCTCGGTCTCTTGTCTTTCTTCTTATCTAATGCCTGGCGACGAACGCCTGTGACCCATCGCTGCCGGCGTCGGGTAAGATAACGCGCAATGCTGGCTATGGCTTACAGAACGGCTGTAGCAGGACATACACATTAATGTTTAGAATGAGCTGAGCATAGAACGAACGTACCGGCAAAAAGGGGAAGGAAAGAAACGGACGCAAACGAAAACTCACACAGCTGCACAGCTCGAAAGGAGTACGGGCGGTTTAAGTGTTATCTGGGATTTTTTTTTCGCTTCTTCTTTCACCGTTCGTTCATTTGTGTCTGTCCTTGTGGAAGAGAAAACGCAACAAGGGCCGGTGCGGGACTGTGAGAATGGGAAATACTCCGCGCAAAGGCGCGAAGATGGATGGAACGAGGGAATGGATGAAATTGAAAGATTACTTAACACACGGCAGGAGGCGGCTGAGAGTGAGCATTTCGTCTCCGCCACTTTGGATGGCTTTGGCCGGGCGCTAGAATGAGACGTGACGTGCCGGGGGTCGGTGGAACAAGAATGCATGGAATGGTTTTTGGATAAGGGAAAATAGCGTCGATCGCGAGCTGCTGATAAGGGTGTATTTCCAGCACACTCCCACACACACACAAAAACAGTCTGGCAGGGCAGGTACGCACACCTGCTGGGAGAATGAAAAGCAACGCACAGTACGAAGAGAGTGATCTGCGAGGGTGAGAAGCAAGTGAGAAATGACGACCGTTGCGAAGTGAGAAGGCGGACGACGTGAGCCAGACCTGATAAGGATCAAGGTTAGCCATGAGAGAGCTGAATAAGAGAAGAAAAAACAACTCGTTACCAACGGACGATACAAAGCAGAGTAGTGTACAGACACACATACAAGCAGTGAGATAAACTGTGAAGCTGATGCTGCTGCTGCTGCTGCTGGCCATCGAAGCGGCACAACCGAGCACAACGGTGGATCCGGCTGAACTCCCGGAGGGTATGTGGGTAAGTGCAGCCCTGCATACACTTCCTAAAACTCCCTCCCCTCCCCTCGGTTCCTCGTCCGTTATATGCGGTGCCCGGTTACCGAAAACAAAACAGTGCGAGTGCGCGGCAAAGCGGAGCGAGAGAACCCGACTCGAAAGACCGATCCGAGAGTGCTGATTAGATTTTATTTATCGATAAAATTTTTATACGCCCGGCCGCGCGGAGGAAATGGACTGAGATAGCCGGCACGAGATAAGCGGCAATGCGCCCGCGTTTCTGCCCTCCGAAGTTCTGGTTTTGGCTTTTGTTGGTTGCTTTTGTTGTGTAGGAACTGAGGTTGGAGGGTGGTGGTGATGCGCGGACGATAGTTATTTCCTTCGCTTCTACCCTCAAACCCCGCCACACAACAGGATCGTCATTCGTGTGGGTGATGGAAAGGAAGGTTTGAAGTTGAAGCGATAAAAGCTGATGAACACATTCGCCTGCAAGACGTGCACTAGAGCTCTCGCGATGATGGTGGTTCCCGTCTACGGAGAGATGCCACCATATATGGAAGCACTGGAGACTCTAGCACATGGCGTCTGTACGTTGGGATTGTTATGTGATGATTCAACAATACGTTTTAAGGAATTTATGGCTAAACTAAAACCATTTTATAATGAATCCCACTACATCTAGTAACCATTAGGTCGTCGCGTCACTCTACTTTGACACATCTCATTAATATTGATGTTTGTTTATTTTATTGCATCGCTTGACAGCTTATTAAACACTTGCACGAAATTAATAAAAAAAAAACAAACAAATCTGTCCACAGCGTTGGGTGGCATAAGTATTTAGCGGCGAATTAATATCGTCTCCCTCCCGCCGATCGCTTTGGTAACGCGTCTGAGTTCCACGGTGAGATACGTTTAATGAGACGAACTTGCTACGTGCTGTTCCCTGTGTGTGCGTGTAAAGCGAACCGGTTGGCCAGTTGACAGAACGGGACGGAACTGTGTCGACCGGGCACAGAATCGTGTCGCAAGATCTGATCTCGGTTGAGGTAGTTTTTTTTCTTATTATTATTTCCCTGCCGTATTGTTGAGTCTCAAACCCGCGCAGTATCGATTCCAATCTCGTCTACGCTTGTTCGGAGCTCGCTAGGGGTGGCCCCTGACAACCTTTTGTGTGGGGTGCGTGAGAGAAGGGCAGAAGAGTGGTTTGGTGGTGGTTGGTCGGTCCGGTGGATTCGAAAGATTGTAAAATCCGATTGTCATATCTAGATATTAAACGATGATGGACGGACGGTGCGCGCGGCTACGATGGAAGATCATCGTCCGTTTCCTCGTTCACATCGATCGTGAAGTTGTTTTCGATCGTGCGGATGAAGATGATGACGGTTGAGTTGACGAAGCGATCGGATGAGTGTGATGCATATGAAGCGATTAAAGGGGAGAGAGCAGAAAAAAAAACAAACTACACCGGCAAGTTTCGCGATAGTTTTGCAACGATATCCAGTCGATCGAAGGGAATGAAGCGTTACGGAACGTTCAGAAGCAAATGTTGGTTTGAAAAGTTGAACAACTTTACACCAATACCGTAAGTTTTTACGATACATTGTAAGTATATTAAGTTTTTGGAGGAATTTAAAGTGTAAACTGTCGAAATTTGAATAACAGCATCAGAACAAAATATTGAAAACTTTAGATAAATGGTGATGCGTGTAGTGAAATAATGAATTCGAACAAATGGTAATAAATAACACTACAAAAACAAGTGTACAACATCAACTATTAATAAATGAAACACCTAGAGAAGCTAACAACAGCAGAAAATTAGCTTTTCTCTTTTCCTTTTCTCTCGTTTCTCGTGCTACATTCCTTCCGTCCGTTTCTTTTAAGCGCACGTGTTAGTTTTTGGCAAATTGTTGACGGCCGGCACGTAGCCCCCAGAGTGATTTTAATGGTGTCGGGAAGATTGACGGTGACGATTCACTTCGTCCCGCTATATTAATACGTGTGTGCGCTTCACAGTTGTGAAGAAGAAAGCCAAAAAGAAGAAAGAGAGAAAAACCGAGACAGCGAGTGAGAGACGAACAATCTGACATTGCGTGTGTTGATCGTGTGAGTGAGCGCGTGCGCGTGCGCTCATCACTATTCAGCAATATCAAACCGGCGCGTTAAGTTTAAAAAAATGGAAAAAATTTTAAACCAAAACGGGTTTTTGAAGATTTTTGTTTTGTTTTTATTGTAATAAAATATGTTGCGTTTTCTTGACGGCACGATCATCGAATGAACGCCCAAGCGTTGAAGGGTGGTTGATGCAAAAGGGGTGAAAACCCCCGTTGGCACCCTTAATTAATGGGAAGCGGCATCGGTGCACGCGTGTGTATTAATTTTGGCGCAATCGTTTCAACCACGCTCCGTTGACGTGTTAATGATGTGCAACGTGCGGTGAAAATTTAATTCACATGAAAAATTAATTAAATTGAGGCCATTTTAATTGACAATATGTCATGTCTAAAATACGGGCATTTATTTTATTCAATTGATTTTTTTATCTCCTAATAATCTAATTTTACTAAATAAATCTTCTATAATTTTAGCGAAAAAAAAATCCAAAGCCAACGGATACGATAAAATCAACGCACCAGTGCAATCCTTCGAGCGAGGTTGAAAAGTACCGAGTTGCCAACGTCAAAACATCTTCCCTGTTTATTTCTACCTGTTCGTTATCGAAACCGTTCAATATCGTATTTCAACCCAACCCCCAGACAAAGCGCAGAATACGAACGGAGTTGACCTTTCCAAAGGGGGTAAGTTTTGCAAGCGGAAGAAGAATCTTTTTTCTTTCACTTCTTGTCTGTTTCTTTTGTAGGAGGAAGGCATGTCTGCAGCGTGCACCGAAAAATCAGACGAATGGAGCGACGAAAGATCGCGATAAGAACGTCCGTGTTGTGCTCCCCAAAAATTGAGTCCCGAGATAATCGAATCCTCGGTACCTACCGAGCTCCGAGGTCTTCCGTTCCGTTGTAGACATTCGGTCCTAGAGAACCGATAATTGACGCACGGAAAATGGACGCCCGGTGCTGATAGGGAGATTTGTTCGTTATCGGACGATGGAAAGGGGGGATGGTGTCTGCGGTGGGACGATCGATCGGTCCGGTTTTTATCAAGCTTGTCCGATCGACCATAAAAGCTATTCCCGAGGTCATGTTGATGCTTTTCGGAAGGGTCGTCCCAAACCGATATTCAGTCCCAGTACCCAGGAAGTCAACGTGCTTGGAAGATGATTTTGGAAGAATTCGAAAAATTGCATTCGTGGTAGGAGGTGCCAGTGTGCTAAAATACCAATGCACAATCATTGTGATGCACCTGTATGTCTGTGTGTAGTGGCAGACTATCATAAGCCATCAATCAGAAGCCACGGGGTAGAATCACGCACAGCACCCTCAATTCGTTCCACGCATCCTTCAATCGTATCTCTCACACCCAACGCATGCAACGCCACTATGTTCTGCTGAGCGTTCACATTCAGTGTTTCGGAGTAGGAGAGAGAGTTCCAAAAGCATGGTGGTAGGATGCTATCATTTGTTTTGGGCTAGAGCAACACTCGCTTCCGTCAATGCTTTGCTCGTCTGGATAGTGAAAACCCGCCCCAGGAATCGACGACGAACCCGACGAGGAATGTGGATCGAAAGATCGAAAGCGACCGATAAGCCATGGCAAAAAGAGGTTCTTATCTCGCTTTCGAGCTCACCCATTCGTCTCCGCCTACCTTCCCACTACCTCAACCGGGGAGATACTGAGGACTGTGGAAAAGTTCGTCCTTCGCTTGGAGTTTTGTTTGGTTGCGAGACGACGCCACCACTAACCATTATGTTGACGCTGAGTTCGCTTTGCGACGACTCTGACTCCTGCCCCACACCGACTGACCTGGATCCTGATTGATGGAAACTGATAACGATATTATTATATTTTACAACGTAGATACCGGAACCGGGATGGAGTGGTCCGTCTGGTGGCCTGGTGGAGTTACCGGGCGAGTTCGGAGTGCCGCTGATTACCGCTACAAATGGCGATGGCGAATCGGCGATAGGAGAAATGCGACCCAGTCCCGTAGACAACCTGTGCTGGAACTTTGCGATCCGTGCTGTTTGATAGCCACCATTCCCGAGGACTCTTCAGCAAAGGTCCCTTCCACTGGCATGCACAAAAGATAGGACAGAACTGTGAACCGTGACCGTGAGGGGATTTCACTGCATCGAATCGTCCTCGAACACCTGCACAGCACAGGGACACATCGTTGCGTTTGCTTATCGCGCCTGGAAAACTCTTCCGTCTGGGAAATCGTCCGTGTCGGGCGAGAACTCGTGGCACAACTCACGGGCTCACAGTAATGGCAAAACGGCGATGGCGACGTCGTCTTGATAAGATCAAAATTCATACAACAAACGAACCCACGTCCTCCTCCTCAAATCCATCTCATTGCGTCTCACTTTCAACTCACTCGAACTCTCTCTCTCTCTCTCTCACACTCACAAGAGCTCGTCGCTTCATTTCTTTCATATTACTACTGGCAGACAGGAAAGCCTCGCTATCTATTACTTCCACATCGCAGTTTTGCTTTCCATGCTTTCCAAGATCCTCCGCCGAGATTTCGTGGAAAAAGTAACTCCACCTGCATTCTCCTTATCCTGAACCATGATAAATCGTACCATCGAGCACACCAAACGTACAGGCAACAGCGTCTTATCGGTCGTTTCACTATCTCTGTTGGCGGGAAGCTTTTTTCCTCCAATGTTCCAAACGCATTGGGGAGCTTTTTTCTCTTTCTTTTTATATCTACTTTCCCTATCTCAGTAGATGTTTTTCCTCCTGTTGGTTCTGTCGATTTTTTCCCCTTATCTTTTCGTTTTCTTTTTTCGGGTTTTCCACCAACTTTGGTTTTCTAGCACGATTTTCCATCTATTTATCTTTTCTTTCTCGCTGTAATGGCTTCTTTACGTTGCGTGTTTCAGCGTACGATCGTGGAAAACGGTGGAAAACAGTTCCTTATCGCGTTTCGTGTAGGGAAAAGCCATTTTCCTCGCTGTCCACAGTCTTATCGCACGTTCGTTGTTCGCTTGTGCTACAACACCATCACCACGACGAGGCTCCGGGTGGTTGTTATCTTTCCATCTTGTGGCTCTCTTTTTCTCTTTTTTCGCCAAGGATATTCACCTGTCTTCCAGCAACGGAACGCAAGGATTCCTCGACGATTCGACCATCGTTAGCAAAGTGCTGCACGATTCGCGCACTATCTCATCGGTGCTATCGCGTCGCCATTGCTTCAAAACCGTCCTCCCAGCCACATCCCTTCGTATCGCTTCCTATCGATTGCCTCAGTCGTCCATTCCGAGGACGTCCCTTCTTCCATCCCCACTGACACACCGATCCTCATTCATCTTTTTCTTACCGGACTAAAATCGGCGC
>KB664266.1:4786468-4800068 GCA_000349025.1 Anopheles minimus | reverse complement strand
TGGTTCGTGTGCTGAACACGCCACTTCTGTTGCTGGGCGATTGCTGATACGGAAAAGCGATATAATGTTATTAAGAGGCTATCAAAACAAACCACATACAAATACACACATACAGACGCGACGATGGTCTTACCCTTTAGCGACGCCATCGCAACCCGATGGCTTTCTAGAACTTAGAAAGCCGACGAAATACCGCAAAGTCCTCAGAAAGGGGAAACAAGAACACAAAGACACCGGCGATTGAGAGAAGGACCCGATAACGAAACTGGAAAAGCGGTTTCGGAGAGTTGTCATGTGTTGGAAAAACGTCTTCCACACTGTATGAGATTGTGTGTGTATGAGGGAAAAGTTGGAAAAGTTTTCCTTGCTCATACCGGTTGAGTTGAAGAAACTACAGAGGCTAGACGGTGAATTTGCAGCGAGGACGAAAGGGATGGAGCTGATGTGTGGAGGATATCGCACATGTACAGACCATTAACGAGAGCGAGGTGTCATAAAACTGGTTGGGAATTGGATTTATGGGGAAATTATTTTAATTAGCAAGCGGCTTAGTCTCTTGGAGATATTAAAGGGAGGAAGAGGTATCTTTTTCTAATCATTTTTCGATTTATGAATTATTGATTAAGTAACAATTTAGCTAACGGTTAAAAACTATGTCTAAGAACATGATTATCCACATGTTTTAATATAGGTTTTAATAAATTTCTATCTCTTCAGAATAAGTTTTGAGGACATTCAAGGGAATATTAAGTAGTTCTTGTCAGTTGGCGTTCTTACTTGCAATTGACAAGAATCTTAACATCTACATCCTCCATACGTTTAAATCTATGTTAAACGTTGTGCTAACTAACAATAACATTAAGAAGAATTTATTGATTACAAACGATTTAGCTCTGCAAAACGTGCCAAATTCATCTCTTTATCTTTACACCATCAACAACACCAACAGTCGCACTGTTCAAAAAGGACAGCTCGTCGTCCGAAAGGGATCATTCACGTGCTCGACATCACTAAACACTGTAGGTTGTCCTATCCTTCGCAGGCGTTAAAAAGAATTCCAACCCATTTCCGACACCCATTAGCAGACGAGGCACGACCAGCGCCAGAACTGTGTTTGTGTGTAGAAGCCGTTTCACAGCTGTCCGAACGACAAACCGTCCTTCCGGTGTGTGTGTGTCTGGTGCTTACCGTCGAGAGGATCCCTTTCAAGGTGAATCCGGATTGGACTTGGATACCTTTTTTCTCCCAGAGGACAACAGGCAACAGAAGAAGAGGGATGGAGTGTCACAGACGCAGTGGTAAGGAAGCGATAATCTTCTCAAATGGATCAAATTTAATTTCCGTTTCATTCTCAGACACTTACCCACGTGTTCATTGCGAGTGAGGAGTCCAAGGGAAGCAACCGTCGGATGAGACTCGTGAGTGATGAGTGGCGAGACTCGGTGGAAGTTTGGATTGTTTGGGAATGTTTTCCAAAACGCTCGATAGGAAAAGGATGGACTCTGATGGACGCCTTTTTGCCGTATCGTCTATGGCGCTTTGCAGGATGTGCTCACCTGACCGGTAGATAAAGCTCATCACGGACATGTAACACTTTACTTCGTGAGTCTCCGAGGTTTTTTTTCGGACGACATTGTATTTGTGTAAGTGTATTCGCGTGTTTTATCTCACTTCTACTGTGCTTGAGTGGCAGTAAAAATTCAACCCCCACAATGTCCATCCACAACGGACACATTGACGATGCAGCAGCATAAACACATTCAAGCCTTACTGTTGTCCATTCCCTTCTCTCCTGAAAGGAGTTACGGGGAAGGTGGAAAGAGACCAGACGGGTGGTCATAAAAAATGATAAACGAATGATATTTTACATCATATCGTGCACCTTTTTTAATCCTCTCATTTTCCATCATCAGCATCATCGTCGCTGTTACAATCGCGATGGCGGAAAACTGGATGAGGGTTGCTTTGAAGGGTGACGGATCATGGTTGGTATCGTTCATTTCCTGTTTTGTAGAGTGAACGGGGGGAGGTTAAGGCAACACGGGAAGGACACGAGCGATAAGAGCCAGTTTTAAAATCATACCTTTCGGACATTGGACACCGTGGCGAGATATTACTAATCGTGAAAATGGCAAATAAAACGACATCTTAATGATCGTCTCCAACTGCCTCGTGTCTTGTACTGTGGGTCCCTTTTTTCCCTAATGTCCTTCGAGGTCACCCTTATGCGTCGCTATAAAACGCCGGAAAATTAAAGACACTTTTTCTGGCCACGTTGTAGGAAAAAAATGGAAATAAAAGTTTGACCTACGCGGCTGTCCTTGGAGAGTAGAGAAAAATGGACATAAACGCAAGCCAATGGAGCGTTTGCAATTAAAATGGTAGCTTTTTTGGAGGTTTCCACCTCCATCCTAGAAGGTGCAGTGGCGATTAAAAAAGAACATTTGGTCACCTTTTGCTAAACACACACACCGCTATATCCTTTAGTTCGAGGTTCTTCCATTTGCAAAAGATTATCGTTATTCTCCATTAGCTCACACAAATCCTAAACGGCTAAAATTCTAAATGAACTGAAAAGCGTAGGATAACCGAATAACGGAGCGGGAAAACTGCACGCGTTGGTGGCAGGAAGCGAATTAAAAGACGCGCAATCTTTCCCACCATGATTTTTCCCATCTAAATAAGCAAATTGTCCCCGGCATTTGGCATGCTAATCGGGGAAATCTGTTTTAATGGTTCGTTTTGGTTGGACGGCGAGGGGCTAATGGAGATATAGAGCTATTAAAATATAAAATTAAAACATTCCTTCAGTATTCAATTAATTAAGCATTCTTTAAACATTTTTCAGTGTTTCTCATCAACAAAAAGTGTAAAGAATAGTTGAACAGCCTTTACTCCAATCCTTTGAGTTGAGATCACTGAGTCCTAATCCTTATCACATTCAGACCAATTGGAATTCTTTTTCTTATCCGAGAAAATATCCCTGGCTATCCCTGCCAATAATCGTAAAACCCGTCTCGGACGTTGAAACATGCAACGCTTCTGCTTAGAACCCAACCTAATCAACATAATCTCTCAAATCTTCCCAAATAACTTGGGATACTATCCCATCCTCCTTTAGCTTCTTGGCCAATGGAGATGCTTTTAAATATCACTAAAAAACTTTATCAACCCTTTGCCAGCTCTTCAGACGAATAAAAAATTCCATTCCAGTGAGGAAAATGGAGAGAAACCATCCCTTCAAAAAACGAACCCAGAAGTCTTAAACTGCTGACAGTGCGTGACTGTTTAGTGTCGCGAAAAATCGCGAATAATCACACTTTGAGGATGGTTGACAAGCGATACAGAATAGAAGGGTGACTTCGAAACACACTATCAGTGCCTAGAGATCGGATTCATTTAAACCAAAGCAACCATCCACTCAACTGTTAGGCAAAAACCCCATCTCCTAATCTCCATCATAATCCTACTGTAAAGTGAGATATTGGAATGTGAAGCAACCCTTGGGTGAGGTGAGAGATATCGATCCTCTTAAAAACACTTTACAGGTGAGTGAGAGGATTGAGTGTGAGATGAGTTCAAACGTCACTTCTATGGAGACGCCTAGTCGCTTGTGATCGATGGAGCAGCTGTTTGACGTTTGTCGATTCGGATGACTGTTGTAAACTGCATCAACACCACTGAATGCCATTGGCCGGACGTTATCAGTTGAACAATGCGGATAAGCGAGCACTGACGGACTGACTGACAACCGTCGTGGGAAGACACAAAAAACGAGTTTTCATTTGATTAGAAATGCAACCAACAATGTGCAGTGGAACTCGGAAGGGATATCGATGCACTGTCAAAGCAAAACGTGGAAAACTAATGTATGGGAAATCATACCAAAACGTATCCACAGGACGAGAGATATACACAAAAAAACCTGGATGGGAACAAACATGTCCATCCATCCGCATTCTGGCCGGATGTCTAATCTCGCAAACGTCAACCGAGACAACTGGTGGAACTGTCCTCGTTCAAGTCCACGTCATCACTGGGAACTGGGAGAAAACAGCATTTTGAGGCGATGATAGTGGAAAACTTCCCACCGTGGATGGAAAGAGGAAGTGCGGTGACATTCGATAGCGATAAGCCCGTTACCCGATAGAGTCCAACTGTCGAAAAGAATTTGACGTAGGGGATGCTTTTTTCTATTCTTTTAGTTTTTTGGAAGTGATCTTTACAAGGCTGGAATCCATCATGGTTCCCGCGAAAACCCCTTTCCCGGACGCTTATTGATTTGATGCACTCACATGCCAAAATGGAATGGAAAGCATAGAAGAACACGGGAACCTTTTTGTTGGAAGTTGACGTGGAACTATTCTTGAATATTCCCTAACCGTTGGAATTCGTGATTTTTGTCCTTTGTTGTGAGTGAGATGGAGTCTTGTCACATCAGGCAAGAGTAAGGGAAAGAACGAGACCGTCACAGGACATTGGGACATGGAGAAAAACCTTCAGAACAAAGCTCCACCATCCAAACACACAACAGAACACAACGCTTCATTGTGCCGGAAGAATCGTTGTCGACGCATCGCGATGCATTCGAAATGCATTCGACTGTGCGCCAACGGCAAGAGTTGTTTCAATTGATATCCGTCGAATCCAGTCCGTAGTTCGCTCGCCTGATGGCTGATGATGGCGATGGCATGGAGGACTTTCGTGTGGCGTTCGATTACGAACGAATTTCCCTGGCGTGGTTCATCTTCGCCAAACGGAATTGTTGGTGATGTTTGGATCGAATTCATCAGCTCATCCATCGCTTCAACTGAAGGCCGTTCGGTTCGATTTTCCAACACAAAACAGTTCCTTCTGCGGAGAACCGTTGACAATCGCCATTCACAATCGAGCTGCAGTCGGAATGCACCTTCATCGGTCGGAAACGGGTGTTCAAATTGGGAGGAAAATGCCTCTTTCCCTAACCACGAGCTAGAATTTCCTCGTAGGGAAGGAAAAAGGATGCTTCCGATGGAAAGTGCGTGATTGCATTCCACGTTGCGTTTGGAGCGCTTGCAGTAGAAAAGTGCGCGTTTCTTGCATTGTGCCGCGGTTTCATTTTTATGTTCCTGTTGCCTTCCATTCCAACAGACTGTTGTTGAGGCATGGACCATTGGCGCGAAATTCTGATGCAGCTTCCTGCTGGGCAATGACTGCTGGAGAACCGTTTTTCGTGGAATGTCGCCAGTTCTTCTCGGTTGAAGTGAAGAAAATAGGGCGCAAGGGCAGAAGGGATGCTTTCGGGTCAATTGTAATCGACCGTTGATGCACTGAAGTTCAAACATCGTTCGCGAGGTGCATAGAGGATGTCAGTCGGACAAAAACAGTGACCACCGACGAAGCAACGCAGATGCAATGATCTGTCCTGTGGTTCTTTCGCATGTTCGCTCTTGAAAGGCCGGCGAATTCACGCATCGTTTAGGAAGCCATTTTTCTAACTCTTGGACAAAATCCAACACGGAAGAACGCGAGTGGACGATGACAGGAAGTTTGATGAATGTTTGAAGTGATTAGTTCAGCGTTGGGCACAATTTAATTGCCTCGTTTTTAGACATTAGGAGGTTTTATTGTTTAACTAAGCTTTATCAGAGATTTTGGTGCGGTGTTGGTGCCGTGACCAGGATTTTCACTAAGATATGCCTTAAATACGATTTTCATGAAAACACCTTAATCCTTCTAGCATTTGTTTTAACTTACAACATAGAATATTGTACAGAAAATCATTAGACCCCATTGGAAGTATTGGAATTGCATCTATAAACCTCCAACATCCTTGAAAGTCACGAACAACGTTTCTTTCCGTTTCTTATCAGTGCTTACGCCAGCATAAGGAATATATACTTCAATCAATCGCCCATGATGGTGCCAATTTCATTTTAAATAACTGCAACACTAAGGGAAACCCTTGATGAGAAAATCTTCAAGTTATATGCAACCGCTGCAGATCCACACTCTTCCATCATTCCATTTCTTACTTCCCTCATCTAAGCCGGATCGGAAAAGCAAACATCATTGCGTCGGATCGATTTCCTCTTCCATCGATCAATCATGATGTGGGAAGAGAAGAAAAACGCTGCGAGAAGGAAGGGAATGCTTCATCTTTACATCAGTTAGTTCGCCATTGTAGAGCGGAAAGAGGAAGATGGCGAGAGTAGGACCGTCTGACATGAGGGTTTTGCAAAAAAAAACTTAAGGGTTGAAATAAAACAACGAGTGCAAGATGCAGCGGGTGATTTGGATGACTTCTAGAGGAGATTGTGCACTTGCCAGGCACGACGATGGAGTCCTCCATTCCTCCTTTAACTCTTCTTGAAGCCGACTTCGATTAGCATTCGATGCCAGTGGTTGCCAACTGCCAGTCGACCGGAAGCGATACGAGAGAATACTCCGTTCCCGGTGGGCGCTTTACCGCAATGGCGATAGAGAAGGAAAAGAAGCCGACAACTTCAGGATAACGATGTGGGAAAAAGGATTTCTTGGGGGTCCTAGAACCAAAAAAAGCAAGGACTTGTGTTTGAACAAATGATAAGCACGATATGCCGGATGCATTGAAGAAGGAAAATCGAGGAAAACGAGCCCGATCCTTGACTGAGGCAGGCGAGAACGATTCACTCGAGATCCTGATGCACCAGAATGATTGAGCAGATTTCGAAAGTTTTCCAAGCGAGGCTCCCCTACCATCGAGGAATCACATACACTGCAGGCAGGAAATCTTCACGATACTGCGATTTTAAGAATCTTCCCTTGGGCCCCTTTTTCCAACCCCAAAACCCCAATCCCCCTGTTCAAACCCACTGGAGCAGTCGTTTAGCGAAACAAAGTTTGCGGCTTCATCCGGTTTTGATTTCTCACCACCTCAACCACCTCCGCTTGTCCTTCGGTTGAAGGATATTTATTCTTTTTCTTAGCCATCCCAATGCATCCTTGCATCTTGAAGGATCCCACCAGCATTGGCGTCCTCATGCCCGCTCGTTAGAGTCGTTATCAGTGGCGATGCAACGTTCGTTCGGAACGTTCTTTGCCCGGTTTGACGCTTCATAAAGTTCATCATCATTTCCTCATCGGCGTTTCCATCCGAGTTGCTTCTGCTGGAATGCATTCCTTTGGGCTGCAGCACAACGATTGCAGCATGCATCTTACACTCCGAGTCGCTGTGTGTTGAGTGCTATCCGACGAGAACTGAAGCGACTGGCTATCAGTACGATAGAAGGGCAGGAAATCACTGGAGAAGTTGGAAAGAACTCGCTTCCTCCACGAAAGTTGTCTCGGCTGGGTGGGATGGAATCGGAAGAAGGACGAAACGATCTGCAAACACTGAGCAGCAGCACTACAGGACAGAGGGAAAAAGTACTCTTCTTTGGGTTGGCTGTTTGAAGAAGAAAAGGCTCTGCAGTCGGACTGATACCGAACATCGTTGCATCCCTGGGCTTCCTATCGCTCTGTTGCCTTGCACTGAAATCGGATTCCGGATTGGTTCCGAACGCGTCAAAAGTGTCCGGAGCCCACAATGCTTGCGTTGGTGTTCCTTTTCCACAAGCCACGATGTCTAAGGGTTCTGGGTGACGTTAAATATTATTTATAAAATTTCGTATCACACAATTTATAACAAAACTGCATCGCACAAGATTTGTTCGACTGCGAACGCGATAAAACGGTTCGGTTCCATGCATTTGGGCTTGGAGTTGGAGTGAGAAAAAGTAGGAAGTGACATTCATGCTGTGTCATTGTAGGGAATGGTGTGACTTTGTAGCTGTGGATGTTGATTTTCCTGCTAGCGTAGGAACAGTTTCTAAACAGCCATTCTCAGCTTCAAGCATAAAGAAGGACACCTAATCCGACATCTCGTTTCTCTCACCAAGAATTCCATGGATGCCTTCTGCCCAAACCAAACGGCACGATAAACGACGACATTTTATTTCCGTTGTCGTAATAATATTCGGAAAGATTTCCCCGGTAAACGGGACACCGAGGATGGAATGAAAAATGCACGACTTTTACCATGCGTCGGGCGATTTCGTAGCTTTTTCCATTTCCGGTGGGATCGTTCAACGATCGAGTGCTTTCCTTCCAAACGGTGTGGCCGGAAAATATCGTTCAAACGGGACGGAACGGATCGGTTGTTTGCATAATGATGAAGACGTTCGATAGGTTCCGATTTTGACACTCCATTATCGGGTTGGAAAGTTGCCGTCGGATTATTGCCATTTATTCCTTGCGCTGGATGGACGATAAATGGCTGCCGGGTGGAACGGTCCAAGGCTGTGGAATGTTGTAATCTGTAGTCCGCACACGTTGGACGATTTTTATGAGAAGTAGCAAAAGGATATTGCACACATTTGATGATCTTTGCAGAGCATGATTTCCGGTTCCAGCTTGAAGGTTGGAACTCTTTTATCATATTCGTTTAACTCAGTGGACTAAATCAACAGCCAATGTTTTTAGCTATAAATCAAACATTTTTTCACTTACGCTAACGAAACGATCGATCTTCCAATGGCAAGCGAAGGATCATCGCTCCATCTCATTTCATCCCGAAGCGTAACTTACCTGCAATGGACAGAGAAGAAGGGATAAATATCGCAAAAGAAACATAGAACGACAATATGGCCACGAGGATGTGCATGATGAAATTTATGCACGGTCACACAGTACGAAGGATGGTGGTGGCCATAGCCGAAAGGATGCTGCTATCTAAGATGACTCCAAGCGACAGTGGCTTTCTCCATCGAACCGGGGACAGTTCAGGAAATCAACAATAAATTCTCACCAACCCTCCGAATCGTTACGGGCTGAAATAGCGGAATCTATCACCCTATCTCGCTTCGTCCAGAGTTTTAGTACGCCGCGAAGCAATGGTTAATATTTATTTCCTCCCGGAAAGAACGAACCATTTTCAATTTCGAATTTATTTGCAACGCTTTTACGCGATTGAAAGTTATGCATTTGGTTTCGCTATTCACAGTGTTTTATTTTGTTTGAGGAACAATAACTTGACTCCGTCTCCTGCTCTTCGTATGTGGACGACATGACTAGCTTCAAAAGGGGCAATATACGCTCGAACGTGGGCAACAGGGTGTCCGCGAAGTAGTAACACGCGTAAAGAGACCTTGCCGCCAAAGAGCATTCGTCATATCCTTCACGGCGTAATCGAATCACACAAAAATCCCCTTCCAGGTCGTTATCGAAGACGTCCGATTTGAGTGGACCGAACTGCAGCTTGAATCGGTCTGCAAATGGTCCATGTTTGTCCGAATAAAGTCCCGCCCGGATGACGAAACACCGCAGCAGACAGCGCGATTGGTCTGTGCTCAGGAACAACTCACTCGAGCTGGTACAGTTCTCGAAGTACGACAGCGGCATACTCAACACATCGAGACAGAAGTGCATGGATTCGGCTAGTCGTTCGTCACTCAAGGGTACCACCTTGGGACAGTTGAGGAGCTCACCGTACTGCTGCAGATAGCACTGGAACGTTTCGTACGCTCTGCTACACAATGCATCACCTTCCGGTGCTTTATTCTCAATGCAGCGTGCCGTTCGCTCGCTATACGTCGAGTCGCCGGCATCCGGCAGGAAGAACTGCTCTATAACGTGCGTGTTAAGCACTCCGTCCGAGTTCCACCAGTTCAGTAGCAAACCGACGCAACGGATCATAAGTTTGGTTTTCCCATCGTTCGAATAATTATGCACCAGATACTGGTACAGACGGTGCTTCGGAAGGTTCAGATACGTAACACACTCATGCTGTGCCTGGGCAAGACCTTTTTCGATCGTACCGTGCTCGCTGAAGGCAAAGGTACCCGACCCAAACCAAAGAGACACAAGTGCAGCGACACACAACCGGGCGGAAACCATCGTGAAGAATTACTACCAAGGAACAGGGCAAAAAGTGTACGGCTTTATAGGTACTGCTGCAATCGTGCATGACTGAAGACGTGATCTGAGGTATAAACAACGTCATTTATCATAGTCGGAAACAGGAACAGCCAAACTATTTCAGATGAATTGTTGTTGCTCTTGAGTTGGATATGATTAAAATGTAACACGCTAACGAGGAGATTACAAAATAAACAATTCCGGAACTGAGCAATTAACCGTCAACAGTACATCCTGAAGCATCTTCGGATAGATAACATGTGAGATAAGTTTCAATGAAAGGAAATAATAGTTATTTAGTTATTTGACACTATGCAATGTATTTTTTGCTTTATTTGTGGCAGCAACTGCTCAGGAGATAAGTACTGT
Source organism: Anopheles minimus (assembly GCA_000349025.1). Lineage (NCBI taxonomy): Eukaryota > Metazoa > Arthropoda > Insecta > Diptera > Culicidae > Anopheles > Anopheles minimus. The sequence goes on along the minus strand of KB664266.1, from coordinate 4,789,784 downwards.
CGTCTAAAACTTGTTGATGAAGATCGTTGAAGCCACTAAACACTTCACACATTGCATTATGACATTCGATGTAGTAATTCCATTATTACTTTTCTTCAGATTTCGATGAACCTGGGCAATCTTCTATCTAAGGTCCTCAATCGATCCGCTCATAGTATATGTAGGTGAACATCTAACAAATTCACAACACTAACTAACAAAATATATAACTTGTAAATTCCTGAATTTTCGTTCTTTATGACTCATGTACCGACACGTAAAACCAGAGTTTGATAAGCATTGTATCCACCAGACCAGTTATATTGGTTTAATGTACCATATCGACCTGTTTACCTTCACCACGGTAGATAAACCAGCCGCCTAGTTGTTGGCATGTTTTTTATTCCAAATGGCCCTCAGTAAGCTCCACACAAAAAGGCTCAACAAGAACCAGTTCATATGACCGCAGCCAGTTGTGGGTACTGAGCCATGAAACAACGTACGTGGGTGTTATAGTTGCGATAAATTGAAATCAGACGCTTTCAGAAACGCATTTCAAATTTCACATACATATGACTCCAACACCAACCAGAGTTCCATTAAAAAAAGGAAACAACAGAGAGAGGCGCCAGGACATTCGTGTTGGATTTTTATTGCCAACTTTGGCTGTTGCGTACCTTTCGGGGAGGTAGTAATTAATTTGCAACTGATATGGAATTTTCCTTATCAACGCCTTCGTTCAATGGAACCGACGGGTGATATCGGAATCCTACAGTAATAACGCACTGGAGTTGGTGTTTCGAGGCCGATAAGAGTTTGAGCTTCGAATGGGAACACGTTTGAGCTGAGCTGGAAACCCTGTAATACCGTCCATATGGGATGTTCCAGACATCTTTAACGCTCATGTTTGGAGTTCTATGTCCAATAGAAATTCCACGAAATGCAATTATTGTTAATGTCCATCAACATAAAATCTTCTCAAGCTGGCCATCACGCATTTGAATATAAAATTTGTTTCAGGAAAAAGTTCTTTCCCTAGAAAGGATGGATGGATTGTTTGCTTTCTGTCCACATTTTCCAACACCTTCCTTGAGAAGATGCCCTTCCAACAATAAGCCCTTATCCTCCCGCATTGCTACTGTTTGTGGCTGAAGAAAGATAAGCGCTCACTTACCACAAACAATCCCTTCGTAAGGAATTTGTTTCCTTTTCCCCCTGTTTCCATCCACCCCTCCCATCACAAACATCGTAACAAACCATCGTTCGAATATGGAAAAGCGCTAAAATGTCACCAACTCAATCGATTGGTCCGTCCAACTTTACTAAAGAGCTTGTGGGAAGGGAAAAGTCCAATTTTTCGCACTGTCAATCGTGTTCCAGGAATGTTCTCGCTGGGACGGTACGATATCGGGAAGCATGTAAATCACGACTACACAACCCAAAACCCCCAAAACTGGTCCAAAGGGTTTGCAAGTGGTCTAAGCATAAGATTTATGTTCCAGCATCGATATCGCAACTGACGGCGGTCGCTGTCAACGTGTGTTGTTACTTTTTCGGGGTAATATCGACACATACACTCGCGATACCTCAGACAAAAAAACAACATCCGGTCAACGACACTAATCAAAATCTGGTCTACCTGGGTGGATGGATTCTTTCGGCAAGTTCACTCGCGTTTGGTTTGTAATCGTTCGCGCTAGGGCTTGGAATTTTGGACTGGTGGAGAGATAATTTATCACCATCGGTCGTGAGGACGTTGGAATATGTAAAAACAAACGTTTGTTAGGTGCAGATAAAGTGTGTACTGGTTGTATCTATTGTTTGGCTTTAAAACCTAGTATCGTTCCTCGTTACTCTGTGTCTGAGGACTGAACGAGAGATTCATGAGGAATAGGACAGGAATTATCTATAAAGTTTGAATCTAATGTTGAATTTTGTTTCCCAAAGTCGTCTAACTATTGAACCACGTTTAAGTTTGTTTATTCCTTCGGGTGTTTAGATTCCAGGAGGATAACATTAAATCTTTACTCTGGGATATTTCACACTTAATAAAGTCCATATTCTCCATTACAAACGAACAACAAGAAACAATTAACAACAATTACAACAAGAAAAGAAACCTTCCAAATATTTCTTTTTTCTCCCCGCTGATTGCGTGGAGGTCGCTTTGAACACGCGATTTGGGGCGGTGCTAGTCGTCTCGGTCGAATAAGCATACACCTTTTCAGATTGCGCTTTAAAAATTGTTTTGCTCCACCGCAGAAATTCGCCATACTTTTTATCGCACTATTCTGTTTTCAGCCGGTTTCGAGGTGCTTGAAAGTATGTTTCTTGCACACAATCGTGTACTGCTTTTTCTGCTCTCCTGCTTTATCTTCGCAGCTTCATTGGAGAGTTCCGTGCTTGGAATCGATCGTTTACATACCGAGGTGGTACCGGTTGGCCAATCGGAGTTGGAGCAATGTACACCAACACTGTAATCCCCCGGTACGTGAATAGCTCGGTTGTATGTTGGGGGATGATCTGGGGTTTAATAATAATCTCTTTGACGAGAGTGTGAATTAAAGAATACGGGAGAGAATTCGTTGAAGGCATAAGAGAGTGTTCGCTTGAAATGATCTGAGGAGATCGTTATGTCCGTTGCACATGATTTGAGTATTTAAACCATTGGATCAGTCAATCCGTTTAAAATAACGCTCTAAAAGTCTTAACCCATAAATTGAAATCCCTCTCTACTCTTCTACACTATTTTAAATTTTAAAAGTAATTTCTATTTTCCTTCTTCAATTCTTCAGCTTTTATCTGGTCTCTGGCCAGTACAATCTTTCCCTAATATTTTAAGAATAGTGAAAATAATGTTGATACCACAAAAAGTTTTCGTTTTAATACGATTGGATATCTGGTCGAGCCTTAATCTTGGGTCTGTCTGGTCAGATGAAGGAATCGGTTGACTGTTTTTCGATTCAAACCTTCACAATCCGGCCAAGAATAGAGGGCGGGATTTACATCTGCATTTAGGCACTCGTCTCACATCTCTTGCTCACCAACAAAGAACCAACTATCAACGGATAGCCATTTGCGATCTACCAAGGCCGGGGGCAGGAGAGACCCGTTACGGACGTGGCGCGGGAAATAAATCCCTGATAAGCTTTCGACGCACCATCCAACGCATGCAAAGGTAGTTGTTTGGGGCGGACATAAGGCCCCGAGTGATTTCATAAATCCCGAAGGTGGTTCTCGACCGATGGTGGATGGCGGAAGAATTTCCGTAATTTATTGCTTTAAGTGCTGGATGGCGATAAGCAAGCTGATATCATTCTTCTCCACCAAGCGCCAG
>KB664266.1:4731299-4741754 GCA_000349025.1 Anopheles minimus | reverse complement strand
CTACCAGAAAAGGCTGAAACGGTTCAATTTATCACCAGTTGGTAGATAGTGGCGATAGTGACATAAGTTACTTTGCTACACTGTCATGGCAATGGAACGACACTGCAAAGTTAAACTTAATTTTAACGCTTCATAAAATGTACAATTTAAGAGTTTTAGTCTCACAAATATTTGTCCTAAAAGTTGTCAAATAAAAATTCTATTATAATGTTGATACATTCAGTACTTATTTTAGCTGTCAAGCTAAGAAGCTTTAGATCTAAAGCATGTTTCCCATGCTTCAAATAACTCATTGGAACTCCCAATTCCTCAGACGAGAACGAGATAGGCCAGAAAGACTCCGATACTCATCGATTATTACCTCCGTCTATGGCGAACCTCGTTTACACCAACTCTATGTCCACTGTTGGATCCACAGTAGCACATAAGCCCATATTGCACCTCAATGAAACAAAAAACTCCACCAACTCCAGTTCGATGCTATGAATCGAAAAACTTCATACCAATAAGAACCCATCGGACGTGGTGGAATGGGGGACTCGGTTTCGAAATGTCACTGCATTCGCTTGTTTTGTAGTTTCGTTGGTGCTGTACGACTTAACCAAACGATGTCGCCTTCGTTGTGCTGTCGTAACGATCGAGATTGGATCTCACACGCTTCGGTGTAGTTGGAACGAAGGGAAGCAACAACAGCAGCAGAAGCATAAGTTGTGCCGAATTGACAGCGGACAAAACGGATTCCGATTTTAGTTTGTTATTGCACATTGATTTCGTCTCGGCGATTCTGATCAGATCCAATTGGACGCTTAGTCAAAGGGCATACGTTGCTCACTACAGTGTAATGAGGGACAGAAGTAAAAACATTCGTTTATGGATTGGTTATTGTATTTATAAGTTAAATTGTTTGATAAATTTAGTCAAATTACTAAACTTGTTTCTCTATTCAACAAGTGTTGTCGTTTAACAAGCAAGAGCTCTTTTTCCGACTGCGCCCTATGATATAATAAACATTTTCCCCCTTATTAGCCTCAAGCCAAACCTCGACGTACCAAACCTCGGGGTACAACAAACGCCATCTTATCGCATGCCGTAATCAATTTGTTAGCATCACATTCCATCGAGTCGCGTGGTATTTCTTTCTCCCGTACCGTCGCTTACACTGGAGGGCAATCATAAAACGGAAAATATCAATATTGTATCAATAACTTTCACTTCAAATCAGCGGCCGTCAGACCGTAAACAAACCCTACGCTCTTTACTGCATCCGTTGCATTGACGATGGCACGTGCTTAAGGCCAAAACAGTAAACACTCCAGACGACTACCGAAGATGGAGAATGTAACACATCGCGTTTAAAGTCGATAGGGATCAAAGAGCGAAGTAAACACACCATCAATGTTTACGCTCTCAAACATCTTGTCGTTCATTCCCACTGACACTTTGAACGTAAACATTAACTTCATCGCATTGTTTGTTAATTAATTAATCGTCTCCCTTGCATTTATCATTCCTTGATAAGAAATAAAAGAAAAGGTAATGCGTTCTACTGATAAGTTCCAATCCTTTCACTCACCATGGGTTTACGAATATGATTAGCTTCCACGAAACGTTTGTCATTTTATCATTCACCAACATTGGCCCCATCATTGGCTCAGTCGCATTAACCATTTATTGGTAGATAAATTAGTCCGTTCTATCTAACGTCGGTTCATGGCTTAATCGAAATGCGAATCATCGTCCACATTCTATTCGGCGCCGATAATCAATAATCGTTTAAGCAAACCAAACTCGTTCGGAAGCGATAAGGACGAATATAAATCGAATCAAACATGCCCGCTGGCCATGAGTGATGATAAGCGATAGTCACAATCAATCAGATTTTGTGGCCAGTGGGTATCGGATGATTTATTGGTCTGATATCGATTGTACTTACTGTTACGATTGGTGGTTGGAATGAACATAGTGAGGAGTGACTTACCTGTAAATAGAAAAAAAAGAAAACAGTTCATTAGTCATGTTGATTTTTATTATTAACAAAGTTATTTATCGAGTTTGAGGTTTATTAAAAGAATTATTATACAGTTTTATGTCCAGGAAAGAACGACAAAACAATTTAAAGAAATCATTAAAACCATCACAAGCTATGTTTCATCGACCCCAAGCAACCAGTTGAGTCTAATCTATTCTGCGTACGATTCCATCAACCCTTTCTCAACACACTGCCACTGATAATCTTGCACACTGATGAGCAACAACATCGACATCATCTCTGGGAACCCACAAACAACTTCGTCCATGGGCATCAAACAGCCGATTGGCGTGTCAAATGTCAAAATGATCGATCACTTGTCGTATTCGCGTAGCGAAATCAAAACGGTAGCATCTCGATCTGATTGATGCCCTTTCTTTTGCATTTCATTGGTGGTGGATGCTGATCCAGTTCTTTTCGTAGTTGACGTTGTGGTGACAATTGTACCAACACAACAATACAGGATTAAATAAATACCATCGAGAAATTTCAATGCATTAATACTTCATTCTATGACCAATTTATAATAGCCCGCAAAATCGACTTCCATGTAAAATGATATTCAATATATTTGGCTAACTTGCATCTCTTGAATCTAAAGACGTCCAACTACTCATTCAATATACAAACTGATATCTTCTTTTATTATTGTCCTCAGAAGAAAAGCTACAAGTTATCTTCGCCTCATCTGCAACAGCACAAAAATTGCTTCCGATGTCTGATAGTGGGACTTTAGTCATCCGTTTGGAGTAAAGGCACGACATAAAGAAAACGATTGGCTTTAAGAAACAAATGATAACATCCGACAACCGAATGGACGCTTACACACAATCATAAAAAGCACTAACAACGACCACAATGGTGGCGAGTCGCCAAATAGACATAGGGATGGAAAAATATTGTCCAAAAATGAAAAACCGCTCAAGGATTGTGGAGGATTAGAGGAAGGCGAATGGCGTTCGGCCAACGATAAGATTTCATTATAGATAAGCTTTAGGGAGAAAGCACCCAATCGCCTGTGGGCAGTTGCCAGACCAATAGGCTGATGCTCGTTTACATCATACACTCGCACACTGTCGCTTGTATTGGTTATTTGCAATCAGAATTGCGATGGCAGTGATGTATCTTTTTACGAGATATAAATGAAAACAGCGAACTAGAGACGACTCCCGATGACTCAAGATGACGATACCGATAGGGGTCTTCATTTTGAGTGACCACAAGGAAATTCATTACTCTATTTTATTGTTTTCTTTGGTGTAAACCATTCCCTTGTGAAAGATGTTAATTAGATTCACAATAATAATAATTCTCAAAGAAAGCTTCATTTATCCTACGTTTACCTTCCTAAATAGTTTGACCACAAAGACCTATCAAACAAGTGCATTAAAGTGTTCTGCAACGCCACAAGAATCATCTTCTTTGGCCCTTCCTCACATCGTCTTATCCAACTTCAACGGGAAGGACCAAAGGCATAAATATTTTAGCAATGCCACAAACAAACACTACACGCCTTTGTATCCCGTATCCCGTTGAAGAGCTTTATGGGCCGGGAAGCAACATTTGTACCAAAAGGGGACACAACCGCAACATTTGAGGACTCCAATGTGTGAGGAGGACTATTGTTTCAGTTCTCGCGAAGGACTTCGTTGCTGGAAGTTCTCCATCCGGAAGATGTTGAGAGGAAATGGCGCTGGAGGTGGTATCGCGCCAACAAATGTACAACCGTCAGCAGAATGAGTATGTGGATCTGATAATGATCAGAGATTGGTGAGAAAGGACGTGTGGGATGTGCTCCTGAAGAAGAGCGACACAATTCCAAACATGCCTGAAATAACAGCTTCCGAGCAGCTGTGCGATGATGTTGTGCTGGGAGGGTGAGACTTCGACTTCACCCAGACACCAAACGTCTCTTCCATCCCTGTCAATCGATTCGCCGAACACTAAACGCTTGCAAGACGAAAAGGACGTCCGATTCCTTTGCATGTTGCGCCTCATATCTCTCTGATTCTCCAACGAAACCGGTCGTTTGACGATTGCCAACCCAAGTCTGTGTGTGTCGGAAAGAGAACCAACGCGTTCTCAAGAAACCACCAAGTCAAGAATCTAGGCATGTCCTGAGTTGAATCACCATCGTCTCCTATCGGCCCATATCAACTCTGGCAATGGAGAAATACTCTGGTCATGGCCACGGCGTTCGAGATACCGACCGTGCAAGTGTATTTATACGAACGATTGTGTCTGAGAGTGTGAGGAAAGTTGTGCCATACCGTGGACCATTATACTAATTCAATAAAACTCAATCCTTCTAACGCCATCGCACGACACAACGCCGAGTGCCTGGGTTTTCCATTACCCAAGAGAAACTGCCCACGATATGCGAATGTCCTCTTGGAGATATCACCCACCGGGAGGTTTTGCTTTGCTTCTTATCTTCCAGTTGAGAGAGATGTGTTGTGTTGATCGTGCAGAAGAATTCGTTACTGATGCTTTGCATGACATTTTCTCCTGGGAAAGCGAAAGGATTGTCGACGAAGGACTCGCGGGAAAAAGAAAGGGAATGAAAACATATCCTGTTTACTCGCTGTTTGGGGATGGAAAATACGAGTGAAACTATGCTCCCAACGCAAGCAGCTCCAGGAACGGTCTACATCGGTCGAAAATAAAGCGATAGGGCTCGTTCAAAGCCACCATTCCACGTGTCTTCCTCGCGTTGGAAGGATTCCACATGAAGGGAATCCAAGAACAACATCATGCAAAGAGAAACTGCTTACTTCCTTGATAGTGTCGTTTGGCGATGCTTGAAACGTCTTTCCTTGTCTTCGCCATACCCATTTCCCACAGCCTTCGACTCAAGAAGACGAACTGGATAAGACTATCGCGTCGGAAAATGGTGCGATTCTGAGGATGGAGCTGTGGCCCATCGAAGCATCCTGCTGTATCCTGTTCCTGTGTCTTGAGGTGCACATCCCATCGTCGACGTGTCGCTATCTCTAGAATCCCTCCGTGAGACTCTCCCATTCCCTTTGCATTGTTGGGACACTTCACCACCATTCTCGACCATAGATAAAGACGGTGCAATCGTCTCGGCCCCGTTACGATGCACAAACTGCAGACAAAAAAGCTTCCAATCCGGTTGCCGAATTTTCATGCATCGCTTTCAAGGGGGACGGATTTCGATTTGGGCGAAATGCAGGAGAATCCTCCACGGTCCAAACCGATAGCATGGCGTTCGAAAAGATGTAAAAACTGCAACTGGAAACAAGCTGTAGCAAATTTATTGCAATTTGATATTATTATTACCACCGCAGTGCGCAGCGTGTTGGCGCGCGTTAAAAAGCCCAAACGCCGAGTGGAGTCTTATCTTAGCCAAGGCAACGGGAGAAGAGGAGTTCTTGGAGAAGCAAAGAACCTAAAGCAGAATGATCGGTCGATCGAGGGCAAGATGTTGGTTTCGTTTCTTGGTTCCGACGCAGTCATCATCGACACATTGGCGCCAACGAAAATAAGAGAATCCCTTTTCTTCTTCGGAGGACGCTGTGAACTGCTATCAAGTGGATTGGGGTTACGAATTCCTGCACAATCTTCAAACATGCAAAGGAGACAGTTATGTTCATTTTCAGGAAAACATTGAAGAAGAAATATCTTTAAATCAAGCGATATTTAATGGAAGTTGTAAATTACATGAAAGTTGTAACAGCTATTTATAAGAAGAAGTCATACAACATCGAATTGGATTTTCCGTATTTCTTAAACTGAAAAAAAATTCAATTAAAAAAAGCAACTTTCGAATAAATGAGTCAAATCTTAAAGCTTAAAGCTCGGGTGAATTTAATTGAATAATTCCCACATTCCACAGCAGTGATTCAATCGAACATGAAGTGAACAACAAAAGATTGAAGTTGAAATAGACAACTTATTAAAGAGAGGAGACATTCCATCTGGATGTAAGGGATTTCTATCAAGTTGAGAGAATATGTTCGCCTAGATAATTGCTCCAAATAAAACATCAAAACTCACCCAGAACTAAATTGCTTCGGTTTATTACGCTCATTGCATCAGACACTTCCGACTGGTGACTGTTCATCCCTCAATTAAACTTCCTGGCCAATTCCTTCGTCATCACTGACGTGTAGCTCACATTCTTTCACGAACATATCACCCACAGATTCCTCGAAGACCTACCACCAGTTCTTCCGTTTGTATGTGTGTCTCCGTGTGTACATAGCTTGCATCAGTGGTGTCTGGACACTGAGGACCACTTTTTTACGTCTTATCGCACGAACTGCACTCTCCGGAGGTTAATCTGGGAAACTTTATCTCACCTCAACCTCAAGCCTTCCCGAGTCCCGAGCGAAAGGGCCTTTGCGCTGAAGATTGAGCGGTGAAGGGACGCATCGTTTCCAGGCGCCACAGAACGCCTCCGGACAGGACCAGTTTTGATACTGTTGTCTGTCGTGCTTTCAGACACTCCGCCACGTCCGCCGAGGATGGCTTTTTGTACGTTCGCTTCGTCCCGCGACTCACGCAGATAATGTGTCCGGACAATAGCACTCAGCGCTATCACGTTATCCATATTAATATAAATGAGACAACGATTTGATAAATCGTACGATGAATTATTGTTCGTTTCTTCATCTTGTTGTCCCCCCGTGACATTGACTGCCGAAAAGCGGTGAACATATCAATAGACATTCCAAACGCATGAGTGGATCTTGTAAGTATGTTCTCCCATTTCCATTCAAGTATAAATATTAGCCACTTAGCGAGAAGTATATCATGTTTCTAGAAGAGAGTTAAAACAATTAAATAATGGCACAATTTTGAAAGACGAAATAAAACACAAGAATACATTAAACGCGACATTAATAATTTCTGGAACTCCGAGCAGACGTTAACATCGTTAATCATGAACCAAAAATATCATTGCACAATAATAAGAGCTTGTTTTTCTCAATGCACAATTAACTCCCAATCGTATGTGCAAACTTGTGCCATGATTGTTGCCATTCTTTACTCATTGACCAATTCAGAGCTGTCCTTTATGTTTTGTCATTCTACGATTAGACAGACGATTGTTCCAGACGACTCTTATGAATCATTTAAATCGTTCCTCAAATGGCCTCAAACAGTCACTGCCTGCTTACGAACCTACATCTTGAATTTCCCTGTGACCGATTACGAGCAAATGATAGCGTGTGAGTTATTCCAAACGAATCTTCCAGATGAGTTTATCAGTGATTTTAATCATCTGACGGTAAGTTCTTCAGCTTGTTTGTAAAAGATTTTTAGGTGATTTCCCTAAAAGACGGCTTTTAAACTGATTACACTGAATTTCTGGGCAATTCTTCTTTGTTTAGTTCCTGCGGATCCATAAAATAGCTACGAAATGTATAACATAATCAGCTAAAGTAGAAGCTCACGATGTTGTCTGAAAAGAGTCTTCCAATCCTAACTTCTCCAGTCTGTTGCTCTCCCCTATTTCAAGCCCACTAAACATCGTTATCACTTTCCGTCGTGGGAAGTACGTGCCCAGACGAAGATCGCAACAAGTGCACGTACTGTCACCGAACAAGCGCCGACCAACGATAGCTGGTACCGAAACGATGACGATGATGATGACGATTCACAGACTACATTTTATCATGTGTTATTCTAAATGGAGTGTTTGAAAAATAAAAAATACTCCAACGATTCTATTTTTACACGAATTTGTCGACATCGGCGCTGGGTAATGCAGAACGAGTAATAAATCAAAAAATATTATCCTCACAGTAGAAGTTATGCGTCAAATTGTCTTGAATTTCTTGGTGTTTGTCATATCCAACAACAAAAAATTGGAACGGAATGAAAAGTTGGGAAAATCCTTTACTCCTCCGTCCGTTGAAATGATTACGAAGTTAATTTGTCAAAAACAGATTCATACGACTTTTACACTTTCTTACTCGTACAATCTATTGCCTTTCACAACTTTTTCTCTTTGGTGTGTTCTTCATCCATCCAACTGACCAGAAGATCCTTTATCCCAACACTTTCCATGTCGTGGGTGTGCCATTACCAAGCGAAAACTAATTTGTCCATCAAACTCCAAGACAAATCGCATCGAGTAGCACGATAACCGCAGAATCTCTCGCAGACACAAATTGCACTTCGAAACGAATAGACCACACGGAAGCTTACGCCAGGAAACCGAGGATTGGAAAGTTGGACAAAAAATGCATCCCAAGAGTAGATAAAAGAAAACTCTTTCGATTCAATGGAGGAAATGTCCCTGCACTGTGGGGAAACACTGCGATTCTCCTTCTGATTGATCGTTCGAGCAAAAAGAAACCCGAAACGGAAAAAGAGTTTCCACTTTTTCCATCCACTGATAAGGATAAAAGGCGGAAATCTCTAACGACCACAGGACGTCAACGTGCAACGAGAGAAAGGGAAAAGTTTCCGCCTGTTCGAATTAATCTGCAAATAAGCTTTACTCTTCCCCTGGCAAAGGATTCATCTTCCCCACCGAACAGGACATCGGTTCGGTTTAAGGAAAGGTCAGTTCCATTGAAAGATTCCAGATGAAAGTTGGAGAAGTTAAGATTTGGAAAGAGGAACACAGAAATCTTTTTGCAGCAGAGAAACCAATATTAGTTTTTATGGACTTTTATGAATACTCAGTTCATTAGCATCGTCCAACAGAATAGAGAAAAGAAAGCAGTAACAGTTGGAATCATATGGTGGAATAATTATATTATTTTTTTTTTAATTATTTTTTTCAACAACAAAATATTATTCATGTTTAGCATCCGTCGTCTGTAAACAAATATGACGTGTAACAAACAAACCGACCATATCATTAGTTGGTCAACTCCTCTCACGAACATTTCCATACATTTAATCTAAAAAGCATTTTTAGATTTAGAAACATTTTTACGACCATTCACTCCATTACGTAAAGCGTATACTATCTCAGCTAGGGTAAAAAGTACGAAAGAGATAGCTATAGGCTTCACTCTTTAGACAAACATCTACACCAGATGGCCATGGCCGATAGTCATTCCGACCGGGTGTGTTGGGTTGCAATGTCCAGAAAGGGGAGGATTAACCCCATCCACTGACTGAGAGCTTAAACACTGTCACAATCTATGAATATACACACACACTACAATTTTCTAGATCAGCTGAGTGTACAGCTGTGGATGCTGAAGACTAGACGATCATACTAAAACCCGGACAAGTGTTGAAATTTTAAGAAAAAATCACTTACTCACACAAATGCGTTAAACGAGTGCATATATCTTTCTTCTCTTACGTCGATGCCTCCGGGAGTAAGATATATCGATGGAGCTCCAATCCACCGGTGAGAGGAGTCACCCTGCAAGACCTCCATCTTCCCCCAAGATAACTATGACCATTCCCCCCTGTTCGTTTAGTGAGTCGCGATCGCGAGATTAGTATGCGGTGTCTTATCGGCATGAAAAATAACATCAATTAACATAAAACGCACTCCGACGCATGTGGCCACAAAGAAACCGAGAAGGAACGGAAGGAACCTGAAGTCTTCGGTTCGCCTTGAAGGTTGCACTTTCGACGAACAAATTGGTTGACCTTGGTATGTGAAGGAGTGAGTAGTGAGAATGAAAACAGGGCGCCTCGATTGAAGCAGTGGTCTGGAAACGTCCGGCCATCTCTTCACTCCATCCCCTTCAATGGTTCCAATGCAATCGGGTATCGATAATTAATCAATTAACGTACGAAATCTACGCTTCCATCTTTCTTTCAGCGTTCCGCCATATCTTGCCCGATGTTGGGCGTATGGATTCGATCCGAAAATCCGGTCACCCAGCTGGTCAACAGACGACGCGCGTTGGTATCGGGTGGAGTGGAATGTCTCTTAAAAGCTTTGCTTATCTTTCGCGCCAGTCGCCGCGAGAGATGATGGTTTTGTTGGAGGGATTTTCGGACTCTTTTCTGTAAGATGCGATAGCAGATGGGATTTCGAGATGGAAGCAAAGACACTCAAGGAACGACATGAAATGATTGTTGGAATATTATTGGAACTAAAACTGGTGAATGTCTCTAGTTAACAAGCATATATTTCAATATGGAACTTGAATTAACTGAATACTATAAATACATAATCGACTTACTAGAATGCGTGTCCTCCTTCTAATTTGCTATATTGACGTTGTTCACGCTTCATTTAGATTTATTTCTATCAATCGCTTCATCGACTTCCTATGATAATTCAGCAAGCCATAATACCACAAATATAAAACCAACCCCAGTCAACCTGTTGCCTTCCACCTTAACCTATTCTATTGCCAACCGGCATTGCTTCAAACAACCCTCCGTTCTGGCGGTCCGGAACAAAGCGAAACAGATCCAAAATCACCGCTCTTTCCAAAACATCCTTCCTCGTACCATTAACCCACACTTCC
>KB664266.1:4665180-4675361 GCA_000349025.1 Anopheles minimus | reverse complement strand
GAGAGTACGGAAGATGCAGTCGGAGGAAATAATGAAGCATCGTGATCGAATGTGCATCAGCAGGGGAAGATCCTCGTCATCCGTTGCAACCTAGCCACAAGAAGAGAAGGAAGAAGACATGCACCCAAGTCAGCCGAAAGGAATCAAGCGGGCGTGCAAAGATCGTGATTTACACCTTAACACTGCATTCTGGGCATTTGTTCGCAAGAGGTTCTTGTTTTACTGCCACGGCGGACATCGAATATTCGATCGAGGCCATCGACTTAGGTGCTTGCTAACGAGCTTAAGAACAACATCGCACCAAGCTACTCCTTCAAACTCGCTGGCAAGATGAGGGTGGATTTATTGAAATCAAAAGACTTGAGCGAAAGCGACGAACCCGACCTTCTGTTTAAGGTGTTGTATGACGCTTGTGACGCGTTCATTAAACTCTCAGAAAAAGATATTATTATTCGAATTGGTTACATTTGAAGAGATCATAAGCAGTAAACGTAACAAATTAACACATTAACCAACATCCGGAGTACAAACAAATTAGGGAGCAAAACAACCCAAATAAAAGTGAAGAAATGATCTCTTCCAGTTGAGTTCTGCTCCCAGTAATTGGTGCGCAACACGATTCACATACACTTTCATGAATAATCATCAGCAGAAGCTCCGATAAGTCCGACTCTCCGGGGATTCATTCGCCGTCATTGTCCAAATCAAATCATCTGATAGCGAATGGGAAATGGCAGCTCCAAACGGCTTTTATGGCACCTGCAACATCGCCATCAGCGTCATCATTGATAATTATTGGGGAACTCGGTCGAGACATCCGTAAACGTATACAACACATTCTACCAGTTTTCTTCAACCTCTGTGCTTTGTCTTTTTGATGGAAATGATAGTTTCGACGGGAAATTATAACCACACACAAACGATCTACCGTCCGATCTTCTAGCCTTTTTCGTTGGAGTTACTATTGCCGATTGAGATAAGCAGGAACGGACCTTTCGTTGTGTGAGAGTGCGCCTGCAAGAGGTGTGCCGTCTAATGGGATGAATAAATTTGATCTTACGACCACGAGCACACAAGAACCGACGACTTTAACTCCCCGGGCAAAGTCATCGTCCAGAGGCCACATAATTCACACCCCAAAGCTCATCGCGATATGCGTTGGAATGGGACCGTTTGGCTAAACGTGATAAAAAAGTAAAAATTATTTCAATGCGACAGTAAGCGAGGAACCCCAAAGAGCTCCGACTATCTATTTGCAAAGCTGATTCCCATCCTTTAGAGCGGTAATAAACTAAAATGTGCCCACAATACATAACCTCTATGAGATGTTCGATAACTGTTTCCTATCATCGTGCTAGAAGCTTGCCAGAAAATTAATAATTAATAACGATCAAACGACCGTAACAGAGCCACGGCAATTCAAACAAAACTGCGACAAAACCAAGTCCCTGCAAGACACAAACACACACGTTAGTGTCCGATTAGTGGTCGGGACATGGAACATGAGAAGCAAACCGAGACAACTCCTCCTGAGCTTGAGCCACGGGGCAGACATCATGGCACAAGAAGCGTGTAAATTTATGGTTACAATTTATTAATGAAGATTTAAAAAGCAATAATTTATTTTCCAAATGAAACCACCCAACTTTCCGACCTTTTCCGTCCAGCCCATGGATATGGGTGGTGGTGTATCAGCAAGTAATTGAAGTACGATGGTTGGAAGGAGGTAGAATTAGGATGAGCTTATAAACTTCTCCTCTCTTTCTCTATCGCTCGCCTCGCAAACGGACGATCGTACAATTTCGCTTAAAGGCGCGTTTGTCGCGTCGAGCTTAAGTGAATGGGCGTTGGGATGTTGGCGCGCGAATCTTTGGCCATGGTGTCGTGGTTTTCGGATTCGCCTGTTTCCTTCCTTTCTTAGCCCGCGGTGACCACGACGTTGGAACGGTTTGGGTTGGGGCGTTCATGCTGCCTGCTTGGGATGATTTCTTACCATATTCATGTGCCGCCAACTGAGCTCTGTTCCATTGCTTTCGGTCTCTTTTTCCCACTTATTTCTGTGGGTTTTGATTTCACCGGTATAGAGGCACACTCGAGGATGATCGTTTTTATTCATCGTTCTGTTTGCGGTGAATCGACGATCGGAACGGAACACAGCCTCGTGCCAGCATGCGAATAAAAGAAACATTTATTCCATCGTTTTACGCTGCCGCATCAACCGTAGCCGCCGTTGCGTTCGTTGACAGTTACAAGTTGTTAACAAATTTGAAACCTATACCCGTCGGCTTGATCCGGGCCAGCTGGCAAGTTCATGCGGGTTGCCGATTGTGCAGTGTTTGGTGTGTGTCTGGGTACGTGGTTGCTCATTCACCGATGATGGAAGGTAATAAAGATTTATTCCATTTCAATTAGAGTCGATTAAATACTTTCAACACTTCAGCACGTTGAGGATTACTGACGAGCTTTGCTGACTGAATTAATTATTTATTATTTAAAATATGCAGACAAATAGAGGGATTCAGCTTTTTCAATATTTACGACTAATAAGAGAGAACGGCAGGACCGGGGTTCAAATCCCATCCGGACCGTTCCCCCGTAGTGAGGACTGACTATCCAACTACGTGGTACTAGTAAGTCTCGTAAGCCAGAAATGGCAGGCATGACCGAGTAGGTCGTTAGGCCAAAGAAGAAGAAGAAGAGAGAACTTATGTATCTAAACAATTTTAGCAATGGTATGAACAAACAATATTTTTTTATAAACACATTTGGAACTTATCAGAGTCCCTTACTCCATGTTGACAGGATTCATAAAAAATGCTTGGAAAATAGGTCTCATTGACCGTCGTCCATAATTGATAACATTGTCCAACTGAAATCAAAAAGTTTCACTCTATTAATGAAACGTGTCCCACATTTTTTTTTTAAAGAAATCTTGATAAGTACTCAATGCTAGCGAGAAGAGAAAAATATCAGGTGTTCCTGGTTTCTGTCAAGGAGAGACCAATTTCTATACCTTCATTTTTTTTCGACACACAGTACCCAAAATTTTAAGTCTTTGGACATTGTCTTTAAATATTGCTTCGGTTACTAAATATAAAAAAAATGGTAAGAGATAGGAAGTTTGTTGATTGACATGAGAAAAAAATCTCGTGAAATTTATCAGGTAGACAGATCGTATTGTTTAAATGTTTGATATTCTTAAGTTGCAATAACAACACAGAAGGTTTTTTTTTATACTTTATGAAGTTGTCTTGAAAATATTCAATTTTAAATTATGTTTACACAAAATAAAGCAAATGGAGGAATGCAATTTTATATAAAACCATCCTGTTAACTTTTAATGCCGAAGATACGTTTGCCTGCCATGGAAAAGATCGTTATCGTTAACGAGATCCTCGTGCCATCGTTATTTCGGGCATTCTATGGATTCACCGAAACAATGTGATGGACTTCACCCAGCCGAAACGGATGTAACCCATCCTCCAGTATCCTGTCGCTTGGGGACTTTGTTCTCCATATCCACCAAGTAGAATGCAAAACTCGTCCGACTCACCTGAAGTCGTTGGAACGGTATTCTGTTCGATGCGCGATGGCTATCGGGAACAAATTGAATAATGATTGAAATATGTTAGCCCTACCGCAAATATGCTTCTTACCTTGTTATTCTTACAAGTTTAGTTGTTTCTTTTAATATTTGGGATTCTTCGACGCCACTGCAGGAAAACGGTTGGGAGGAGCGGAACGCGAAAAGGGCCACTTATTCAGGTCGGCAGTGCCATTGATCGTTGGACAGGCGCGACACATGATCGCCTCACGTGTTGAATGGACAGTTAGTTCCTTTTCACTCCTTCATTGTTTCTGTTTTTTCTGGAGGGGTTTTCTGGTTGATTTTTGTGTTTAATTGGTATGCAGAGAACGTACGAAGAACGTCCAAATAGTTTCGACGATGGAATTAGCAATCGATTGATCGATGACGTGTTCGATTTCGCCATCGTCCAGCTGATGTCAGCAGCGATAGAATAGTGAATAATTTGTTAATACCCAAAGACCTCACAGAGCGCTGAAGTCGTTGGAATTTCAAAGTCCTAAAGGTGTCATCTGATTAATATCCTGATTTATTTTGCTTAAACATATTGATGGAAACTTGTACCATTTGTGCCAAAAATTTATAACATAATTCTACTTTAAAGATTATCATCTTCACAGACGATTCCTTTTTTATTTTTTATTTAGAATAAGAAACGTTTCCTTTTGGAGTGAAATAAACGAAAACATTGTTCACTTTACTCCAATTCAAACCACACAACGCTCAAATGGCACAAGCTTCAATGAGTCGTGCGTAATGTAATGCGAACCAGTTAACGCCACACACCGGGGAAACGCTTTTCTACATCGTTGCACAGAATGCAATCGCCAACACGCAGCAGAATGTGGTCGCATGTTGGTAACGTGATAAATGCAACAGTAGAGACACCCTTTTCCTGCATGACCGACCTCTCCATTTGTTCCCCGGGGGAAACCCGGATGTCCCGGAGGGCGAGAGAGAGGCGAGAGTCACAGAGAAACAGGAACGAATGTGTGAGTGCGTTTACTGTTTACAGGTAAAATCGAACACAATGCAACAAGAGGTGGTAATAAACTGTTTGCGATGCACTGCCGCATATGAAAGCAAATAACTTTGATCCATTAAGTGCAATTGGATGCATCGATGCATCGTCGGTTGGTCCTCGTAAAGCAAATGGAAGTGGCAATGCAGTGAAGATATTGAAATAAAATAATAATGAAACAAATTTCAATTGAAACTCACAAAACTGGAAGAAAAAAGAGAATTTTTTTGTTATGGAAATCTCTTCTATAAGCAGAAATAAAATGTCGATTGTTTGCGAATGGGAAGGACCAACAAGAAATCAACTGTTTGGGATGAAAAAAAGGAGCATTCGGTGCGAATTAATACCTGTCAGCAATATGAGCTGTTGGAAGTGTAAAAAAGTTCTCATTGTTCGGAAAGCTAATTGAAATATCAGTAAAAATAGCAACTTTCCTTTGTTGTACAATGGACTAAAAGGACAAAAAAAGTTTGTTATTGTTTTAATGGAAAAATTGAACAGCATAAAGATTGGAATATATATTTAAAATAAGCAATTGGCTTTCTCTTCAAGTTTAATCTATTTAACAGGCATCTCAACATTCCAGAGCACTTGACATAGCCCTTTTTGAGTTGGAGAACCTTTTAATAATATTTTACTTATTTTTAACTATTTCTCCTCGAATCTTCCCTTCATAGTTGTTCAATGTTGTTAATTGAATTGGAATTCCAGTCCCAATAATAACATGAGCTAATTTCCTGTCCAACTGCTTCGATAAACTATTAAATGTTCACCATGAAACCGGATTACTAACAAAAGAGAAAAAAATGTTGGAAAAGGGGTGAAAGACACAATATGAAGACATTATCCATAATACGGTGCTGACCAATAATACGATATGCTGAATACTTTAGCAAAAAGGATATCAACACCAATGTATGAACGCCTTGTCCTATAACAAACTGCTCGGTGTGTTGTAATAAGCCCACATTGGTTCCGGTCTAGCTCGATGCCAACACAATAATCGTTTATTTTCGTCCTTCTTTCCACGGGAACAACTTCCTACGTTCTACCGGAAATGTGACGGTGTACTCACATACAACACCGCTCCTTACATTCGCCAGCGCCAGGTGGTCAAGAAGGACAGCTCGATACATTTACGGTCGATTGCATAGAAATTGCATTAACATAATAAGGTGCAGTTACCCGCATTTGGTTGGTGTTAGTTCGTTCTCCATAGCGTGGTAAATGTGTTTTAAGATATGTTTTCGTATGTCCTGTACCGATGTCCACCGGAAGACACATAAATAGCGTCGCTGCCGGTCATAATTCGCGTCCAACCACCAACAAACAGGAAGCGTTATTTGTTTTTCACGTTGTAGCCATTTTTTGCCGACATTTACGCTGTCCTCCTAAATCGCACAATATGGACAAGGACTTTTCCGTAGATTTCAATGCTGTCCCTTCGTCGAGTCGCTAATGTGATGCTTTACAACAATAGAATTAATTTAATTATCCATCCCCCCCCATTCCAAGATGGTTGCCGCGGTTGGAGTTTTTTCCAAGAAGATCCGTTTTCAATAACTCGCGTCGTTTGTGGGTGAATCATTGTGTCCACGTTGTTCCGTTTCCTTTTTTACCTTCACAATGTGAATTTTAAAACGCGTCCCTTTTCCATCCGGAAGTTGTCATTTTTAGCTCTTTGGACAAGAAACAAACGAGGCTATTAATGAGAATTTACGATTACCTTACGAAACCGAAG
Organism: Anopheles minimus; assembly: GCA_000349025.1. Taxonomy (NCBI): domain Eukaryota; kingdom Metazoa; phylum Arthropoda; class Insecta; order Diptera; family Culicidae; genus Anopheles; species Anopheles minimus. The sequence goes on along the minus strand of KB664266.1, from coordinate 4,669,013 downwards.
GAAACATGCGTCCATATTTATCCACCACCGGAAGCATTCCAACTCAAGCCAGATTTGTTTGCAAAATGGTTCCTCAGACGACGGATTCACAGTTCTAAACATACCGGTTTCTTATCTGACTCCAACCTTTATTCCATTTCACGACCTTTGGAAGGTATTTGCTTAAGCGATGGATTATCTTTCTCGAGAACCGTTCTCCATCGATGGTCATCGGCCTGGCGACTTACGCCCACGTCCAAGATGGTGGAGACATGGTGCTGATGAAATCGATGAAAAATCGAACGTCACCGAGCTTAATGTCCTTGCTGTTTGAGCAACATTTGCTGACACACTGCAACCGTTCGATCAATCTGTTGGTCGGGTGTCGTTGGGGAGTTGCGTTGACGCTGGTTCGTTTCGTTCGATAAATCGATGAAAAGATGATTAATGATTTGGTGGATAGAAGGGGGATTAAAAGCCTTTGGAGCGACTGCGGTTAATCAACTCATGTTCTCGTGTGGGAGAATACAAAACGAAAGACATTAGTGTGGAATACCCGTACTAAACATCATTTGCTTATTGCTTGGTTAAAGTTTCAACAATACATTAGTTCTAAATATGTTTAAGGATATTTTAACATAAATAATGGAAAATTAATGCAACAATTCTTACTTTGTTAAATGAATATTCGAACTTGTTGAAAGTGACATTCTGGGTCAATAATCCCAGATTAACTTCACCTGATTAATGATACCTTTTATTTGCTAAAACTGTTGCAAAAGTCATCCCTCAGTTGGTGGTCATTTCCTGGACGAAAGTGCACTTAGTTGCAACGCTTTTGGTACTTTGTAATGGGTCTTTCAGTAAGCCGCTGATTGCTAAGCTGATGACAAATGCGTCCGATGATTTGAGCTGTTGATCGATTTCGTTTCCAAATATAGGTTATCAAATGAACCTCTTCCGAATGACTGCTTTGCAATATTTGTAGCTTTTGCTCAGATTTGAAGAATGGTACAATCCATCACTGATTACTGTTCATAAATTATACTTTCTCAATTTTTATAGGAATGCCTCTCCAGTTTAATATAATTCAACTGATTCCAAAATGTGATTGGATGTATCGGCATTCCTTCGTTTGCTGATCAGCTTTTCCCTATTATGCTGTTATTTTTATGAATTCCTCCTCTATTTTCCACACGCTCAAGAAGACGCCATTTTACTTTTCAGTTAACAAACGAAAAACCGATTGAAATTTATTAACTTTTCGAATTTCGATACGTTTATCACCAACCACCCAGAGTTCGTTGGACGAGACATTCGCTTGTGAGAGATGGAGTTCAATGTGACTTGAGTTCCTGTAGAAAAAGTGGAAAATGTGGATGGAGTCATACAAATAAATCCGAGTCACATAATTCTGTATTCCGAACGGTGTTTCCTAATTTCCTGCCTCTGATAGTCGAGCTGCCAGTGGAAGGTGAACTCGCCCCTCTTGCTATCTTTCTGCACCGTGTGGAACTTCCAAACCAACACACGATCAATGGCGAATCTACTTCCAAATCTCACCGTCATGAGACATACGACTTTAGTGGAATGTGGCAAAAATGATACCTCAAGAGGAGAAGTATAATTTATTATCATCATTTCTATCATCGCCTTCGTTGTAATGAGATTGCTTGAACATCCATGAATTCCAGAGTTCGTGGGTTAGAAAGGGACACAGAGCAACAAAAAATGATTGAAGATATGAAAAGAAGCAACTTAGACGGTGAAGTGCTCACAATCTTTCCATTCCGTTGACGAAAGCTCTTGAAACTTACTCCTGGTCCCACGAGGACACTCTCTGGGAGTAAGTGAACCACCGAAAGAAGATTTAAATCAGCGAACAGAGCATGAGAAGTAACCGAAAGCGGAAGTGAACCGATTTAGAGGGTGCATGGAAGGAATTGCTGATGAAATATCTTCAGAAGGGTTATGTGACGATTTTCCAGCAGGAGTCGAGAGCCCGAATTCGAACAAGCGGGAAAATAACCATAAGCAATCATTTTCAGATGATGAAGGGTGGCTCTCAATGATACCTTCCCAATGTGCAGTCGAAGAGAAGTGTTTAAAAGAAGATTTTTTCAATCGTTTGTGTGTGGGTGGTTCTTGCAGAGGATGTGGAACTATTGGGATGAATTTCCTGCTCAGTACTGGATGATGATGTATCGCAATGTGTGACAGGTTTTGAGATGACAGAGATTGAGTTGAAAAGGACGTGTGATGGAATATCAACTGAAGAAATGATTGAAGCAAGTTTAGTGAAAATTGTATTATTTTTATCCTTATTGTATCTCAAGAAGGAAGTGAGTGATAGTATTGATACCATTTATTTCGGTAAGACGATTACGATTGTACATTCATCATACTTTGAACATCCAATGCGAAGTGCAGAATCAAATTAAATCTTGCCTTCATATAACACCCAGATTAAGATCATTGTAAAACAGAAATTCATCATCGATAAAAGTAAATTCGAAAAATATTATTTGAAGATTTCTGAACAGCATAATTGTCTCAATAAACTAAAAAGGGAAAGACACTGTAAAATATCATAAATCGGTTGTGAAAATATTTGTCAGAGGTGAGCAATTCTTCACATTCTCCTTATTACACAGATACCGATTCTTTTGGTACAATCTTCATAACTAATAAAGTATCTCATCCGGAAACACACTTCACTGATTTGATGAATGTTTTACCATTGTACCACACTTTTCCATTTCTGGAACTATTTCCCTGAAGACGGTTGCATTATTATGCTGCGTTCTCGTTGGTGACAAAACTAGTTTCACCGGAAACACTCGTTGTTCCACACTATCAAGATGAAGGTGGCAGCAGCCGAGTGCATAAATTTCACCAGCATAACGCAGTAACTCCCTTCATCTTGTGTCTCTCCTTCACTTCCTCTTGAGCAAAATGGGTTAGAGCGCGTGTTTCCTAAATGCCGTCAGAACATTTCCACCAACTCCACCAGGAACCGATGCCCTTCGTGAGGTAGTGCCCCAACTTCCAACTCCAATGTGCGATAAGTCGTGGAGTGTTGCACGGCGCCTCCAATTGCTATCTGTTGCGCGGTTCCGTTGTCATTTCCTTGATACTTTCCGTGACAACTGGAACCCGCAAGAGACCCGCGAGCACACTGCAACCGATAGGAACGGAGGGCTTCCTTCTCACCCTCTTTTCGGTCCTTTCTACGATTGGGTGGTTGAATGTTTTGCAAATAAAACCTGCTGGTACCTGCAGGTCATCATCGGAACTAGATAGACAATATATTTTATTCGTCTTTCCAGGGAGTGCTATCACACTCGCGAATGGAATACGATCGTATGGTGTGGTTCACCTTGCCACCGACTCCTGCAAGAACCATTTACCTTCAGGGCACTTTGGAGTTGATAATGTTGTTTTGGGGTGACTATGAACACATATTTTCACCTTGAAGTGCGTATCACCTTTATGATATGATACAGGTACTTCAACCCTCGAGTTTCCATTTAAAGGTTCCGCTTGGTTGAATTCCCGACGCAACTTCCATGGTTTTTTTCATAGTTTTGTTGTCTTCAAAGTCATTTCCAATTCCAAACAACTTTTGGTACACATGGCTTCAAACTGCTGTATATCACCATCAGTAGAATGAGTTTCCACTCAAAAAATATGAATGCCTTAACTAAGAACTCCGTCTCATACTAATGTGAGTGTTTGCTCATATGATATGATATTTAATTCGAAACAATCCAACTGCAAATGGAAATGTCCAACCGACAGTCGGATTTTAGCGGACCGTTGTTTCTTTATCTGTCAACCGTGCTGGAAAATGC
>KB664266.1:4553284-4630394 GCA_000349025.1 Anopheles minimus | reverse complement strand
ACCACCCTCGTTGGAAACGATACGCTGGTGCCTTGCGCTTATCTTCCGTCGACGATCGCCATTCCGTGCGCCGATTTTAGTCCGGTAAGAAAAAGATGAATGAGGATCGGTGTGTCAGTGGGGATGGAAGAAGGGACGTCCTCGGAATGGACGACTGAGGCAATCGATAGGAAGCGATACGAAGGGATGTGACTGGGAGGACGGTTTTGAAGCAATGGTTGACGCGATAGCACCGATGAGATAGTGCGCGAATCGTGCAGCACTTTGCTAACGATGGTCGAATCGTCGAGGAATCCTTGCGTTCCGTTGCTGGAAGACAGGTGAATATCCTTGGCGAAAGAGAAAAAGAGAGCCACAAGATGGAAAGATAACAACCACCCGGAGCCTCGTCGTGGTGATGGTGTTGTAGCACAAGCGAACAACGAACGTGCGATAAGACTGTGGACAGCGAGGAAAATGGCTTTTCCCTACACGGAGCGCGATAAGGAACTGTTTTCCACCGTTTTCCACGATCGTACGCTGGAACACGCAACGTAAAGAAGCCATTACAGCGAGAAAGAAAAGATAAATAGATGGAAAATCGTGCTAGAAAACCAAAGTTGGTGGAAAACCCGAAAAAAGAAAACGAAAAGATAAGGGAAAAAATCGACAGAACCAACAGGACGAAAAACATCTACTGAGATAGGGAAAGCAGATATGAAAAGAAAGAGAAAAAAGCTCCCCAATGCGTTTGGAACATTGGAGGAAAAAAGCTTCCCGCCAACAGAGATAGTGAAACAACCGATAAGACGCTGTTGCCTGTACGTTTGGTGTGCTCGATGGTACGATTTATCATGGTTCAGGATAAGGAGAATGCAGGTGGAGTTACTTTTTCCACGAAATCTCGGCGGAGAATCTTGGAAAGCATGGAAAGCAAAACTGCGATGTGGAAGTGATAGATAGCGAGGCTTTCCTGTCTGCCAGTAGTAATATGAAAGAAATGGAGCGACGAGCTCTTGTGGGTGAGAGAGTGCGAGTTCGAGTGAGTTGGAAGTGAGACGCAATGAGATGGATTTGAAGAGGAGGACGTAGGTTCGTTTGTTGTATGAATTTTGATCTTATCAAGACGACGTCGCCATCGTCGTTTTGCCATTACTGTGAGTAACCGTGAGTTGTGCCACGAGTTCTCGCCCGACACGGACGATTTCCCAGACGGAAGAGTTTTCCAGGCGCGATAAGCAAACGCAACGATGTGTCCCTGTGCTGTGCAGGTTTTCGAGGACGATTCGATGCAGCGAAATCCCCTCACGGTCAAGGTTCACAGTTCTGTCCTATCTTTGGTGCATGCCAGTTGAAGGGACCTTTGCTGAAGAGTCCTCGGGAATGGAGGCTATCAAACAGCACGGATCGCAAAGTTCCAGCACAGGTTGTCTACGGGACTGGGTCGCATTTCTCCTATCGCCGATTCGCCATCGCCATTTGTAGCGGTAATCAGCGGCACTCCGAACTCGCCCGGTAACTCCACCATGTCACCAGACGGACCACTCCATCCCGGTTCCGGTATCTACGTTGTAAAATATAATAATATCGTTATCAGTTTCCATCAATCAGGATCCAGGTCAGTCGGTGTGGGGCAGGAGTCATAGTCGTCGCAAAGCGAATACAGCGTCAACATAATGGTTAGTGGTGGCGTCGTCTCGCAACCAAACAAAACTCCAAGCGAAGGACGAACTTTTCCACAGTCCTCAGTATCTCCCCGGTCGAGGTAGTGGGAAGGAAGGCGGAGACGAATGGGTGAGCTCGAAAGCGAGATAAGAACCTCTTTTTGCCATGGCTTATCGGTCGCTTTCGATCTTTCGATCCATATTCCTCGTCGGGTTCGTCGTCGATTCCTGGGGCGGGTTTTCACTATCCAGACGAGCAAAGCATTGACGGAAGCGAGTGTTGCTCTAGCCCAAAACAAATGATAGCATCCTACCACCATGCTTTTGGCCTTCTCTCTCCTACTCCGAAACACTGAATGTGAACGCTCAGGAGAACATAGTGGTGCTGCATGCGTTGGGTGTGAGATACGATTGAAGGATGCGTAGAACGAATTGAGGGTGCTGTGCGTGATTCTACCCCGTGGCTTCTGATTGATGGCTTATGATAGTCTGCCACTACACACAGACATACAGGTGCATCACAATGATTGTGCATTGGTATTTTAGCACACTGGCACCTCCTACCACGAATGCAATTTTTCGAATTCTTCCAGAATCATCTTCCAAGCACGTTGACTTCCTGGATACTGGACTGAATATCGGTTTGGGACGACCCTTCCGAAAAGCAACATGACCTCGGGAATAGCTTTTATGGTCGATCGGACAAGCTTGATAAAGACCGGACCGATCGATCGTCCCACCGCAGACACCATCCCCCCTTTCCATCGTCCGATAACGAACAAATCTGCCTATCAGCACCGGGCGTCCATTTGCCGTGCGTCAATTATCGGTTCTCTAGGACCGAATGTCTACAACGGAACGGAAGACCTCGGAGCTCGGTAGATACCGAGGATTCGATTATCTCGGGACTCAATTTTTGGGGAGCACTACACGGACGTTCTTATCGCGATCTTTCGTCGCTCCATTCGTCTGATTTTTCGGTGCACGCTGCAGACATGCTTTCCTCCTACAAAAGAAGCAGACAAGAAGTGAGAGAAAAAAGATCCGCCATCCGCTTGCAAAACTTACCCCCGTTGGAAAGGTCAACTCCCTTCGTATCCTGCGTTGTGTCTGAAGGTTGGGTTGATAGGTAGATTTGAGCAGTTTAGTCAATGGATTGTACCGGTGCGTTACAAAGAAAAAGAAAAAACGTTTTATAAGTTCAAAATAACATTTTTGTATTATTTTATTTTGCAACAAATAATCACAATGGAGGCGCCTGGTAAATCATGGTTTATTAGGGTGGATTAGAAGTGCCTATAACTATCTGGACGATATTGTACATTTTTTAACTGGAATAAATTAAAAAATTGATAATATTACTTATAATGTGATTCATATAATTACACCAGCATAGTTCAACTCACTACTAAAAACTGATCGTGTTTTTTTGTTGTTTTTTTTACAGATGGTGCTGTTCAAATCGTATGAAATGTAGGATATGATAATGGTACTGATCGTGATTGGATTGATGAAGCTATCTTCCGAAAAGCAAAATGAACGCCTGGATACATCTTCTCACTGAATCTCTTCATATGTAAACGTGAAAATGGCATATGAATAACAAATTCAATTATTTTGTTTTAAGTAGCTAGAGTTTAAACTCAATAAAATTTAATTAAATGTATTCGTGTGTGTTCTACCAGATTTACGATAAAAATCAATGATGAAGAATTTAACTTACATAAATAAAAAATCCTGTTTATGTTACGAAGTATATTGTAATTTTGACTTTTACTTTCCATCGTTCATTAATTTATGTATATTAAATGATGACAACAACAATAACAGCAGATTTTAAAGTTATCCAAATACTCCTGAAGTTATAATTCCGAAAATTGTAAACAGTCTGTATAACCAAATGTCTAAGCGGTAGAACAGTTTGCTTCATGAAGCTACCACACGCCAGATGGCGCTGTTAGCTTTTTGAATTTGATGCGTTTTTACGAATCATTCAATCTACCAATACGCGCTTTGCAGAGAAGCTTATTCTAACCCTCAACAGGTGGCGCGAACGACGATGTTTTTATTTTCAATTTCATCGCATAGTACAGTGGCTACCGTAGAAGAAGCAAATAGCGACAACATCTTTAAACGTTTTACATATTTTATTTTATTATTAAATGATAATTTACTTTATAATAGTAAAAATAGAGTTCTCTTTCCGTTGTGTCCGTAAATTGAATAAAAGGTCTTTCAAGGGTAATCAACTGAAAACCCATAGAATTCGTATTTTAAAGCGAAATCGGTTTATTTTCCCTTTATTTTCCGTGGCATTTTCCCCCCTTCTAATGTAGGTCAAACAGAAATAAGCAGACATCGTATATTCTACACGGAAGATTTGGTTGTTTTTGTGTGTCGATGCTCACATACCGCACCGGTGAGCTTGTCAACACATTTAACTAAAAACCCATTCAACCTTGAACAACTTCCCCGAACAAGCAGCTTGACCATCAAGCCGGTCATCATCACCGGCCGCTTTATCATAGCATCTTGTGCCAATCAACAACGGCAACAACATCAAACGGGCACCGAAAGAGTGACCCATCCATCGGCAAAACCGGCTAAAACCGAAACCACTTCAATTTAACCGAGGCGCGATTTTTTGAACCAGCTGCCAGGTAAACATGGCCGCAAAACGTGAGCTGATGTCAGAATGATCTAAACAAACTGAATCGTTGTTTACACCGTTCTGTGGACGATCGTTTGTTTTCGAAGAAATGCGTCGCGAGTTTTTCGTGTGCTGAGGCGTCGGAATGTAGCAAAATAACAATTTAAATCGATCGTTGTTTACCAAATGGGGGTTGGGAGATTTTGTGTTTACCGCACCGGGTGTTTACTACAAAATTGTTTACTACTGAGGGGTTTTTTTCTATCCCTTATCCAGTGCCGTGTGATTCTTTCGTTGCGATTCGATCGGTAGCATTTGCATGCTGGAAAAGGGAGAAAACGGGTTGTATGGTGGTTTCGAAAGTTCCGTCGAATCTCAACCATCGGGAAGTCACCAAGATCGTCGTGCTTCCCGACCTAGTACATCCGGTAGGCAGCACTCGAGTAGTTGTAACAGCGATAAAAACAATACGTCACAGCGAGTAGTACAACGTTTGATTAAAAAAGGGTGTTTTTGTGATTATAAAACTGCCCAGGAAAATCCCACAACTACACTACGTGCTATTAGTGTAGGGGCAGATATAATCAGCCTCACTTTGTCACTTCTAAACACGAGGCAACGATCCGGTTCATCTCACCTTACGAGGTTAGGGCGATGATTAACGTTCCTGCCCAATCTCGGACCAATGTAATCCCTTCAGCCCATCCGGGGGGAGGGTGGTAAAAATAGACAATCCCAGCCCATGTAGCCCAGCTGCAGGCCTGCATAATAACCACACTGTCTGGCCGTGATCGATCGATGAATGAACCGTGCGCCATCGAGTGTTTTGGGCGTGCTGCTAAAACCACCGAACCTGGTCGCGTCGATGGGTTTTCTCTAAAAATGGAAAACCGATTTCGCATGGCTTGTCCCCGCCGAAATGTGCAGCGCCCTATTCGTGACCCTATTAGTTTCCCGAGTAGTTCCCCGCCGATGCTGATGATGATTGCAAGCACAAAACATCTGCGTCATCATGTCATTCGCTTTTATTTTTGCACGAAGTATCTAGTGATTGTAGTGGATACGCGTGCGTACACCATCGGTTACAGCACCCGATCGAGCACTTCAACCGCTATTTAGATCTGTCCACTTTTCACAAATGGATGCATGATTCATGGGAATATCCCAAGCGCTTGTGCTGCTTGAGGTTCACATGCCGACCGACCTTTCTTGCCGGATCAGACTCAAAAGTGTGCGTCACGACCACCACGTCACGAACAAAATGGGCGGATGATGAGCCGGTTTTTTTTTTTTTTTTTTTCGCATGCCAAGGTGGGCGATACTTCTGCACGGCCTCCGCACAACAAGCCGCGTTCGGAGCGGGAAACCGGTTTTGTTGTTTTTCATCTCTCATTGCCCGTTTCGCAAACGAGTGCGTCATCGTTTTTTGGGTTGGGGGATGGGATGATTGTGTGTGCCAAATATGTTACTGACTTCGCAGTAAGATCAGTATTCATCATACCGGGTGTGGAGCGAACTAATGATCCCACCACAGAGGCATCTCGAAGCGTAATGAATGCCGCGATACAATAGGTGTCCGCTTTGACGAATACGTCCACATTCCGATCGGATTATTTCCCTGGAGGTGGAAAGCTTTCGAGCGTATCTCTGTTCTGCAAGACGTGTATTTTCTCCCAGTGACACATGCTTGAAATGTCAACCGAAGTTTTTGGTAGTGGATTCGGGGAAAAGGCATTTGTAACTGATGATTCTTGGTAGCAGAGTATGGTATTATTCAGAATTCAGCAATTTAATCAACTACCGTATTATTCAGAATTCAGCAATTTAATCAACTACCGAAAATTGGTTTTGAATATTGAAAATGTATCAAATAAATTATTCAAATCACCTGAATGGAATTATGTGCAAAGTTCGTGAGAAAAAACTAATAAAATAAAGCGGAAACCCCGGAATCCTTCAATATTATTATTTTGAAAACTCTATACTAAATATTCACGTTTAAATAAATTTGTAATTTACACAATATCCGAATTTCTTTACGAAGGACCTCCAGAGCGCGTGGTTCATGAGAGTAAGTTAACATAATTTCATTGTTAAACGGAAGGTGCTCCATATTAAATTAAATCCAAATTCCTCCACCAAGCGCCTAAATGAATGCAATCTGAAAGACAAATTATCATTCTTGAGAAGTTTAGAGATTTCCTTCCCGTTTATGTTATAAATTTATTATGAAACTATTTAATTTAATGTATTATAAAGCCTCACGCAACCTATAACTCACCTAACAAAGGATTTGTTGAGGTATCCCTGTTCGTAATAATACAGTCTGCAACATAACTATAAGACCATTATTTTTTAATAATTGCAAAAATTGTAGGGATAGGTATAAATGTTTTCCTGTCAAGCTGTAGAGAACAAAAAGTACGAAATTGCATATAACAATCGATCGATCGAGGATCGATAACTTGTTCAGTTATTCTCAAAAAATAACAAAAGACCTTATAGTTGTGTAACGCACTGTACAGCTAATATGTAATATCCCCCCATAGCATGTTCCCAACCACTTATTCACCATACCAACCATTCTTCTTTCCTTCTCCACTCTTTACACACATCCAAGCAATCTGGATCGATCCGGTAAAGCACAGCAGCCTTACATCCAGCACAATAGTAAACAACAATAACACCTTCCTTTAGGTCGAGACACAAACAGCATACGCAAACCTCCGAATACCGTCGCTGAAGCAAACAAACACGCGCGGTTCCTCCATCCAGCCCAGTCTCCACTATATTTGGGTTGGAAGGAAATTATCACTCGAAAATAAAAATGGTACTTGGCAACGAACGCAATGATACGCAAGCAACCCAAAGCAGCATCCACCCTAGCAACCGACGCGCAGCACGATCACTTGCGTGACGTTGATGTCCGCCGTATTATTTTGTGTTTATTCGCAAACAAAACACGTCATTTCTGCGTGTAAATAAAGATATTAAGATGACGTGCGAGGTGTTTGTGATGTTTTGGGAAAAAATGTACCGAATGGGTAGATAACATACCGCAGGATGTCTCAGTCTAAACATGGAAGAGGTTTTAAAAAAATGGTTTTAACATTTCACTAAAACTCAAAGAGAAGAAAGCTTTTTCTTGGAAAAACCTGTTACTCACCGTGTTGGAAGACATACCCAGATAATCCAACAAAGCCCCAATGCGCCAAATACACATACACCCCGGTATGCCCTGGGATAACCATGACTGGACCACTGAAGGATCGATATTTTGAAGGACGTTGCGTTGTGCATTCGGGTGTGGCAATGAATTCCACACAAACTAATCGCATTTTCTCCAGTATCATGAAGAAATTCAAATAGTTTAGATACACACAAAAATATTCTTCCCCGTGACGTTTTTCCTTTCGTTTTCATCTTGCATATACCTCAAGAGTATGCCTTTTCCTTTAGATTAATTAAGTTCATCGTAACAAAATTGCCCCATTACTTGATTAAACTAAATGCGCAAATACAACAGAACGCAACCTTTTCCCGGAATAAATCCATTGTTGATCGGGCAAACCGATTGTTCGAAGGTGAGCGAACAACACTTCCCGAAATACAGAGCAAAAAAAAAAACGTATCCTCCACAGGACGTCCAACGGATACGTCCGTGATCAATTTATCCGGCCGGTATCGTTCCACCTCAAACCCGAGTGGGTGACGAGCGCTGACGTGTGTTTGCTTCCCAGGAAAGGACACCGAAAGGGCGTCCGACTTACGTCATCCGTGGGTTCCAGGAATCGCCCACCTTTTTCATTCATCCCCAAACCGAAAAGGATACCGGTTTCGTATGCACGCGCGTATACATTGGGCGCTACGCCCACACAATTTCAGGGACGAATTCCAGGGCCGGTGCTCCAATGTCAGGATTCAGTGCCAAGGCAGCCGAACAAGCCGCCGCAAACCAAGGCAAAGATCAAGGTCCTGCGCATGTCCAGTACCCGCCCGACGAACGGGGAATGGCGAATGCCAAATATTGCCGCCGCCGGCCCGGCCGGCTGCCTGCTGTTGTTTGGTGAAGCGAATGCTCCGGCAGCGTAACGCCACCGTTGGAGCTGGAAAGCTCGTAATGACGTCAGCAGGACCGGTGTGTGTTTTTTGTGAATCGAAGTCCTTACCGTCCATGCGCGCGTAATTTGATGAATGAAGTACGAACGAGTTCCCGCAACCGTACGACGCTGAAGCGAACCAGGGGAAAACGGATCGATTGTCGACTCCTTTCCCAAAACCCCCCTCCCCCACCCCCCTCCACGGGCAGGTTCGGCATGCGGCATATCGTCCCACACCACACGAAACCACTACCGGTGGTCCTTGGACGCCCGATGTTTGGGTTTCTGCAGCGGAACGGGAGCCGTGCAGGGAAAGCGCGGTTTGGCACGTGAAACCTATTTTCCTTTTCCGTGCATCGATCGTTTCGCACCGTCTCCGATTGACGTCAATGCGCCAGCCAGGTTGTTACACGAGGCTGGAAAATACTCACGCCATTTTACCCCCGGCAAAGGATTCCATTCACAAATAAAATGCCGGCCGTCTGTTGACACCTGGAACCACGGAAGGGAGTTTTTTTCGCTTGAGGTTGAATTGCTGATAAACCTGGAAAACCTTTTCTCCGTGTATATTAACGATTTATTAAAAATGTCTTAATATCATGGAAAATTATACATGTTTTCTATTATTATCCTTAGAAGAGAGAAATGATTTTGCTGGTCAAATGAAACCTTCCGATTTTCCGGTTAGATCATCCGGTGAAGGAAAAACCCACCACTCATGACACGTAATGCCATAAATCTTCTCCAGTTCCTGGACACGAAAATTGAGTTCCGGAACGCATCAGAATCATTTCGAAGGTTCGTTTGGTCGATAGTAAGTTACTGAATGAATGAATTTGGAATTGATCGTTTTACCTTTTGCATAGAGCCGGTTTGTTAATCAACCTATTTCAGAGAGAGTTGTACTGTTATCGAGCTTGGAATTTTTTTTTATTTCAAGGCTACCTACCCTTCAAAGAATTGATAATGGGTAAAAGTAATAAAAAGCGATAACAGTAATGAAAAATTTAGTGGAAATATAAAACTCCATTTTAAAGATATGTATCTATGAAAAGTATTTAACGAAGCGGCAAAGTAATCGCAAAAAATGCAAAAAAGTAATTCAAATTACATACTTGTAGGCATTTTATTTTGGGCGATTGCTTTTTACGTTTTTTAAATAGGGGAAATTCTTCGTTGTTCGTTTTTCTTAAAGAATAAGAGTTTTCATTTTTCAAAATAAACTAAAAGAGACTTCCAATAACGAAAAAAGATATTACAAATTGCATACTTTTGGGCGTTTTGGAATGTGAAGTCTACTTTATTGCTTTTTGAGATTTTTTTTTAATATGTCAGGATTTCTATGAAAATTCTTTTTCCAAAAAAGGTAAGACTTATCATTTCGTTCTAAAAATAAGCGAAAAGGGAATGATAACATCACCAGGACGACCACCATCCTTTTTTACAGCGCATTGTTATTATTATTATTATTATTGTACAGAGAACAAACACTTGCCTCAGCCCACGCAGGCACACTCGGTGTAGGTTGTGTGTGTGTTTTTTGTCCTGTACCCCACTAAGTACTCCAAACTTCCCCACGCACAAACTCTTCCCCCAGAAGTCACTTCCCGCAGCATAATAAACTCGAACTCGGCTCATTCATAATCTACGAGCAGCAACTACGCATCAACCGAAACAGTGTTGCATGGTGGCCATCCTGTCCCTGGAAAGCGGGGTAGGTTTTGCAATCGGCCAAACGGACAAACACTCACGCACCCGCCCACCAATGATTAGTCGAATGAAAGTGGCCGAGTTCACATACGTTCGGGCGCCCGTTACAATGACACAGGAATAAACACACGCCACCGGGTAGCGTGCGTGGGCATATTCCACTTGTGCAAAATTGTCTGTGGAAGGTACAAAAAAAATAAAATAAAGGTTTTCCCTTTATTTCGACCGGGGAAAAGCTTCCCCGTGTGGAACATTTTCGTTTGTGTTTTTTTTTCTTTCGTTTTTAGGGTTCATTCGTTTAAAGCTCATTTTCCATTTCCACCCGCAATGACGTACATTGTACGGAAATGTTTCCCATTTCATTCACTCCGCTCCAGCACGGCCGATATCGGCCATCTCCGTCTGTTCGCCTTGCGTAAGGGTAACCTTTCCACTGACGGTAGCCGATTTGCGTCAATCGTGAATAACGCGCGTGGGCACGAATTTTCCACGGTACGAACCTTTTTTCCTTCCTTTCAATGTACCACCACTGGCGAAGGCTTATGGACTCTTGACCTTTTGCGTGTCCTTTTGTGTTGGAATGGAAATGATACACACACACACACACATGCACACATGGACGAAGATAAAGTTGAATGAAATGGGTACAAGCGCACTGTAGCGGGAAAATGCGCATGCCAGCAGTGGGAAAACATTCTATGAATGAATGAACGCGTGTCCTCGAGAGCTGTAATCGATTTTTCTTCCCGTACCGGTGCGGAACGTTTTGCTGGTTGCGAGCGAATTACCATTATCAAGTTCAGGGAGAATTCGCGTGTGTGTGGGAAATGCCGGGATGAAAATGAAAACGCGACACCGTTGATAAACTTTGAGGCCAATCTAAAGAAAAAAAATATATTTTTTTGGAATTATTTTTCAAAAATTTTCTTGCTTTTTTACCTTTTCAAAGAGTTTTATGATAACAAAATATACGAAACCCTCCCTTTTTACTTGAAATTATCAAAATAAATAAAGGTGAGGCTGTGGTCTAGAGTAACTGACATAAGTAACATTAAGACAAACAAACAAAACACTAAAACGCCTCATTTACTTTGCTTATGCTTTTTTCTTCATAATCTAGAGTATTACTCACCATTATAAGGAACTCCGGATTATCCTGGTATTTTCTAAAAACAATAAAGCCCCATCGATAACACATCTTTCCAGAACCGGAAGCCGGATGTTCCAAGAATTCGTCTTGGTATCTCCCAACGTCGGGAGTTCTTTCCTCCGTTACATCAAGATCAACCATTCCTCCGTACAAATTGCATCAGCATCACGAGCATTACATTTGTCGAAAAAAATGCTTCCGTCACCGTGGCACGATAATGGCACGGTCAGGATGATGTTTGGAGCGATGTCGATGACTCATCTCAGTAGTCCTACGTTGCTATTGTTGGTAGGTGAATTTCACCATCGAAAGTAGTAGGCATCGCGATTCGCTGAAGTAATTCAACCTCCCACTTCCCCGGCATCAACTGGATGTTTCGCGAAGTAGCGATAGGATGGAACAATCTACCGCACCGGTTACAACGAGCGAACCTGTTTGAACGAGATACGGCGCGGTCCGGAACAAAACAACAAGCGGTGGCACATCGATCGACAAAACGTCAAACACACACCCCTCTTGCGTGGTGGTGAAGAAGAGGTTCGAAAAGTTGTTAGTTCTATTATGCGAATCAGTGTGAGAGAGAGAAGAGTGAGAGAAACACATTCCAACACCAATGTGAGCGATGAAACCGGACGTAAACCTAACTATAGCTCCGGCGTCCATTCATGACAGCTAGCAACCGACCCGCGCACACCATTTACGCACACCTTCCGCGTGCACACACCGTTACCTGCAGCGTGAGAGAGCGAGAGCAGCAAACACGCAATCGAAACGATAGCAAGCGGGCGGTGACGTCACGCGCCACCGTTCGTCAGTCACCTTGAACTGCCTTGGATGCCGACGACGCAACGCACCCGAGCGTGCCCCGCATTGGACATCCGCTGTTCACGTGAACACTTGCCGCCGTCTTATGCGGGGCACTGGAATATTGGCCCCGAGCATATGGTGGAAGTTACACGCGAGAGAGAGAAGCGGGTGTGTGTGTGCAAGCAGTGGTTCCGTTTCGCTATAGCGTCCCCCCCCCGTCCCACCGGTGTGTTTCTCGCTCTCTTCGGCTCCCTTGATAGCTGCAAAGAATAAGCGCCAACGCCGACCGACCGAGCCCCCTTTTTCTCATTGGTTGGATGATGCTGCCCGTCATTCGAGTTGGCCGCGCTTTGCAAGGGAAACCCGGCCCCGGGGATACTGGTGTGTGTGTGTGTGAATGTTTGCGAGCAGCCACTGTTCACGTGAACAGCGAGTGATGCCGGTCGTTCGATGCGTGATCAGAAAAGTCGTCGTCCCGCGTACGTTCCTTCTCACTCACACACTACGCAAGCTCGTTACGTTTGTTTGCTCTCTTTGTCTACTGCATTTGCATGAAACGTAGAAGCAACGCCGTGATGGAATGTTATGGTCTGTAAGTGGGGGGTTTTGAGGGGGGTGTGTGCAAGTGTTCGCGAAGATGACGAAGCAACCGAACGACCGTCACACAGAATCGTGGGGTGTGTTTCCTCGAATTCTCGTTCAAAACCAGACGCAAACATTTTTTAATACAGACACACATACGTTCGAGCGCACTGTAAACGAACACAGGCGCAAGATCTGACGCAATCAGTAGTAAGCTTATGTGTTGCGCGCGCACAGGAGCTTGTAGATCTCGTGGACTTCTGAGGAGATGACGAGACTGGATCAGAGTTGATATTGAATGACATTTTCGGCATTAACTTTTTCACGTTTTTGCAGTGCCGAAAATGATTAAAATAATTAAAAATTTTAGACACCTGTAAATGTAAACAAACAGCTCGTCTGCTGTGTGTTTGTCTGTTGTTTCAAGGAAGTTTGTCAATTAACTTAATTATTAAACTATCTGTCGCCACACATAAAAATACACTTTATGTGATTCAATTCGTAGGAAAATTTCTTAACATTCAAATGAAAAGCCCAGCCATGGCGAGGGACTTGAAAATGAAATTTTTTTCGCTTGAAAACATTTTTCAACTGCAGGAATGCATGGAATTGTGTCCCCCGGGAGTGAGATGGAGCATTTGTTCTTATTTTACACTTCTGACTCCTTTTCTTGTATCGTTTTTTTCCAAAATATCTATTATTACAACCCACAGCGGCCCACCCCAATGACGTCGCGTTGCAAAACCCGTTTGACGTCAGGTTCGTTTTTAGGATACACAACAATATGGCTGCCCCTCGTTTAAGTTCCTCTTTTTTCGCTATTAAGCGGGGCGGCTTGTGTAATGTGTGCGTGATTAGAAAACTTCCATCGCACCGGTGCAGGTTAATGGACCCGGTGTTTTATTTTCGTTAGCGAGCGACCAAATGACGTGCAGACATTTAATGTTTTGGGCTCAACCAACGAACTAACCTTACTGCACGTCCAAATACGTTGGGTGGATTAATTAATCTGTGGAGTAGCCTTTCGTCTGTCATGTGATCGATGCGTGTGGAAGACGTTGTTATCGCCAATATCTCTCGAAAAGTCCCCCAAAATAAAAACGGATTCCCTTTCCTGTGTTGCTGAGTAAAACAGATAGGTGGAATTCCTCGATTCCTCGTCCAAAGTTCATCGATGATGGCATGCGGCC
Source organism: Anopheles minimus (assembly GCA_000349025.1). Classification (NCBI taxonomy): domain Eukaryota; kingdom Metazoa; phylum Arthropoda; class Insecta; order Diptera; family Culicidae; genus Anopheles; species Anopheles minimus. The sequence goes on along the minus strand of KB664266.1, from coordinate 4,616,562 downwards.
CTGTGTTAAGCCGGTGGCTTTACACTTGCCATTCCGCACTCACGGCATGTGGGGCCTAAAAATAATCCTTACCCCCGTTTTTTTTTTTGTATGTCAACTTCTCGGAATCCCGCCACACGGGGCCCGACCCGGTACGTGGATGACTGGTCGCATCAACCTTGCGCGGCCACAGGTACTGGCGTTAGGGTTGAGCAAGGGTTGTACAATCACCCTTTGGCCGAATCAACCTGTGTGTGTGAATACGATCAGCAGCAAAATGCACGCGCCCACTTCATTTGCAAAATTCGCCTCATCGGTCGCCAGAGATGAGCTCACAGATCTGACACCGCTCATGCCTCACACCCAAAACCCACCTCATCCAAAACAACAACAACCTACGCTTGCACACACACCCACACATTCCCCCCATGGTCACCGTACAAGCGCAGATTCACACACGACTTCTCCATGGGGGAGGAAATCGCGTGCGCATGCGCGCGCACACACGTTTCGTCGCTGCTTCGTCATAGCTACGCGAGTCCGCACACTCCTTTGCGTACTCCTCTCGCATACGCACGTATGCACGTACACACAGCCACAGCCATCCCGCTTGGAGCGTTTATCGGTCGATGACGACAACACGGCCCACACCCGTTTGCGCTTTTGGGTGGAGGAAGAGAGAGAGAGAGAGCGAGCAATGAGACGAATGCGGTGTGTGAGTCCCCCTAGACTCCGGGAATCGGGCAGCGTTCGCCCGTCAATCGGTGAACCAGCGCCGCCATTCAAGAGCACTGCGAGCCACAAACAAAACGCTTACAAAGTGTTGTGCCGCCAAAGCGAACGGACGTGCTTTTCTCAACGTGCTCTCGCGAGTAGTCAAACCAAACCTTGTGTTGAGGGTTTTCTGTAGTGTTGTGTTGTGGGGAATCCATTCAAAAGGAAGCGCAGTACGTACACATCCCACAAGCAATAAAATCGTGCTAAAACAAGTGCAAATTGTGCATAAAAAAAGTTGAAAGTTTTCCTAGTTTTGCTTTGAAAAGCAAACAGAAAAGATTTGCGTGATCGTGTATATCTCATACTATCCCACAAGGAAAAAAAAGGGATACGTTTAAGACGAAAACAAGCAACCAGACAACAAAGGAGTTATTGTGGCGAATGCGGAGTGCGTTTGTGCAACAGAAATAAAGCATAAACACGTGTGTACGGAGGTGTATTTATATGTGGTAAAGTGAGGAAGTAAACTAAACTTCACAAACACAAAAAGGAGTTGAAAAAGTAGTGAAACTAAAAAGGCAAAACTTGAAGCAAATCGAGCAATCGAAAGGAAGTGTGTTGAAAGTTACCTGTGAAAAAAAAGAAAACATCACAATGGAAAATACAGCAGCAGTTTTACTGTCACCACCGGCAACGCCACCATTACAGGATACGAGTCAGCAAAGGCAGGATGATGTGCTAAAGGTAAGCAACTGTTCCCGGGGAAAAAAATCACGATTAGACACGTTTTCCATCCTAGCAAACTGTGAATTTGTGATCTGCATACAACCCTAGTGTTCCGAGGTCAATTCCCCCGTGAGATATGATCGTGTACTGTGAAGTGTGTGTGTGTGTCTGTGTTTTTTTTGTGGGTTGTCCTTCGTGAACAGATAGCGATTGTGTTTGTGCGTATCCAGAAAGATCTTGCTGGTTGGCCTAGAATTAAACGGATGATGAAATTCACAATTTTGTGGACGAAGAATTCCTTTCCCCTGTACTGAACATTGTAATTGAGTGTTTTTGGAATTTCACAACTTGTACATTGCTGCTGTCAGAACGTGATTCATCACGTTTGCTCCGGATCATTCGCTGACTGCATGATTGCTTTGCAGAAAGGCCAAGACAGGGCAGAACAGGAATTAATACCTACGTGCACGTGTCAGTCATTTTTTTTCTTTTTGTGTGTGCCATTTGCTTCATCCCCTAATCTTAACGCGGGATTTATGATCCGGAAAAAAGTTGGAACCCAGTATTTGCCCTTGCTCTACATACCCACGGATGTTAGGAACGCAACACCCCGCCCACATCCCACCGAGGAAGAAGGGAAGAAGCTTTTTGTCAATTCTGGTGAAATCTGCTTTAAACTATTTTTAAAAGCCCAACAAACACACCGATCTGTTTCGTGTCTGACCCTTGCGCTTCTCCCGGCGGGTTCCCGTTCCACAGAAGGTGGCGCGCGCGTGATCTGCCAGATGCTTCTGGTCTGTGGGGGTCTATCACGCGCCACCATCGTGATAATTTAATTCTTGTGAAATTTTGAACCAAAAACAAAATAAATCTCGCCACCGAGACAGATAAAGTCGGCGTGGTTTTGGGTTGCGAATTGTAATCGAATTTAGTGTTCAACCCCTTTTTTATATGATACGATATGTGTCTTCGGTGTCAAGTGCATTTCGAGATGCACTTAGTTTTTTGGGGAGTGTGAGAGGGTGGGTGTAGTGTGCATAAAAATAGAATATTGGTTCACACCTCCTCCCATCATGAAGGGTGCGCGTGTACTTTGATCGGTCATTAGTTAATTGAGACAGAGAAAAAGAAAGGTGTGTGTGCGGTACAAATACGCATCCCGAAACCGGATGTGATTTTTACTTGGAAAATTATAACCAACTTCTTGGTGAGTTAGTTTTGAGAAAATTCTCCTGTTTTTGCTCCCTATTGGTAAAACAATATACCGTTCCAATAATGTGCGCTAGAACGGGAAAGTAGATGCAGCGCGACAAATACGTCAGCAAATTCCAAGCCCTCCCGCATCGAGCGGTGACGCGCCCAAACGCGCGCAAAACCAAGCCCCAAACGGTTTCGAGGCCATCCCGCTCCCGCGATCGACGAGTTTGAACACAAACATCGGGGCGTCGCGGTCGCACCAACAGCGCACACGCTCGATCACGCGCGGATCACGCAGCGACCCGGCCACAATCAGCTGGTGTTCACGTGAACACACTCAACCAAACGCGAACTTTGGACTCTCGCTAGCGGGGCTGCGTGCTTTGGCGCGCGCGTACACTCTCTCACTCGCTCACTCTCGCGCTTAATCGCAGTTCGCTTGCACCACACCACGGTGGACTACTGTTCGTAGGAAGAAAGGAAAAAAACACCCCGTCGCTTACTGTGTGTTGCCGTAACGCGTCTTTACCACCCTCCCCACCCTGTTGTAGTATCATCATCATCATCATCCGTTGCGCACGATGACGTCTGTGGCTGGCGAGACACGGGCCCGCGTGTAAGGTGTGCCCTCGTTCGCGCACCCTTTTTTCCCAGATCTTGGGGTCCGAAGTGAACCGGATTTTTTCGCTTTTGGCGCGCGCGTGATGATGATACTGCCGCCGCTTTTCTCTCTCTTTTTCGCGCAACCGGACGATGAATAATAGGCCCCTACATGCATGCGCAGGACGATACACACGCAGGGCGTTGTAAAGCAATTAGTGTGCCAATGTGAGAGATTGCGTGTTTTATAACAACCTTCTTCCCCCCTTCCCCCCTAACGTCCGGTGGGCTGACACTCCTAATATGAGGTGGAAAAATATTTAACATTCGCAGACACGAGTACCAATCGCTCTATCGTCCCATCTCCCCAGTTGTGTGACCATTTCAATGTCTCGTGCACCGATCGGTTGATAAGAGCGCTTCCTTCGCTGCCCATTCTTATCGTTCAATGAAGGCGAAACTGGTTCAACCACACCCAAAACGGTGTGATAAGAATTGCATGTAGCAGGAATTATAGAGCGTAATCAAATGAAGATGGACAGCTTTTTTATAATCCCCGTTTTTTGTGTCTTCCTCTCTAATAGAACAACAATGCCATTCGTCAGGCACTGAAGCGGAAGTTGGAGAATACAGCCTCCAAATCATCATCATCATCAACCAGCGGCAGTTTCGTCACACCGAACCATTCGGATGCGTCAGAGGATGAGTCGGATCTGCCACCGCGCAAACGTCAGTACGTGCGTAACCCGGATCAGCTGGAATCGCACGCAGCGCTCCAGAAACAGCTGCACCAACTTCACCAGCAACAGCAGCAACAGCAGCAGCTTAGTGGATCAGGTGCTCCAACACCACCACCGTCGGAATTTTCCGGCTCGGAAGATGAAACCACCAAGTCGGGTTCGGACGAGGAGCGCTGCTACTTCCAGGGCGGCTCCACAACCGAAACTCCCCAGCGGGAAAGTGTCATCATGCGCATCAACAAGGACGGTTCGTGCACGAAGACGGCCGCATCCGAGGAGGCGGGAAGTGCCAGCGGTGGTACAAACATTTTCCGCAGCTACAAGTTTAAGATGGGTCCCCGGATGTCACCACCGCCTCCGGCTACGGTAGTACCAGCCAGTGCGAACGTTTGCCCATCACCCGTTCCGGAGCAATCGTGTAAAGACAGTGCGGAAAGTATGGTGCAAGATTTGGCTGCCACCAAGACACCGTCTGCAGTATTCAGTTCCAGCTCGAATGCGAGCAAGCGTAAGAAGAAGGAACCGGCGAACACTTCCGCGTTCAGCTCGAACCTCTTCAGCCAACCCATCCTACCGAAGGTGTTGCCTGCATCCTCCACCACATCCTCCCTTCCTGTGATAGCGCCCAAAGTCACCGCCAGCCCGGCAACCACGGCCCAATTCATCTTGGCCACCCAGAACGGTTACATCCTTGTGCCCCAGCAAATGTCACACAATCTGCTAGTTGCCACCGGACCAACCACTGCTCCCGAAGCGCGCCCCAAATCTCAACCCGCACCAGTACCGACGACGCTGAAAGATGACAGCAAAGGTGGAGCGGAACAGCGCAACCAAACGGCCACCGGTCCAAAGCCCGAACGGCGCCGTATCTACGAGTGTGACCATCCAAACTGTGGTAAGAATTACTTTAAATCGAGCCATCTGAAGGCACACCAACGGATCCACACCGGGGAACGACCGTTCAACTGCAAGTGGCCCGACTGTGGACGCCGGTTTTCCCGCTCGGACGAACTGTCCCGTCACAAGCGTACGCACACCGGCGAGAAGAAGTTCGTCTGTCACGTATGCGAACGGCGGTTCATGCGTAGCGACCATCTGTCCAAACACGTCAAACGTCACAACAAGGACACGAGCAAGGCGACCACCACTGGTCCATCATCTACCGCTGGTAGCCGGAGAACGACAGCTGCCGCCAGCAGCACGTCCGCCACATCTACCACGACGATCCTGCCGGCGGAAGTTAGTATGCGTTCGGCCGCCGCATTATACCACCATCATCACCATCATCAGCTCGCAACCGTCTTTCAACCTGCCCATCCGTTTGCATCCGTACAGCAAGCTTCGGTGTACTAAAGCGCGGATGTGGAAATCCCTATCGCTCATCTAACTTGTGTCATATGTTTGCCGGGTGTCACCCGGATGAAGCAATCATTCCATGTACGGAACGTGTGAACTTTCGCTTAACTTTTCCGGTTTGTTAGTAGTTGTAACTTCTGGGGACGGATTGGGATGGCGCTGGAGAAGAAAAGAGAGAAAGTGAAAGAAGAGACTATCTGGAATGGAAAGGGAACTCCTCGCAGTAAGAGAAAAAAAACAAACTAATAAGGATCGACTTATCGAGACTCGTTCGTGATTTATCCTCTTTCTCCAGTTAGGTTTAAACAATTCTGCGTGTGGGCGCACCACGAAGCGTCCCGTGCGCCCCACTATCTGTGATCGTTTTTTTTCCTACAAAACGGAAAACTGCTACTAAACAGGCAGGCAGGCAGGCAAGCAAGTAAACAAAAAAGGAAGAAAGGAAAAGCGCCCAAGTCGCCACACTAATCACTAAGCTCTTGGCCGGCTTAAGCGTAAGGAAGGAACTCTCTTATCTGATCACAATCACTACTATCTAGTATCTAGAAATTAAGACGCAGGGCTGGAAAACATTTCCTCCCACCTCCCGCTGCGGGAGAAAGTCTCAGATGAGTGGAAAAGGGAAGAACAAAACTATTCAAGGAGAACAGAAAAGAAGACTCACAACTTTGGTTCTACTGTCTGTTGTAAGATACGCGTTTAATTAATTGTTTGTTTAAGTTTTCACCGTTTACGTTTGTGATTACAATACCAGCACCAGTTATTTTTCTCTTCTTCTATTATAGGAATGGGTCGCTTTTTATTCACGTCTCCTAGCATTATCTTAGCGAGTTGTGTATCCATGTATCCAGTAAAACTTGTTTGGTTCGTAAATGGTTTTTCGTTAATTTATTTTAGTCCTTAATCGATATAGCCGTTAAAAGGAAATGCCACAGTAAGAGACAGCACGCTGTATGCACATTAGCCAGGGAGGGAGCGCAGACAGGCGAAGAAGAGTGAGAAAGTAAAGTAACGATCAAATGAGAGAATAGTGAAAAATAAGCAAGATCACCATGTGTTATAATGTTACTGTATTTACCTGTATTCTACACTAAATGCCAAAACAACGGGGACAGTTTGGATTGTTTGTGAGTGACGGGGAGAGAGTACGTCACAGGCGACAGAGCCAAACACAAAAAGAATCAAAGCAAATTGCAAAGCAAAAGCACAGGCAGTACGAAAATCCCAGTAATATACATTCTTCTCGATCGATCTAAAATGAATCTTTGGTGTTTATGTGTGTTTTTTATTTATTTATTTTTTTATAAGAACTTGAAAGAAACTGTTATTTGCATAGTAGTATGTCACCTTCGGAAATACGGTTTGTACGCTCGCCTTCTCGATCGATAAATTAAGTACACTTACGCCACCACACACTATGAGCATGCGCGGCACGTGTACGTTGCTGATATTGTGGGGGTATGTTTGTGTGGAATGGAAAATTTCTATCGTAAAATCCACATAAATTGTGAACGACATTTACTTACCGTTTTCGCCACGAGTTCTGGTGGTTTAGAAAATACACCGTCAAGTTCAGTTTATCGTTAGTTTTGTAAGCATTTCCCTCAGTAGAACTGTTTTCTCTTCACTTCCAAGTTGTTCTTCAGCACGATCAGTATGTCTCATCCGAAACTGGCTGGTTGGGATTTTCCCGAACACCCATGGTCCCAACCATGGCCGGCAAACTGGTTTGGTTGGGTAGCCGGATTCGTAACCCATCGCTGCACACAACACTCGTGCACTTGGGAATGGCCCACATTCTTTTGCTATCGAAAATCCCCGGCTTAAGGGCATGACCGCGCCAAGATACCACACGCCTCTGGTTGGAAAGACGCAATGACGTGGAAGACCCGATGGTCATGCTTCCAGGAACAAAGTTATTCATTTCGGTCAGTTTTAAAACGTTTGCCCGTAGACGAAGAGAAAACAATTGGCCCCAAAATTCTACGAAACGTTTCGCTTTTGTTTGTGCTGGAAGATAAATGTTTGGGGATGGAACGGAACGATTTCACGAGAAATTGTAAAACCTAATGGTTTACAACTAGCTGTCAGATTGGGGCGAAAGAATGAGGAGAGTTTCGAAAATATTGGCACAAGATTGTACACACTGTTAACTGTCTAGCAGGGTAGCTTGAAGATGTTATCATAATCTACAGCAATATATAACGATTACTTTACTTCTGGTGAGGTAGAAAACAGTGGAGGAGCAAATGACGGGTGGAGTAGTCCCAAATGGCTGAGGGAACACAAACCTCAATTTTAAGGACCAAAACTTCAGTTCCACTTGGGATCTTCAAGAGGCTTGGCAAGGTAGAAAGTGTCCTCAAGGAACTCACCCAAAATCTTGTTGATAGATTCTCATCTGTCCTAGTAGATCTTGTTTTCTGAGTTGAACGAAAAAAGGGGATCTCTTGAATATCTCTTCCCAACAATTAACAATCCCAATCTTGTTCTAGCCGTGCGTACTAAATGTTTCGACCTCGCCTCAGGTTGAGTAACAAAACACCCTACACGCTAGTAAACATGTTTACTTCCTACTCGACAGTGTTCACTTCCCAAAAAGACGCCTTGAAACCGAACAAACACCATCCATATCGACGGGGGAAGGTCTCGGAATCGAATTCTCGAAAACAGAACCGTCGCTTGATGCCGTTCTGGTGTCCTCCTATGCGTATCTCCAGCCTCCGAACGGGTGATCACGTTCCGTGTGCGTGTGCGTAGGGCGGAACCGGCACGGCAGTTTACAAGTAAAAATTGTACAAGAAGGCCCTTCGTGAGAAACTGCGTTTAGAGACTTTGAACTCCGTTTTAGTGCGTCGTCTATGCGATAGCGCATCGGTGCGAATTGAGGTATACCATCCGGTTGGGCAAACAATTGTTTACCAAGAACCATGTAAGAGTTAAAAGCTTTTGACCGGTAGCCGGTAATGTCTCGCTCTTGGTATGGATGTGGAACCGGCACAAAAATCAAGGATCCCAAACCATATCAGATGACCAATGAAAAAAAAAAAGCTGATGCGATTGTACGTTCCGGTTTTGTATTTTTTTATCAACGGCTCGGTCCGGTTTTTTTCCGTCCCGATCTTGCCACATCATGCGCGTTGCGTCGTGACCGTGTCTACCCCGTCAGCTGATTAGAAGCAATATAGCCCTTCAGCTACCTGTGTTGACTGTCGGTTACATTGTTTACCTTTCCGGAGGGATCTTTCTGGGAGCGGCCCCTTTCACACCCCCTATTTTCGAGGGCGTGTGTGTTGACGATGGGTATATTATGACTCGCTTAAGCGCTTTAGTGGGAGTCGAACGTTTTACTGACGGCAAAGGGTTCTATGGACGTGTGACCTCCACATCGCACACTAGCGTCCCAGAGAGCGTGTAGATAAAAGACGGTGGACACTCACACATGCGGAAGGGGGAGTATGATAACCGTGCACCCCGATCACGCACCGTACGGGTGATGACTTCGTGGCGACGCATTACGACCGAGTAACCAAGATAGAAATGTGGTGACCTTTTAAAGGCCATATACTGACGCCTGGCGCTTGCGTCCCCGATATGTGCTCATCTTACCGCAATTTGTTAAAAAATAAATCATTTATGGAGAATAAAACAAGTGGTTAAGTTGGTAAGTTTAACCTTACGTAAAGATTGATTGTTTGAGCTTTATCAGGTGATCCCGCTTTTCGCATACGGGAACTAAAATTGATCGTACAGGGAAGTAGAGATTATGGAAATGTATTGGAAGTTTAATTTTTCTCCAGTGATCTCCAGTAATAGTTATATCGATTCATAAATGTGAGAGTTTCTTCTTCTCCTACTTTTACAATACACACCAATGCTTAGTACTTCGCTATGAAGCGGACGGTTCAGATGATCGACGATCTTCTTAGGCAATTAATGGAAGAATTGAATAAAATTGAATTGACTCAAAAGAAGTGAGAAAATAAAAAAAAAAACTCATGATCTATATTGTCGTTTAAAATGTTAATTTGTGGCAAAATGCAACGTAAATTGTACAACAAACATTAAAACAAATAATTTTTCTGCACCAACAGGAGTGTGAGATAAATATGATTGTCCACAGAGGGAAGAAACCTCCTGCCGGCTCCACCTTTTAAGTGAGAGTGAGACAGAGGAAAGCCTACTGATAAGAAGTGTGAGTAAAAGTCATCCGGCAATGTTGCAAATGACTGACTAGCGTACACACACACGCGCCCGCGTTGATACGATCGCGAAACCAGTCATAACTGCAAACAGCGAACGGCCACCAGGGTTCGGCATGGATGTGCACAAATCACACAAACAGCACCCGGGCATCCTCTTTTGCCGGTTTTCGCCCGATCGTGGTGGGCACAAATAAACAGTACCCGCTACTGACGTCAATGGGCCCCGGGTTCAGTGATAGTGCAGTCAGGTTTAATCGTTGGCCCCGGCCTAAAGCAAGCGATGGCAAATGGGGGCGGGCTCCCGCAAAGCCAGCAACAAAACAACAAACTATACGAGCTCGCCGGATCCCTGGAACACCGGATCATCGATGAAAACCCACAGGGAACTGGGGGGCAGACCGCGCAGGACGCGTGGGAAAAAAAGTAACCAGATCAGCCCCGATCGGACCTCGGGATGGTGTGGCAGGGAATTGACCGGGGTTGGAGAGTTCGTTCGGGTCGTAATAATAATGCTGATTGTAGCGACGGAGAAGCAGACGGCAGAAGCATCCGTGGCTAAAACTGGCAACGCAATAGCCGTTCGAAGCATTACGCTAAGCGGCTGATAAGGCGAGATTTGCGGTCCGGCCTGGTGTGTGTGTGTTTCTTGTGTGTGCAGGTGATAGGGTGATGGTGAGTAGTGGGAGGTGCATCTTTTTTTCTTAGGACCAACCATTTGCAAACTGCTCCGGTTTTCCAGTTCGAATTCGTGTATGAGTGCGGTGCGCAATCAAGCGGGCACACAAACAGCTCAGCAAGCGAGATCGATCCTCTCGCATCGGGTTCGCATTCCAACGATGGCCTCGGTCAGGTCATCGGTTCGGGATCGTAAGAAGCGATAGGGACAGCGTCCCTCGCACGTCCGGCTAGTACCGGGCGGTGTTTGGAAAATGAAACGAGATCCGTCACGGCACGAGACGTCAACGTTGGTGGTAGTAGGTTGGTAGTAGAGATAGCACAGCATGATGATAGCCCACCGTGCCACCGACCAACGGGCGGGTGAAGATCCTTGGCGGTGATCACGCGTCCAGCACGTTCCCTGAGCGTGCCCGATGACACTGAACTGAGTGTGAGAAAGCGCTGGAAGACCCCTTGTCGGGGTAGCCGCTAGTGACAGCAGAATGATTGCGAATCTTACTACCGAATTGTAGACCGTCTCCGTGTTGGGCTGTTTATGTACTTGACCCGGACGCGATGCTCCAAATTGTGGATTCGGGTGAGCGATTTTGAGCGAGATGATTTTTTTTTTTTGAGAACTATTGAAGGACACCCTGGATCAGTAGGCGATGATCGATTTTGACATCGTTGCTTAGTTTTGAGCAGTAGTTGGGCATATACAGGAGCAGTACTGGAGTGGAAGATATCAAACTTCTTAGAATTAGAATATAAGAATACATCCACGAAAGTGCGAAAATACAGGAATAAAGGCCACCAACCGGTCGTTCTACAGTCTGAGGAAACTTCTCCACTCAAAACACCTGTTCCGAGGGTCGAAGCTGGGATTATATAGAATTTAAAGATCCCAAACAGGTTAGTACAAATCCTTTCAATGTACTTCTTCTTCTTCTTGTTTGGCGTAACGATCCATTCGGTTATGTCGACCATAGTCGTGGCTAACTAGACTTATTGATACCACTAAGTTGGGTAGTTAGTCCTCACTATGGGGGAATGGTCCGTATGGGATTCGATCCCCAGGCCCGGGCTGTCGTTCCGGACCCCAACCGTTTTTCAATATATTAAATATTATTTATCCAAGCATGAATTCAAAGGCCAAATATCACACATAGTGCGTGGTCATATGGTCTTGTTTTTGTCCATTAATTACCAAAAATATGTGATCTAATAGTTCTTTGGTTCAAGTAGGCCAGCATACTTTGCATTTAGTTCTTTCATTTGGAAGATCTAGTGACCACGATTTGCGATTCCTGGAAGTCTCCCTTCAAAAAGGGTGTGAACCTACCTTCTGAAGGAGATGTCCGCGTTCAAGGACGTACTCCGTCGGATAACGCGTATAGCGTTTGACTCGTCAGTGTGCTACAACAAGGGCGCACCACTCCACGCCTTATTATCCATTCTTCTTCCCGTGCATTTGTTCTTGCTGCAATTGGACGCACTGACACAGTGAACTCGTCCAATGTTGAACACACGAGCTATATCCATTACGTTCATCGACCGACCGACCGACTGACTAACTTTATGAACTGAACGACGAAGGAAGAAGCATGACAGATCGACGACCGTTCACAATGGCACACTGTTCCGCTCAAGGATTTTTGTTTTCGCTCATTTCGCACACCCTGCTAGACCGGAAGATACGGAGAGATGTGTGTTTCTTCGCGATTCGGCAACCCACTTGCTACCTTGGCGTGGTCATTCCACTCTGTTCCGCACTGTCATCGGAAGCGATGATGGAATCGAGTCGCGTACATACCCTCACCGACTATACGCACAAACACAGATAAAAACCGGAACTTAACCTTCGGGCGTCACAATGCACTACGCACGTACGCCTGCTAGTCCCAGTCCCAGTTTGCTTCTTCTGCTTTTTTTCCCTGCTTTGCATTCAAGATGGCAAATTCTTGCTACTTCATCTCTCTAGTGTGCCATTCGATTGATTTCAGCGAACGTGAACGACCTAGAGAATGGGCACACACACCTCGTGCAGATAACCGCAAGTGACTTTTCGCAAGTCAATCTCCCCTGCATGGACGAAAAAGAAGGCCAACGCCGTCAACTACGGACCGGTACCGCGGCAGGCCATGAATTTGGGTGAACTTGTCGGTGACTTAGCTTCGTTCGTCTCGTGCACACATGACTGGTCGGATGGGGGGTAGAGATAGGTAGGTTTCAAATTATTAGCAAAAAAAAACACGCACACACACTTCACTATCGCATGCAGATAAGCTAGAAGTGAAATATTTCTGTTGGTGGCATTGGAGCGGCCGATGGTCTACAGTGGGAAGACATTTCCTTATCAGTAACTTGCCGGTTTGGTAACGAACCGCCTGGAATAGTACGAGGGGTTTTGGGGATTGCCTCTTGTTACCGGTTCACGGGGCACGTGCATGGCCATTGCTTTACCTTGTGAAACATGGTGCGGTTCTGAATCGTTACTAAACGCTGGGATAGTATCAGTAAACAGGGTGACAGTAAATGTTTGCTGTTGTTTGCTGATGTCCATATGCAAGAAGACATGTGGCGTACAAATATGGAACAGTCCCAGGAACACACCCTGCCTTCCCATGCGTTGCGTAGTAGTTGCTAGCAATAGCGATAAGCGAGATCCAAGCAACTGTTGGAATTTATTTTTAGAAGAGGGTTTTTTTGTTGACGCTGCTGTCAATAGCGCAACATTGGAGGCAACTTGGATTTTTCCGAAAAATGGAGAATATGTTGGTTGCACATTTTAATTATTCTGGAAACTTTCCCTTTCCGGCGCTTATCGTATGCAACTGAATTTTGCCCCATTCGCAGACAGATGTAAAAAAAAGGTCTCGTAAATCACAAAACAATCGATTCCGTCCGCGAAATGTGGCGATCGTTCGACCTTCGCCTGCAAAGACCTTGCCCGAAGTTGGTGCGACGTGCGCTACTCCACGTTGCCCACAGTTCGTTCATCCGCGTTCGGCATCACAGCGAACAGCAGGCAGCACCAAAACAAAGAGGAAAGAGACAACAGCAAAAGAAACACCCTGCATGGTGACACTACTTCCGCTAGACGACAGCAGACCAAACAGCAAGCGACACCGTGCGGCGCTCGCGACACAACCGGTTCCAAAGATGACGATGCCACCCCGCCCGCTGATCTACATAATGGCGGGCGCTCCAAGCGATAACTGGTCGGAACCGGTTACATCGGTGCCGCGCTACTCGCACACTCATGAGGGGTACACATGCAGCAGGGGCTACACACCCCCACCCGTTCCACCAGAAACAGTCCGTTCGCGAACGAACTGTTTACGAAAACAAAACCTCCCTCCACCCAACCCGGCCGATGGGGTACGTAAAAACCAAACAAGAGACCCTGAAGAAAATCGTATTAATCTGAAGTGGGTCGGACAGGGAATTGCTGTTGGGGTGAATGGTGGAGCAAAAGTACCAACGGGCAGCTTGAGTGGGGTCGGTTCGAATTGATAGCACGGAACAAAAATAAACGACTCGTCGTCGTGTTCTCCGGGACGGGCGAGTAGCCGGTTACGCGAACCGGTTTGAACCGATTCGATGTTTTTAAATCGTCTTCGTTTGCGGTTAGCCCACTTCCTCTGTGGCGCGGTATGATATTTGTCTTTTTACTTTTTTTCCTTCCTCCCGGTTGCGGTCCAGTACACATTACGTATTGGATTTGTGTTTGTATACTGTGGGGTTTCGTTTTTTTTTGTGGGTTAATCTGCTCAAGGGAAAGGCGAAGCGATTAGTATTTGCATAGCAGATGTACGTTTTGAGATGCAGTGAAAAGTTTTGCAAAAAAAATCTTACAACAATAAGTTTGCTTTACTAATTCCAAATGGAGACGCATGGTGCTTACTACTTTTTCAAATTAAACGCTATTTAATCTATTTCATAGAATTATTTGCCTTATTAGCATTGAATGGGTTGGTGCAGAATGTTATTTTCTTATATGCTTCTTTTCCTATCAATACGAGCAAGTGTTAAAGACGTTGTTTACGCTTGGAAAAGTGAGCGTCCGCAACTTTCACTGGACAATCAAATATAAAATAACCATTGGATTAATCAAAAGGAGATTCAATTTCAATGATAGGACGCACATATTTATTTATACAAAATAACCCACAGTAGTGAACGCATTGTTTATCTCCGGGGCCTGAGAGGGCATACATAACATTCTCTTCCACAGACGTAACCTCTTTTCGGACCACTACAGCACAACCGATATGTACGACTAATATTTCTGTAAGAGATCGTTTAGAAGTCACAAAATTGGCCTCACAGGAATCTATTTGTATCATGGGGTTTCGTTTGCATGGTTCCGCTCATCAAACGCAACTTTTTCTAATCGTTTTCTTCACTGCTTTCACACTGCCGGGAGAATACCTTCGAAAAAGAGCAGTTAATTGCTAGTATTAATCTTTCGGTTCGCTATAATAGAAATCATCCTCGTTTCACCCGGCCACTTCTTCCGTGCCGGGTTCGAACTCGAGCTTCATTTCGCTCGAACCGATGCCTTCTACGTCTGCTTCGTGTTCCTGTGTGTTGAGGCGATTTAAGGTCATTGAAATATCTGCCGTTTGGCATAGCAACCCGCTCGCATCCGTATTGTCGTCTTTTATGACCGACTCAATCACCATCGGGTGGGCTATGATGGTCGACGGCGGCACTGTCTCTTCATAGTGTGTCACTGCGGAGGATGTAACGATGATTTGCTGCTGCTGTTGCTGCTGCTGCTGCTGTTGCTGTTGAAGTGGTGCATGTTGCTGTGGATGATGCGATTGGGTGGGAATTGTTTGCGTAAGTTGTCTCATCGGTAGGCCAGCATCTTCGAAAGCTTTCTTCTTGAGCGTGTGCCGAATCTGGGAGCTAAAACAGAACAATACACACACCATAAAGCGCTTGTTTCCCCATCCCATCCGTTCCGGTTAGGATCAGATGAAGAAACAGGACTAATGGAGTGAGCCGTGCTTCTGGCTCGACTCGGAACACTTACACCGTGCGTCCCTTGATGCGTTGACTAATTTTGCTCAAATCTTCACTAAATCGCGTGACTGCGGATCGAAGCATCTCTATTTCTTCATCTGTCCATTTGCTCCTTGTGAACGTATGGGTGTAAAATTGTACGGTTATAAAACGGTCTCATAGCGTTCGATAAAGATAAACCTTACCCGGTTGGGGAATCCGACGACGGATGAAGTTGCATCGTTAGCTCCCCCAGGCTATTGAATGCGGCACCGGCAGCGGTAAAAATTTCTCCAACCTAGTGGATGGAACAGATTATTTGTTAGCTTGTTGCACCGATCCTCCATTATAGACTAAGCACTCGAAACATACCTTCGTCGCAGAGTTCATTATTGTTCCCGTTTTATAGTGTTTTATTAGTAGAAAATTCCCAGTCGGAGCTACTGCTCGTTTGTAAACAAAACGAGCTGTCAGATTGAATGCAAAAAAAAGAAAAAAAATGTCGTCCAACTGACATATGTCAAGCCGGTTTTTTTAAATATGGCGGTTGGTCTGCCAGGAATATCTAATTCTATCGATAACCCATTACGTAGCAATCTTCAACAGTTTCACTATTCTTGTTTCTTTCGGAAATAGCACCGATATTGAACGTGAATCTGTTTTATTAGAAAAATTATACGCCAAAATATTTTTCATCCTCACTCGGACTAGGTCAGCTATTTCTGGGTTACTTCATCGAACCTCGAACCATAGCTAGATAGTTTACTATACGAAATGGTTGAAAACCAGTGCCGTATTGCGGTCCATTTTCGAGCGTTGTAAAGATAAAATGTAGGATGACATATTAAGGAAGACAATACGATGAAACATTTATGCAATGTAACATAATACGAAAGAATAGTAATTGTACAGTATAATTGCAAATGTATTAGGAAACTTGTACATAAAATGAAAGGGGTAAACTTTTTGTCCTGCAATGAGTATAAAAGAGGACTACTTGAAATGTAGTTTCCTGGTGCTGGATTTATTCCTTCTACACTTTTCATTATAACGGTTGCTCCTAATTCTCAATTCGCTATATTTCTACAAGTGAGCTGATTTTATGTACTATGTACTATTCTATGATGAAATTTAGTTACGTGTATAGCAGATATCCTGTTGATTTGTTCTCGATCTTTTCTGTGCGATATCTCGATGAATACGATAGTCAGTACCTGTGATGAGGATGTTGGACACATGCAGTAGTAGGATAGTGTTCATCAGGCCACCATTCGGCACGATGTGTAGAGTAGTAAACGCGGGCACGTTAGCAGGCTCAATCGATACTCATGATCGAAGATCATACATCATACTGCCGAGCCGCTGTTTCATTACGCTGTGCTTCAGCAAATACATGTTTCGGGCAAATTTATGGTTTCCTCCCCCCCGCCTAGCCTACAAATGGCATGACATTTTCTATATGGGTTAGAATTATGAAAAAGGGGTTAGTTGTAATAGAAGGTCTTGTGTGCTCAACATTTCAATGTATAAAAATTGATAATATGATCTTCGATATGCTAAGTAAGATCACGCATCCGGAAATAACGATTCTCGTGGACGATTTAGCATACTTCTGGAGATAATTCTGCAACAAAGTGATTATATCAAGAATTCCCATAACATCAAATATTATGTTGTAAAACAAAAAGCATTTATCATAAGCTTTTGTTTCATGTATTCATGCATGCTTACAGCCAAATGAGAGCTAATTAACAGTAAATCACTGAGGATATATATCATCCTTATACTAATCGGGGAATTTTCTTTGCTGGTGAATAAGCGCAACTGTCGTCGATGCCGTTAGAAACTTCTTCAACTATGATTAGCTTTAACGGCGCAGAATACGAACCGTCTACGCGTTCGTTGAATAGAGGAATAGCTTTCTCGCGCTGCTGCTGGAACATAATAGAGATGTGATTGTGAGAAAATGTTGTGTTCATAGTATGTTTTCAACAACGATTTCCAATACTTTTCACAGTTCTATTTCAGTAGGCAACACACTCAACACTGTCGTTTCATCTCAGTCCAAGCAGAAATGCGGGACTCCGTTTGTTTGAAACAGCTAACGGGATGGAGTATTGTTACTCTTAACATGCGAGCTAAGACCGAGTGTGACCTCAAACATCGCTACCCGCCTCACACAGGGACATCCTTAATGATATACGCTGTTTTCATGGAGTTCTTACACCGCTCTCATGTGAGGTCTGTGCGTGGGAGGAATTATATCGACAGGAGCGGAGCAATACCGTTGCCAACTCGGTAACCCCCAACACAGACAATATAGAACCATGATCGATTCCTTTGCGCAACAGTCTGTTTGTTTTACTTGCTATTTTTGGCTTGCTTTACACGACTGGAACACAATCGAATTGCCAAATTAAAGCTTGGGGTGTCGTTTGGTTTGCTCTCATTGTGAAAATGTATCGAGATTGTTATTGGGAAAACATTTGCTACAGGAGCTATGATATAGAAAGGTGAAGAAAAATGGTTATATTGCTATTGTGGTAATTTGTTTTTAGAATATTTTTATCTTCCAACTAAGTTATAAACCTACCTGGATGTTTAGCATCCGGACAAAATAATCACACACCTCGGTGTAAAATGATTCACCAACACCGATAATGAAACAGTCGAAATCGGGACTCAACAGCTCGAAGGTGCTCATGTGGTTGCCCTTGATCATTGGCAGGTTGGGGTTGGCAACTAAAATCTTAGACTTCAGACCGAGCGTTGTCGCAATCCGCATACATTTTTCCCGCGTCGTTTCATTCGGATCCACCAAGAGTCGGCGCGCTTCGTCTAGCCGCTCTTGCGACAACTCGAGGAAAAACGTATGCCTGTCCGCTATAGTAACGCCAAGTTTCTTCTTATTGTCGGATTGTGTATATTCGCGGTACGTTCTTATAACGTTCTCGTTCGTATCATCCGCCTCTTCGATCGCTTGATCAATTGTTAAGATTTGCAAACTTTCTTCCTCGACCGGCATCTGCAAGAACCATGAACGAACAGGTGCATACACGAAACTCAAGTTACTGATTGATGATTTGTGATCGTCCGTGCTACCAGCATACGTACCGATTGCAGTGTTTTAATCATCTCCTGGCAGGCAATCTGTTTTGCACCCTTTTTCGTGGCATGTACTCCACGCCGAACAATATCCCGGATGCGACATTCATACTCGAACACCGGTGCATGGGAAGGGCCATAGTTGCGCACCAGCTCCATTTCGGGTAGTGGGAAATTACGCTGAATGCAGATATCGCGAACCTGACTGACGCGATCCGCACCGAGCTCGAGGGCAGCCAGCGAACCTAGTTCGCCGGCTGCGGCAACCATGTCGTCGTCTTCATCAGCCGGAAGATTCAACGCCAAGCGTATCAGCTGCCAGGCAGCTTCGTGTTTCGATTCCTGCTTCGATCTACCCACACCCTTAGCCTGCTTGCCCAACGCCACAACCATGAACGTGAAAAGCTTCACATTTGGACCGTGAGGGGAATTTTCTTCGTGGAGAAACTGGTACATAGGCAGGGAGCATTTGCTCCTTGCGCACAGCTCTTGCAACAAAGTAACGGGTGTTTTGCCCTTCAATATTTCCGCTTTCGACATGATGTGAGAATCGGTCTTCCGTGGTGCTTTGATTTCAAACACAGACAATACAAAAATGACTCACGCTCCGAACGTGTCCAAACTTGCTATGCTGCAACTGCTGCAACTCGGTTTCATCAGAAGCAGTACGTCAGTTTATGTTTTGGTTTCGCTCGCGCGATGCAATGTTCGTCATTCATTTACATCGTCGCGTTGAGCACTTGTCGCTTATCGTAATGTAGCCACTTTGTGGAATTATTTTTATGCCTGCATTTGACCTAAGCACGTGTTTCAAACAAATCTGCTACACAGATAGCAGCTAAATATATCGAATGATCAAATAATATGTAATGAGCCAACCGAGGATAACCGTAAATAACATAGACTTGCATATGTTTAAATGTTTTCCTTTCTAATATTTATTTATTCACTCAAGTACTCATCAGCAAATTGTATTACGATGTTAAAAAATGTGATTTTACCGAATACTCGGATGTAACTTTCTAATCTGATTCTGACTATCCTGTTGCGGGTAAATTCAAATCACGGAAGCCAGAAATTGACAGGTCAAGTTCTCTCGAGGTTGTAGCGCCATAGAAGAAGAAGATATACTTCATGGATACACATTCAGTGAAACCGGTAACTCACACGACAGGATCGGTACCTAATTCCAGTCAGACTGTTCTGAAATAAAAGGGACACACACAGGACCAACATGGATTTTTAGTTTGGTGCACTAACGCTGCTTACGGTGTTAGAATGCATTCTGGTCATGTGCAGCTTGAGACAATCTAGCCTCATCGACTTCTGGCAAATGGTACATTCCGTCAAACGGTGGTTACGCTTGTGGAGTCTGAGTTGCGTTTTGTAGCAAAACGATTTATCGCACTGATCGCATCGGAATGGTCGATCCTCGGGCAGGGCGCTATCGTTTGGATGTTTCATGGCTATATGAATCTTTAGGTAATCGCTACGGAACGTTTCCTTACATTCGGGACAATCTTCCGTCTGCTGCGCTCGTCTATCATTCGACAGTTGTGGTCCACCGCTCTCCGGATCACATTGCAGGCGCGTACCATTCTCGGCCAAACTGGTCTCATTGGGATGGTTAAAGTCCATGTGCCGCTTCAAACAATCCGCACGGACTGTTTTTTTACACACCGGACACTCCGTCAGCCGGTGTTTGCGCTTGTGAAGCGTTAGTGCCGCTTTATATCCAAACGTCTTTTCGCACTGGTCACATTTGAAGGCGGGATTTTCGGGCAAGGTACTGTGGTCGGGATGTTTCATGTCGATATGAATCTTCATGTATCCGGCCCTTAGCGTTTCCTTACACACGGGACACTCTTCCGTTTGATGGGTGCGTTTGTGGAAAAACAATAAGTACTTGTTGCTCAACACTGTGTCACATTGATCACATTGGTACGTACTCCCATCGGATGAGTTCACTTCCTTCGGATGGTTCAGGTCCATGTGTCGCTTCAAATAGTCGGACCGAACTATCTTGCCACAAACTGGACATCCCTGTTTCTTGTGCGACAGCTGATGATTCTTCAGCTGAACATCGTTCGAAAACACTCGATCACATTCGTCGCACGGGAATGATCGGTTTTTCGGCAAAATCCCATCATCCGGGTGTACCCTGGCGATGTGCCTTTTCACGAAATCGGTACGCATCGTTCTCTTACACACCGGGCATACCGTAAACTGATGGTTTCTTTTATGAATTTTTAGCTCCATTTTATCACAAAAAGATTTCTCGCACCGGTCGCATTTGTATTGCTTGTTTTCGCCCAATGCTTTAATAGATTGCATGACATCGATTTGTGCTGTATGGCGCGAGAGTCCATTGGCGGTTGCGGGTTTGCTGTTGGATGGTTGTTCGGTAGGAACATTGTTGGCTTCTGTACCACTAGCATCATTTATTACACGAATGTCAAATATTACTCCATCGGCATACACGCGTTTGTTTCGGTTTCTGGTAAAATCTTCAGCATGTGTTTCGCTATGATCATCTGCAGAATTGTTAACTGATGCTGGTGAAGAAGACTCATGCGGTTCCAGGTCATCTTTGGAAATGTCTTGTTCTTGATCTGACATTGGATGCTCGGCTTCGACCTTAATTTGCTCATCAGCATAATTCGTATATTCGGTATCGCACGAAGGTGTTATCTTTGTAGCTTCTAGATCTATATCATCGCCCATAGGATACTCCATTTTGGTGTTCGCTAAGCATGTTGCATTGCTAGCCAATTCCTGATCGTTCAAAGCGCTACTCTCCATAGGAGTAGGTTCCATGTGCTCATGAACCAAATCGGTTTCAGGTTCTTGTGGTTCGATCTTAATATGTACGGGGACAGTGTTATAATCATTATCAAATGTGGGTGTATTATTTCTATCTCCTCCATCCATGACACCACCAGAAGAGCATTTCATTTCGCTATTCTGCAACCATGTTGCATGATCGGTCATTGTTTGATCTATTTTTGAACTACTTTTGAACCTATTATGCTCCATTTGCTGACGGTCATCTGGATTATCACAAACTTCCTGTTTCACAACTTGTAGCATTGTGTTTTCCATTTTTGCTACTTCCTGATCTATTCCAAATCCAAGTACCGCCGAACAACCTACAAATAAAGTTTATTTTCAAGCTTTTGGTGACACGAAGGATATCTTCCCGCAAACCATCGGAGAGGGTATGGAATGGTTACCAAACTATCGATCGGAGTCTAGTCGTGTGCAATTCTTTCAGCGCTTTGTTTCCCGATACACCCTGGTTGTGGGTTTGTTTATAGAGACGTTGAGTCTTGCAACTGTATTCAGCTCATAATTCCGTACACTGCGCGGATAAAATTTTGCACATTTTCCACTTTTGTTTAGAAATTTCCGCCCCTAAATCGCAGGTACGGTTTGTTTACCATCACCCAATACATTTCTTTGTTGTGATTTCGAAAATTGCTGAACATTTTCGTAGTTCAGGTTCATGTTCGAAACCTCTCAAACTTCGGCAATCTTCGGCACGCGTAGAAATCCGGCATCTCTTTTCCACAGTGTTCGCTCTCGCTCTTTGCACTGCGCTGTCGATATGTACAGTACGAACGATCTAGTTCTCATGTGCTGTGTGTGCTTATTTTTTGCTTGCTCGCGTACAGCGTTATCAAAAAGTGTGTAACTAATTGTTGATTCCTACGTGTAGAAAGTGATATTTTCCGCCTCATCATGGCAGAGGACAACTCGTGGAAGACGAGCAATTTCCGGCAGAGCGTTGTGAACAAAATGTACGCATGAACCAAGAGCGGTGAGTGTGTTTAGCAGATGGAACCCTTTCGCTTAGATCACTGCTTACTTTGTAGCAATGAAGCCATCCAGCAGACGGGCATGACTTCGTCGAAAAATGGCATCGACATGGAAAGCCATGTGTTTCACAAGGCCCGCAATAAGGACGAGTATCTGGGATTCGTGGCCCGACTGATTCTGCACGTACGAGAGATGAGTAAGTGTGCGCGGCAGACAAGCGGATGTGGACCGGTGTTTTGCTACATGTTAATTGGATGCTAATTTGTACCTACCCTATTTGCCCGTTCCGTTCAGATACAAAGCACAAGAACCAGCAAAATGCAGCAGCTGCAGCGGCACAGCAAGCGCAACAGGACGGGAGTGGTAGTTCTGGTCAGCAGAGTGGTGGTGGTGGTGGAGGTGGTAGCGGTATGCCGGATCCAATCAATGCCCTGCAGAACCTTGCATCGCAAGGAACTCGTCCGCAGATGATGGGACAAATGGGCGTTGGACCGGGCGGTCCCATGGGAGGCCAAATGGGTGGCACCGGAAATGCATCCAATCTACTGCACTCGTTGCGGCCACAAATGCAGATGGGTGGAATGGGTGGACCGATGCAGGCCAATCGAGTAGGCATGGGACCGGGACCGTCCAATCAAATGGGCGGTATGATGGGACCGAACCAAATGCAGGGCCCTGGTGCAGGGATGGTCGGTGGAATGCCGGGTCAGATGGGTGTCGGCATTGGACCGGGTGGTATGAGCGGGGGCAAAATCGTGGGCATGGGTGGACAGCAGCAGCAGATGGCGCAGTTGAACGCAATGCAGGTAAACCAAATGCAGCAGGCCCAGCAGCAACAGCAACAGGGTGGTATGCCACAACCACAGCAGCAACAACAAGGCGGGCTTGTCCAAGGGCAGGGTGGTCCAGTACAGCAAATGGGTGTCGGACCTGGTGGACCGAATCAAATGAATCCGATGGTGATGGGCCAGATTCAGGCACAGCTGCAGAACCAAAGCGCGATGGGTGGGCAGCAGATGGGAACGGTCGGTGGCGCAATGAACGCAGCGAACCAGATGGGTCCGATGGTAGGAGCGAATGCTGGCATGAATTCGCAAGCGATGGGAATGGCTCCGAATCAGGTGCTTCGGCAGCAACAACAGCAGCAGGGCATGGGTCAGGTTCAGATGGGTCTCGGACCTGGCCAGATGGGACAGCTGAATGCCGGAGTGCAGGGTGGCGTTGGCCATGGTGGTCCGGGCGCTAACATGGCTCAAGTACAACAGCAAGTAGTCGTACAGCAGCAGCAACAACAGCATCAGCAACTACAACAACATTTGCAACAGCATCCGCAGCAGCACCAGCAGATTCAGCAACATCAACAACAACTGCAACAGCAGCAACAACAACAACAGCAGCAGCAACATCAACCCCAATTGCAGCAGCAACAAGCGCAAATGCAACAGCATCAGCAACACCAACAGATGCAGCAGCAGCATCAACAACATCAGCAGCAGCAGCAACAACAACAGCTTGCTCAGCAGCATGTACAGCATCCACAGCAACACCCGCAGCAGCAACAGCAGCAGCTTCAACAGCTCCAACAACATGGTCAACATCCACAGATGCAGCAGCAGCATCAACAGCAGCAGCAGCAGCAGCAGCAGCAGCAACATCAGCAGCAGCAAGTCCTACTGAATGCAATGGGACAGGGGCCTGTTGGATCGATTGGTGGCGGACCGATCGGTGGACCGGGGGGACCGGGTGTTCCAATGCAACAACAGGCGATGCAGCAACAGCAGCAGCAGCAACAGCATCAACAACAACAAGCCAGTGGAATGGGACAAGCCGGTCCAACACAAATGAATGCCGGCGTTGCAATCGGGCCCGGTGGAGGAGGTGTAATGGGTCCCGGTCCAAACCAAATGATCGGCACGGGCGCCGGAGGTGCAGTCGGCCAGCAGGGTAACTTCGTTGGTATGGTACGTAAACCGCCGGACATGATGCCGGGTGGCAACGTGTACCCTGGCAGTGGCGGAGCCGTACGTAGCGTGACGCCAAATAACTTTTTGCGCCAATCGCCTTCCCCATCGGTTCCGTCGCCTGTGGGACCTGGAGCGCATGGTCCACCCTCTCACCCGGGACAGATGATACCGTCCCCGGCACTGATTCCATCACCGAATCCGCACATGAGCGGTGTGGCGCAACGTTCCAACATCGGACAGTCACCCGGCGGGTCATTGAATACACCGGGTCAACCGGGCGGTGCCGTTCCGAGTCCGCTCAACCCGCAGGACGAACAACTCTATCGGGAGAAGTACCGTGCGCTCACAAAGTACATCGAACCACTGAAACGAATGATAGCCAAGATGGAGAATGATGATATTGATAAGATTGCTAAAATGAAGCGGTTGCTAGAGATTTTGAGCAATCCAAGCGTTCGTATTCCGCTGGAAACGCTGCATAAGTGTGAGGCCGCACTAACAAGCCAATTGGGTTCGATTCGTGAAACACCGACAAATAACCCCCTGGTGGAGGCCGTCTCCAGTAGCCTGCAGGGTGCGTCCGGAAATCACACCCTGCAGCGCACGTTCCGTCCCTGCTTGGAGGCACTGTTCGGACCGGATATAAAAAATTTGCCACCACCGTCCAAACAGCCAAGACTGGCGCAGGATGATTCCATTACCGTCAATGGAGGAACAGCAGGCGGCGGTGTCACTAGTGGGGGTGCGACCACTACTACCAGCACTACGACAGCAGTCACATCGACTGCTAGTGGTGGCAACACTGCTGGTAGTGCCGCTACTACCAACACCACTACCAGCACTGCACCGCAGGAGATTCCACACATCCTGCAGGTAGAAATCGCTCGACTCGATCAAAAGTTCAAGGTATCGCTGGACCAGTGCGCTATCAGTGGCACACGTACCATCAAGTTGATTTGTTGGTTAGACGATAAAAATCTACCGTGTGTGCCACCGGTCGCGGTCACCATACCGGAGGACTACCCGTTAACCGCCCCGAGCTGTTCGCTGATCGAGCAAGAGTATAACGCTACGCCGTTCTTGATTCTGGTGCAAAAATCTCTAATGGCACGCATATGCAAGTTGCCGGGTTTGTTCACGCTATCGCATCTGCTGGACACGTGGGAAATGTCGGTCAGGCAAGCCTGCTCACCAAACCCAACAATTGTGGCGCCTACCGGAACTAGCGTGCTGCTGGGCATGTAAAGAAACTGCTAAAAACCTCTATTGCCCCACACTTTGATCATTTACATCAAGGGAAGGAGAATGTTAGAAGTATAATTTTTATTACAATCTAGTTAAAACAACGTAAAGAAGGTGTGTAATCATCGTCAATAGGTTACATGTATTGTATGGATGATATCATTTATGCTACCTAATGATGAATGATTATATGAGAATGAAAATTAAAGTTTTGAAAGCATTCAGACAGCTTTTTGTATGTTCAAGTTCGACCAACTTGTAGAAGATGTGACTAAGCTCTAGTAGCATAATATTACAATAAATTTGATGCGTAACTCGTAATCAACAACGGTATTAACGGGTAATGTTAATTATATGTCCCCATTATTTACTGCATCTGGTGGATGTCATTTACTGCGTTGCGTAGTTTATGTGGAGTCGCTTCAATTTGTTAAACGATGGCTTCCCATCCATTCCAGCTATCTTCCCGTGTGGTTCTCTTTCTTCAGTTGTTCTTAGTGGTATTTTAACAATCTGAATGAACGAGGCTAAACGATTTAAACGAAGAAAATCATGAGCTGAATCTTTTGCCACTTGGCTATCTCGCAGATCGCTTTCTTACCTGCCGGGGGAAACGATTTCTAGCATTTTATACAGAAGGTCTCGAATTTCCACACGCTTTCCCTCCGTTAGTGTATTGCAAATCGAATTGGTCTGAACGCGGACGCAGTACTCTTGACGTTTTTCAACCGTGTGCGTGTATACTTGTTGTTGCGTTCCAGGACCCGGGATATTTTCGCGCGATGATGTCATACTTGCATCCGCCTGTGTTGCCGTGTCTGCCGTTGGACTGTTCCCTGTTTCCGTACACGAACCAATCCCTACTGTAATGGTGATACAAGAAATGATTAAACTGACACAGTGCGATTGCTAATGGTACCGAAACTAGCCTCCAGTGGTTTTTGTAGTCGTCACTTTTGTAGTCATTTTCGTCGTCGTATTTATGGAATTCAATCTTTCACATCGGTAGTTGGTTCCTTGTTGATTATTTCGCCCACGGGTGTATGTACCACGGGTCCTGGGTGGCGTTGTATTCGGCTTATAACATGGGCGATCCTTCTTAGCTACATTCAGCTGCATACTCGATTCTGCAGATGCTGTGCCTGACCAATCATCGTAATGTTGTTCTTTTCCTGTCTTTGGTCCTGTCCGTCGACCGGTTCCTAGCGTAATGGTATGTAAATGATTATTTAAATTATCCAAAACGATGTAATAGTGCCACTTCTTACCTGGTTTCTTTTTGGAAGACTCATTATTTTTCACGCTCATTCTTTTGGCTGGTACACGTGCTGAAGGATTGTTTAGGCGCTTCTTTCCTCTTGGGTTGCTATGGCCACGGGTTGTCGTCTTGGAGAGCATTACATACGGTTCCCACGTATGGTCACTACCCTCACTATCCAACAGCTCATCGTGACTGTTGCCATCAATCGACGAAACTTCATCGTTAACAATTGTAAAGTTGGTCGGTACATTCGAGCCGCGAAGTTTTTTTGGCGTAGAGAAATTAATATTTCTCGGACGCTGACCGCTTGCAGCGCTCGTATATTTCTTTTGGCTTCCTCGTTTTGCCATCCCTCCAATGCTGGCCTTTTCTTTCCGTTGCTCGTTTTCTTCCTCTCGCATGTGCGCTAGATCGTACGGATCCTTCGGAAGTTGTTTGTTTTTCGTTGAGTTTGCGATCAAATTCAATTTCCATTGCATGTCAAAGGGTTGGAATGTTGAGTCTGCATCTGCATCAATGCTTTCCTCGTCGCGCCCTTCGTCAACGGCCATGGGATGTACAGTCTCTTCCGGTTCAGTTGGTTGCTTGTCCGAATTAATTTCGTCAACTAATTGGACAGTGTTATCATACAACTTTTCATGCCGAATGATGTTTTCCTGGGACATATTATCCGAAGCTGGAGGCTTCGAAAGTTGAACATACTGAACCGATTTGATCAACGGAGTTATAAACATGGCCAGTTCGCTTAGCTCAGCATTGTCCAAAACATTTATCTTCAGTTGGTACCCAGGAACGCCTTCTTCTGTCTTATTTTCGTATTCACATATAACACGGGGCTCATGCGGATCTCTGTTCGCGGGAGAATAGAAATGAAATCAGTTCATCGTTGATTAGACACACTGTATCATTACGATTACTTACTCAATGATATGCATTGTGGTTATATCCTTTAAGTCGACGTTTACTTCTGACACATTGTGCATTTCTGTAGCGAAGCAAAACGTGTTAAACGAAAGCTCCAAGGGATTTGTATTCCAATTAAACGAAATAAATTCAAAACCCTGTAAAATAATGCTTTTGTTAGCAAAGTGCGCTATACTGTTAAATCTGTTGCGCTGTTGAAAATTACCCTGCGTGGTAGAATTAATCTACCGCCTAATATAGCCGATCGAGCAGACAGCGAGTAGTACTTCCGTCCCGGGATATTGTTAAGGAACTTGCGACATTCCTACAACCAAGCAAATGTTGTTAAAATGCTGAGCGGCAAGGTATGTGAATGGGAGAACAGTGGTTTCCAAGTACTTACCGTATTGAACAATTCTGGTGGCCACAATAGCATATCGGCAAGCTGCCCCGTCGCATCGTCAAAACCTTTCAGTATATCCGTTAAAACAGCTGCCCGTTGGTCATACTCGTATTTGCCAACGAATTCATATACAATACCCACAATTGACCACATAATGCCGAAATGTTCCATTTTGTTGAAGTATTTGCAGACATACGGGCTGAGATAGAAGAGTAGGCATTGAAAAGACAAATATTCAATACACAAAGAAATAAACGAAAAGGAATACCGTTGCCATCGTTGGTACCATTGGTATCTGCTACTTACAGCTTTTCCTGCAATATTGTATGCAGATGTATCACCTCCAAGTGGTACAGGTTGCCCATAATAAGGTGAATGACTGCAAGCGAAGCAATCACTGCTCGCTTACTCACATGATCACGTCTTACTACTTCCAATATGGTATTTAATATTTTCAACAACACAGTTGTATCCCGATCGGTAACATCGCACTTTGCGATTAAATTCTGTAAAGGAAGATGATAGAGAAACAAGTTGGTTTCAGATTGGTACACAGATTCTGGATTAGTTATTCTTACCTCACAAATGTTCAAGGTTTCGGCATAGCATTCGTCATACTTAGTGCTCGTTTGAAGCGGGTCGATGAAATGAGACAATATTTTCCTTATTTCCTCCAACTGTAATTGTATTTGCGGAATCGAAGCCAGCGAAGCGAGCTTCTTTGTAACCAGCTGTGGAGACAGCTTCATTTTGATACACTTGATTTAATCTTCGACCTGTGTCGCACAAAACCATCCGTTTCGGATACTTGCAGAACTTCGAATGACGCCCGAATTGATTCTTCCGTACTAGTGTGCCTCAGAACCGAACTGGTTGCCATGGAAACGAGATGATCGGTACAGCTTTTCCAATTGAATCTTGGCTTGCTTTTCAACGTATTGAAGAAAGGCCGAAAACAACCGGCGTTTGTATGGCGAGTATTTTGATCAACCAGAACTATTAACGAACACATACACAATATACGAACAGGAATATTAATATCGACACCGCCATAAACTACACCGAAGGTTCATAATTTGATAAAGAAAGTTCGGTCATTTTTCAAATACCTAGGTTTTTTTTACATGGGATTATTGTCCGATAGGATCGACCACTGTTCGATCGAACCCGACGTCACAGCAAACGTCTTCCGAGTGTCGAGAAATTTCCTTGAAAAACATTTCGATATCAACATCAGCTGCGTGAATTGCCGTATTTAGTTGACTGATCTATTGTTTGTTTGGTTATTGCTGCAAAACTAAAGCCAACATTAGGATTTGCTAGTGGCCGTTGTGAAATCCGATTGAAATTCCCCATTCTAAGGTGTCCGTTTCGATAAAAAGGTAAGGTTGTTCGGGTACCGAGCGATAACTCTCTTTTGCAATGGTGATATGATTGCATCAAATTTCATCATGTTGTTGACCAAAATTGAAAACCAAAATCGGCCACTACCTAGTTTACGCAACGTAATGTAACAGTGCACTACATATGATTCGTTTTAAATTCGATATATTTAACTAGTACCGAAGCAATTTCGAAGATGTTGTCCCGTTTGGCTTGTGGAAGAACTTTCGTCTCATCGACCTTGTTGAAATCGACGCTGCAAACGATCCCGAAGCGGCAGCAGCAGCAAGTGTTCCGCCAGTATGGACGCGAGGTAAAAGGCGGTGGTGGCAGCACTGGATGGACACAACGTGCGGAACGCACAACGCTACGGGAGCGGGCAATGGCTCCACCTGGTCCAAATGCTTACGCGATCGGTAAAGGAGCCGTAGCAGGCGGTGCGGCCCTCGGCCTCGGTGCGTTGTGTTTTTATGGACTTGGATTGGGCAGCGGAACGAGCACGCTGGAAAATTCGCATCTTTGGCCAGAGTTTGTGAAGCAGCGCATTCAGGACACGTACCTGTACTTTGGTGGATCGCTCGCCATTTCGGCCGCTAGTGCTATGGCCGTTTTTCGGTCGCCCCGATTGCTCAGTTTGGTTTCGAGAAATGGATGGATGGTAAGTTGAGATAATAAACCGGTCCTGCGCACCATGTTGCGATAGAGTGTGAGGTAACCGTTTGATTTCTTTCATTGTAGTCGGTTCTTGGTACTTTCGCACTGATGATTGGTTCCGGCATGGTAGCCCAATCAATTCCGTACAGTCCGGGTCTGGGTGCGAAACAACTGGCATGGGCGACACATTCGGCCATTTTGGGAGCGGTCATCGCACCGATGTGCTTCGTTGGAGGTGCCATCCTAACACGCGCAGCATGGTACACGGCCGGTATTGTCGGTGGACTCTCGACGGTGGCCGTGTGTGCACCGAGCGACAAATTCTTGTACATGGGAGGCCCGTTGGCTATTGGGCTGGGAGTGGTGTTTGCTTCTTCCTTGGCCTCGATGTGGCTTCCACCGACGACCGCGCTCGGTGCAGGCATTGCATCGCTTTCGCTGTACGGCGGTTTGTTGCTTTTTAGCGGATTTTTACTATACGACACGCAGAAGATTGTGAAACGAGCAGAAATGTACCCACTATACGCTCCCCGCCCATTCGATCCCGTAAATTCGTAAGTATTGAGCACAGCGTATGACTGAAAAGAATGCCACTAACACAAAACTTCTTGTTTTTGCAGAGCGATTTCAATCTACATGGATACATTGAACATTTTCATCCGAATCGTCACCATTTTGGCCGGTGGCGGTGGCAATCGACGCAAGTAAAGTAGTATTCAGTCAGATTTAGTAGTGGATATGCTTGCATGTTGTATGATTTTGTCTTATTAATAGTCTTTAGTAGGGCGTGATGATCGAATCCAGTGATGAAACTTAAAAGTTTGCTTTTTCCGCAGAGATCAGTAAAATTGGTTAGCACGAAAGAAGGCATAACAAAGCAATTCGAAAAGATGCAGCTTCTGTGGACATTCCATGGAATGTCCCTGCTTTGTAGGTTTAGGCAGTACTGGAGCAACTTGGTAGTGTTTGAATATTGGGCTTTCTATGAAATCTATCACTAATGAATATGATTCAGAAGAATCTGTTGTAATTTAAATTAAGATCATAAGATTTGATTATAAATAATACGCGTTGTAAATAAATTGGAAGTGCTTACTTTAGCTGTTCTGCAGCTCGTTCCTATTAATTAAACGGTGTGTGTTGTTATTCAATAAAATTGCTCTTCCGAGATACACATTCAAGCCAGAAAGACACAAATTATTAGATAATCCTCAAGAGAAAGAAAATGTAAAATGAAAACGTTGTTACTTGTTGCATTTTTCGTGCCGTTTCTTCTATGGCACTACAGCTTTATGTCAGTTCTGGTTACCGTGAGTGGAATTTACCCGCAACATAATAGACAATCCTTTGTACCGAGGGAACGCCAGAATGGCACCGAGCCGATCCTTTTCGATTACAATAAAAATTTATCAGCGGTTGAGAACCACTGGAATGGAACCAATGCCGGCTAATGTCAATGGAAAATTTTGACAGCTGCGTGAATAGGACAAAAGACTGTACTTTTTTTTTCTATCGTGGTTTGTTTATTCGATTGCAAAGTAGGTGGGTTGTGGTTGCGTGCTCAACTTTTAACGCGAAAAAGATTCTGCCCCATATCCCAGAAAGTAGGCATACACGGTAGTGAGTGGTTGTTGAATCGAAAAGTTTGTCCCGCCGCAAGAAACCCGAGCAGTTAGAGCAAAGTGCAATGGCTGATGCAAAATCCGAAATCGACAGCGATGCCGAACAGAACTACTCGCTTAACAGCAATGTAGATCCGAAGAATATGCAGGAACTAACGATATACGTAAGTTGGCGAGTGCACGTAATGTGTAACACAGCCCGTTGCTAATTGTTGGTACTGATCATTAGGTGCAAAATCTGCTGCAGAACGTGCAGGACAAGTTCCAGACGATGTCGGATCAGATCATTTCCCGCATCGATGACATGGGCACCAGGATAGATGACCTTGAAAAGAGTATTGCCGATCTGATGCAGCAGGCTGGTGTCGAAGGGCAGGACAAGTAGGAAATGCAGCTTGAATCTTGGATCGACCACTGGCCATACATTATGGCTAATTTGGGTGTAACACTCATTTCCCTCTTCTCATACACACCATAAACACACACTTACATTCATAAACACCCATGCATTTATCTATAAATTAAAGGAAAGTTCACATTTATATCAGGCGAAACGAGGGAATTACGCTTAAAGTGAACCAAACAATCAGTCGATTGGGTGGTAACATTATTGGAAGTTTGCATATTGCTTGTCCATCAAGCGAAGGAATAGGAATCGCCTTTTCGGGGTATGGTTTATAGATGGAAATTGAATTGCACAGGCCATGCATATTAGGACTACCGGTTGTATACTTTCGATTGTACACTTAAGCACTAAGAATGAATCTATAATATAAAGAAGTAAAATCGATAGTGAATGTATTGTGGGATGGAGGACATGAAAGAAGAGTACAAACGCGTATGTATTATGGGTAAATTACAAAGGTGATATATTGCTCAATGTTAAATTGGTAAACAGGAAGGAATGAGGAAACTGTTACCAAATCCATTTAACCATAGTAACCGTACAATTCTGCCAGTTGCTGACTGCAGCCAGTTGTGGAAGGAATTTTCTAGGCTAGTAACGGCTGTTACTGCCCCTAATAGGGTTTGGTTCGATTCAACAGGATTGGTTGCTAGGGAACGGTACTGTAACTTCCCTGGGTAGTTAACATTCGCTTTGATCGTATTTCTGATTCTGTACTTCCGAATAGACACCACAACATTGTTACTCTGTAACGAATCACAAAATTACGGATCAAAGTTATTGCATCTACCTCAAACTGGGGCTTAAGGTAACGCTCTACGGGTTGTAGTCTTTAAGTTTGATGATTTTAAACGTTGAATCCACCTGACTCTTCTTCGTGTGATCACTCAAAACGCGCGCTTTCGAAGGTTTTACCAGAGCGTCCGAATGGTCATCCGTTAGTGTCTCACTATCTTCGCTGTCGTCTTCCTCGGATGAGGTGCTCGATGCTGACGATAAGTCGCGCTTTAATGAATCCTGCAAAAACACAACATTCCACACGTATTTGAGGACTGTTAACGAACCATTCAATAGCAAAAAGTAATCTTACCAACGATTCGACCGACTGCACGGAAGTTTTGTTGGAACGTCTCGCAGTTGTAATTTTTCTTTGTGTGGTGTGCTGCTGATCGATCGATTCCGTACCGATTTCTTGCTCCTGTTCCTGGGACGAGTTGAGCGAGTTCGAGCTTAGGCTTTTGTTTTTACGGCCCGCGTTAAATCCGGCCAGAGTTGCGTTAAGAGCACCCATCGATTGGCTCTTGATGCGCTGAAGAAAGTAACGGTCGGGGATGGTGTCTTGTTGGAGAAATTTTTTAAATTGCTGCGATAAAAAAACAAAAGAATGTTTGTTTAAATGCACCCTGGTATGTGCCTTACGAGAATGGTACTATCAATTACCCGGTTTTGTCTTTTTAATTCCTTGTGTACACTCTAATTATTTGTTCCAGTTTTTTTTGTTTGGTAGGCAGTGGAGAAACGTTATGAAAATTAAGTAAATTTGTTTTCTTCCCCAGTTCCAAAGCATCCTTACCTGCAAATCTTTTGACTCGTCTATATCGCTAATGTCCTGGTACGTGGCCGAAAGCACTTCCACCGCCTGCGTGTGCATCTTTAGCTCGATCAGTACGAAGCTCTGCAGCAATTCCTTCAAATCGTGCAACTTTTGCTTCTCGAACCGTTCCACCTGATGTTCGATTTCTTTTAATGATTTTTCCACCTCAAGGTTCGATTTGATGAGCTCCGTGTCGTTCGTGTTGCGCTTCAAGCGCCCATTCCGACTTTTGCTTTGCTCCAGCTGCTTCCTCTTGGCCAAATCCTTGTCCCGCACCAGCAACGCTTCCTTCACGTCCTCCTTGCAGTGTTTGCATACCGCTTCGTACTGAGACAGTTCGGACACAATTTTCGATTCCAACCGTTTCACACGCGTATCGTGAAAGTCTCCCATCAGTGTGACGGCTTTAGCCATGCTGGAAAGGGCACCGGTCAGCGTTGGGTTCAGCTTCTCCGCATCGCAGTAGTCTTGCGTTGTGTGCGCTAGTTCGTCCGTTTTGTCACGCAGCCGAGCTATTTTGCGCGTGTACTCTGCCAAAGCGCCGCACAGTTCGCCAAAGTGTTTCTCCACCGTATTGATACGGTCAAGGATGAATTTGGTTTGTTCCTCACACAGTATCGTTGTCGTATTTCCGCTGCGAAGCATTTTTGTACAAACGCCTTCGAATTAGTGGTGTATGTTGGATGTTTGGACTGAAAAACTGCGTTTAGCAACACTCGTGTACAGTGATAATTTGTTGCGAAAGGTCCGTTTCCTTGGTAACCGGACTAAATTTACTCCGTGCTGGAATATACAGTCACTGTCAAATGGCCGACAAATTTGAAAGTGTAAAAAAAATCGGTTTTTGCTCCACTTTCAAGAAAAAAGAAAAATAATAATGAAACTAACCGTGTATGCTAACAACTAGCCAAAAGAATGTTATGAGATATTTATTCCTTCATTCGTTCACATCGTACGTATCCTCCATGTGGAACTCCTGTATGCCGGAACTTTCCGCCAGTTCGTTGTTTCCCGGTTCTTCCTCCCTGATCGATTCGCTACCATCGATCCGTTTGGAAAGGTTCGTTTCATCCATGTCCATGTCGTCCCCACCGTACGTATCCGGTGCATCAGTTTCCTGCTTTTCATTTTCCCCAGCTTTGGCGGTCGGTGCCCCGGACGTCGTCGCTGTCGGATGTGGTCGCTTGTTAGCAATGATCTTCAGCAATGATTCCGCTTCCCGTTTCATTTCCTCGTAGTCTAAGCATTTGTACGCATAGAAGGACGCTTTTTCGAGATCGTCCATCTTTTCGTAGTAATTCCCGAGTGTCATGTACGCGTGGCACAGGGATGCCTTATCGGCAATTAGCTTATCGTCGGAACAGAACTTACGAAACGCCGGAATGGCTTTTTCCGTATCGCCCTGCTTTTCGTACAGCTTTGCCATGCTGTACAGTGCCACACCTTCGATGTCTCCCACGTTGTACGCTTTCTCATAGCATTTGAGGGCATCCGGTACTTTGTTGAGCTTTTCGTAGGTTTCTCCCAGGGCGACCAGCATGCGGCTATCGTAGGGGCGTAGCTGTTGGGCGGCTTTGTAGTAGTACAAGCTGTAGAACGTCATTTTGAGGATTTCGTACGCCTGCCCAAGTCCGTACCACGCCCGAAAGTCTCTTTTATTAACCTCTGCAAAGAGACAGAAAAAAAATTACAGTATTTCGAACAAAGATCATCCAATCCTATCGATCGAATACCTACCGACCGCTTGGCGGTAGCTTTGGATAGCGGCATTGGTATTTTTCATCTCCATGAACTCGTGCCCCATCAGTGTCCAGGCCGAAAGATACCGGGGATTCAGTTTGAGCGCACGCTGGAAATACATGACCGCTTTGTAGTGATCCGACCGGATGCTGTAATAGTTCCCCACGACGCAGCACGTTTCCGGACTGTACTTGTTGATGTCGACCACCTTGTGTGCGAGATGGGACATTTCCGTTTTCATATCCTTAACGAAGAGCAGGTTTGAGTAGGAATCCAAATTATCCAGCCGGTACGGATCGACACTGGTAAGGTGCTGGAAAATGTCGATCGAACGATCCACATCTCGTTTGTTCGAATAAGCGATCGCTAGCAGGGTGGGTATGAAGATGCATTTGCTGAATCCATTGTTTTGCAGATGTTCAAAGATTTTAATTCCTTCGTCGTTTAGGAACAGCTCAATGTACGTGTAACCTTGGAAGATGCTTTTCATCCAGTGATGCGGTAGCTTCAAGCCTTCCAACATTCTTTTATCGTTCACGAGCGGTGCCAGCTCGAGCCAGGCACTCCAAAGCATCGGTTTCGCGTTGATCGCTTCGATAAACACTCGCACCGCTATGTCGGTTAGGTCGAGCTTCTTCAGTATAACACCGTACAGATACAGACAGTAACCGTCCAGCGATTGTTTGCTGTGTTCCGTTCGCAGGGTGCTTAACAGTTCGGAAAAATCCTTCGCATGGTTCACCGAACTAACGACCGAACTGTCCGTCATGTTGTCCAACCGTTTTTTCTCCTTCGACATGTACAATGCGTACAGGTGCAGAAACTTTGGCACCGGCGAACCGCAATCCCGCGTAAAGTACGCCGACCGGTCATACTCGCGTACGAGGAAGTAGCTTTTTGCCAGCAGGTACCTATCGTACTCGGTATCGTCGATTCCACCAAACACGTTCTGCAACGCAGCATTTCCACGCAGCTCAACCGTTGTTTCCGAAAGGCCGTGATTCAACTCGGCAAGCCATTTGGTGCACTGTATCAAACACCGTTTCTCACACTCAACCATTGCAACGAGTATGTCCTGTTTGACCACGCTTAAATTAACCGGCGGATTCATATTTAGCGCTGAAGTTCGTTCACGATACAGCCGGCTAGAATCTACACCATCGAAACTTTCGTTTATGTTGATATGGCGCGGTCTTTCGTCAGTTGACAGACCAGTATTGTTTACGAATGCGAAAGATGACAGCTCGTCGATGCACGGCGGTTCGTCCACCACGTGTGGCAGTTCTTGCAATAAAAAAACACTTTTATTGAATTGATAAAAATTATGTTATATAAAAGACTGTTTTTTTACACAACTGGATTGTAATAATAAAGTGCACACTCGTTTCTCTAATTTTAATTTATTTTTATTGAAATAATAGTCAACACAAAGATTTTTGCTGCTGATGTTTGACAACTCTGTCATCAGGATTTGCATAGAAATCGAAATGTAACCGATTTGATGAAATGGAAAAGGCGTAAATCTTATTATTTTACTTAGCCGACGTTATAATCGCCTAATGGCCGTGGTGACACAGCCTGAACAGTCGTTTTAGGCCGTCCACATGGACAGAGGCGACTCGTTAAGCCTGAGGTTGAGTGATGGCGTTGATGTGTTCGCCTAGAAGCCCGGGATATTGGATTGGCAGGCAAAGGTCCTCGCTAGCAGAAACTCAATTTTTATGCACTCAAAAGTAGTTGGAATGAAAGTACGCATTACGAATATCACATAAGTTGTTGTTTATTATTTTTTGTTACAAAATTAAATCATACGGTTACAACAAAATTACAATGGCATAAATAATTGTACACTTTGTTACCAGCACAGCTAATGTTGCTTTAGTGTAATTTCCGCAGGCAACATTTCCACCAGTAAAACTGTACAGAAACGATTGTTTCGCTCGATCCACAATCTTTCAGTGTTATTTTCTATATGTACACACCGTTCTACGGGCATCTTGACACTACTGTTTGATGGTTTGTTCAATTCACTTAATCCCTTATCGTTCGTATATCCTTATCATGCTTTGTACAAATTGAAGCAGCATCACTTGGATCACTCGGCATGTTTGTACACTTGTTGGCAGGCACTGTTGCTCGTTTGTTCCACCGCTCATCCCACTATGGCCGGTGGTGCTGGAAAGAACTTATGCCGTGGTTTTCGTGTGACGATTGGTCTGTTGAATCGGAACGGAGAGGGATGATCGTCGTACGTTGGGAAACCGTTCGATCGTTGGCCTGCGATGGTATCAAACAGCGAACCGCACACCAGCACGATAAGAAGAACGAAAATGCCTAGCTTCATCGTGGAATAACACGTGGAAAACCTGATCAAAAACCTTGAGGTTACAACGATGGACTGTTTGCTGATAAACGCTTGCAATGAATGGGTTCAATTTTGCTGTTTTGATCGAGTTTATATAGATCTTCGGTGTCCATTGTACGCAGAGGAGATGGTGCTAATCAAATTTGCAGCATGCATGGTTCAGTTCGTTCTCAAGCACACGGTTGAACTATCCGAAGAATTTTTCGAATATGTGCCAAACAAGTGTAGTACACTGGTAGTATCGTTGCCCGTTCGATGTCTTTAGAATCTTTGTACTAAATTTGAAGTAAACTACCCAGTAATGGCTGGTGGTGCTGGGAAAAATTTTCGATGATGTCCTCGCTGACGAATTCTGTGAGCGGATAGAAACTGCCCTTGATCGATGGCATCGATCGTTCTAGTTGCATCTTGTGGTACGGGTGATAGTACTACTGTTGCAGGAAAGAGCAGTACAATCATCGACACTATACACAGCATTTTCAGTAGTTGGCGCACTAGTTCCATGTTTGCTTCACGAGTTTACGACTTACGACAGTCTACACTTGCTAGAACTGATATCACTTCTTAGACAACTGTTTCGGATAAGATGGCATTCCGTGTATTTCTTTCATTTATATATGCGGACCGGTTACCCCACTTGAAGGAAATAAACCGTTGTGCATAGTGCATAGTGTAAATTAAACAGTATGCTCTAATTAACACCAACCACTGCCCATACTATGTTGTTGTGGAGTGCTATAGTAGCCGCTACAAAACTAGTAGTACGTACTACGGGCAGCACACCCTCAACGGAGTGTCTTGAAGGTGCCGAACCACTTTACGACAGCCTTCCAGAGTACGTTCACCATTGTGCAGCGTATTTTCACTCACTTTTGCTGATGGTTAGTGTACACACGTAGTGTTCCGTGCTGATTAGCGTGTCATCTATTTCCCGTAAACGGTTACAGGATGCTCCACACTTGGGAATTTGCCGATGCGCATGTTTGGGGGACGGGCACGAGATTTTGGTGAACGTGCTGGCGAACGAAAGTCGCAATATAAAAGGGATTCAGGTTAACGAGTAAATATTTTCGTTGTTTGTCACCTGCCTGCACGGTTGTTTGTAAGCGGCTATGCAGCACAACAGAGTAAAAGAGCATAAAAACAACTTCTTGCAATAATGATAGTCATACATAGGCGTTAAATTTTAACAAAGTATTCAATAGAGAATTTCTACTACGCATATCAAAAGGAAGATGCCATAATGTTCCAACCAGGCTGTTTCTAATCCAACAAATATTTGTAGTATGTGCATCTGCTCCATTCCCGTCCCCATCTGGTGGGAAGTCTGGTTTACATTGCTTCGTTAATGGTTTATGTGCCTTAGTATTTAGCGCTTAGTGTAGCGATCGCTGTTGATCGCTTCCTCGTGTTTTGCGCGGCGCTGAAAACCGGGTCGGAAATAAAATGCCACCCTGCCGATGCACGAACACTATCAGCACAGATTGGAACGGATCCGGAGGAGTTTTTTTTTGTTAGGAGAAGTTGTTTATTTTAGCAATGATATACTCCAGTGGCTTTCGACACTTTACTTCAGCGGATATTCCGTCAATTTTACGCTTACAAACACTATGGTGAGAGCACTATAGCGGAACCACAAGCGTAAAACGGTTGTGTGAAATTTGTTTAATGAATGACTCAATCATTGTGGTAATTAAATTAGTGTTGCTGTTGCGTGTTTTAGCAAGAATATTATCTGACAGATGTTCCAGATATAATTGAATTCTACACTGTTGGCTGCTTTTTTCTGTTCATGAATAGGGCATCGCACTTACGAAGCAGAACGTTGGGCAATTAATTTTTTAAAAGTTTTAGTAATTGCATAGTTCTAGGCGTTTAACAGACGAGTGCAATTAAAAGTACACAATTTCACTTTTCATTTTCATAATTTAAAGCAAGAATGTAATATATAACGTACAAATAAAATCTTATTAACACTTACAAATG
This sequence comes from Anopheles minimus, assembly GCA_000349025.1. NCBI lineage: Eukaryota > Metazoa > Arthropoda > Insecta > Diptera > Culicidae > Anopheles > Anopheles minimus. The sequence goes on along the minus strand of KB664266.1, from coordinate 4,576,925 downwards.
TTGCAAAAATTATAGAACGGTCTGAAACGAAGAAGTGTAATTGCATACATTTAGGCGCTAAAATTAATGTCGAGTTTTGTAATATTCTTGACCCATCAAGTGAATGTATTTTCAAGTAATTTTAATGTAATATAGTTTTCTAAAGAAAAGATATTAAACTTAAAAATTAGTAATGGAAATAACCATATTTACCAAATGGTAGTATGTATACGATAAAGATAAAAAATGTCATAAGTTCAAAATTATTAATAGCATCTAATAAACACTAATGAAGAGAACAAATATTTTAGAAATAAAAATACTCACCTTCATTTGATTGTAGCATCAGCAGACAACGGAGCAGAGAGTTCTTTCTTCGAAAAATTACCCATCAACGCACCCACAGGGCAATAGACGCTTTGTTCGGTGTGGCCTGTTTTGTGAAGGCTGTTGCGTGATTTATTAAAATCGGTACGTAATACAATTATTCCGCGGCATGAGCAAACAAATGGGATGCATAAACAGTGTGAGTATACTGGCCAGCGGGCGGCCGGTCAAGCGGGATGGGTATAAAGTTATTTTACAAAAGTGCTCGGATGCGATCGGCCATCATTAGCCACCGGACGGTCCGCTTCGCCCGCCAGGGCTAAATGTCTTCGATGTCACACCGTCCGAAAAGGGCGGAGAGGGTGGTTGAGCCGTGTGGAATAGCAGCAGTACAAATCACAGTACCCGCACGGATCCGCTGCTAATGGCTGTTGGTGGGTGACCGCGCGATGGCGAGTGACCGATCAGTATGGAAATGGTTTTTTAGACGAGAAATTTGCTGTCCTCGAAGGTGCACGGCATGCGATGGGATTGAGGATGGGCATATCGTATCATTACGACGCTGGAACCGAAGGGTAGGAGTGATCTTTAGCAGCTCGATCTTTTAGCTAATAAATATCAATTCCCCTACAGTCTTGCGGTGTCGCGTCTCCCAACCCTCTCCGGCTGCTGTTCGCCTACTGGAACTGGCCAGGATAGCGGGGGTTGTACCGGGGTGCAGATGGGATATGGGCACCCTCCGCACGGTATCCGTTCTCGTCGGCGATGTAGTTGATCGTGTACACTACACCATCCGGACCGGTGTAAGAGTACGAACCCTGCATCACCTGCGCTTCACCGGGCGTTCCGGGATTCTTCAGGAAGCCACGCTGCTCGGCCCGGATGCCGTTGCTGGTTTCGTAGCTGTAGATATACGAACCGTCCGGGTTGGGTTCGTACACCTGGTTCAGGATGACGGCACTCGCCTCGGGACCACCGTAAACGGCCGGATTTCTCGCCAGCGGAATGGGCAGTGGCCGAATCTGGGCCGTCGCAGCAGCAACGAGGGCGGCAACAAGCAGTACGACCTGTGGAATAAACACAACCCAAGCGTACGGTCGGTGATTAGTGCGAACCATAATTTGACGGATGTTAAGCTTTATGGCACCCGCCGGGAATGCGATCATTTCATTGTTGCAAACTCCGGTCGATTGCCCAGCCCGTACTGGGGGCCGCTTTGCGCAATTTCCATACACAATAAATTGACAGATTTTATGTGTCAGATAGTATGCGGTGAGTTAGAGGTATCGCCGTTTTGCCGTTTATCCGCGAATGTCAATCGGCATCGGGGGAGTTGGACGTAACGCAACGCAAAGTCATTTCCATCGGCTGCGGATGGTAAGCGGGAACATCGGCTACTCAAACTAACCCAATCGTACGATCGATCGATCTGGGGATTGGTTTACGAGCGTGCGCAAGATGAGTGAAGTTGGCAGTAATTGAACGATTAGTAGCGGCTAACATTGGTACGCGGATGCAAATGTGCCCATCAGGACAATCGGATCGGTGGAAGATTGATTCCCTGCTGGCGGTGCTTCGTGAAGTGGGCGCTCGTTAGATTGCCGTTAATTTGCACGGTTGGGATCGATTTAGTGGGAACGCGCCCATACGGTGGTATCGTCTGAGGTCCATCGGTTAAGCTATCATTATGACCTCAATAAATGTGCAATTATTTTTTATAGACCAAGGATCGAGAGTGTGTATCCAACCATAAGGAATTGGATAAGTAATTTACCAACATTTAATATATTAGTATTTTTTTAATTACCACTTTGTTCGTGGAACTTTTCGTACAATTTTTAAGCTACAATAAGAGATTTGATAAAAAGCTTGTTCTTGTAACTTCCATTGTAACGATTGAATTATACTCAAAGAATGTTAATTCTATCTGTTCACCAATGACTTCATTCGTCCTTACATATAAAAAAATTAACAAACTACCAATTAAACGGACGTATGGTATACTCATGAAGGTAAGACTTAACAACACGACCGACCTTGGTTCTAATCTCAACTAGAGGACTTCGTTGAGTCAACTACAGGATGTTCAGGTACTGAGATATTCGACCATTTATTATAGCAAACTAAGCCTGGCTGATGGTTTTATGGCAAAATATGAAAAAGAAACTACTTTCCATATTTCATAATGTTATACAAAAATCTGCTGGTGTAGCATTTTTGTTATAGAAAAAACAATGAAAAATCATTTTAACAACAAATTACTACGTTAGAGAACTTAGTCGTAATAATTGTAACTAGTTAAAGGAATGCAACAGTAATATAATGTTAAAGCACTGTAACAACCTCTGGAAGTGGACACTCAAACATTCACTTAGAAGAAACACATTCTCACGATGATCAAATGTCCTTAAGGAGTTCTTCAACACATGCACGATCCTTTTACCAAATGTTCGACCACAATTGCACTTGCAAACCTTATTTACACCATCAACATTTCCCTGCACCCCATTAACACTTACGAATTTCATGATTGGTTTTCTATTAAGGTTCACTGATGCACTACTGCACAAAACGGACGGTTATCCTGGCTGTGTGTTTTGTGAGGTTCGGACACCACGAAAGGACTGCGCTGTGTTTGCGATGCTGCACACTGGATGCTTGGCTGAGGTATGATACCGGTGATGGGTCACCCGATGTGAATTTATACTCGAATCTGTGACTTCAATTTCCCAACTCCCTCCTGAAGACTCTGCACAGCACTGAAGCTGAAGCTCGTGCGAGAGCGAGAGTGGACGCGTGTATATACAACGAACAAAAAAAAAAGAATATGATTATTATTAAATGCGGCACTAGACTACAAACCCCTCCGCCATCTAATACACTCGCGCGCACACACACTCACGCACGTGTTCTTGCCTTCCTGCTCGGGTGGATGGTTCTACGGCGGTGCACAGCGGGTGCGAATCCGTAAACCCGCTCACATAAACACACCGTAACACTGTGCACAAGTGCACAAAGCGAGATGCACTCGTCTGCAAGGAGCATCGATACCCCGACCGAGTTACCTCCCTCCGGCAACCAATCACACTCGCGGCTCGATGCAGCGGTGTGCGGCCCCAACTAAAAGGCCGTGTCGGAGGGATCATAATATTTCTTGCACTCCTTCCCAACCGCCCCATCCTCCACCAGGGGTGATGGCAAATCCGTGAGTGGTAGTTTGGAAGATTCCTAGCCTGCTGCCCGAAAAGGGTTCCCCCTGTGATTTTGGTTGGAGAAGGGAGATATCGCCAAAGGTTTCCACCTGGGTTGTGGATCTTCCCCCTCTGCCCTGAAGAATTAGACCCCCGCTTCACAAAAGCTCCCAGTTCGGGGCGGTACCACTCACCGGGGCAAGAACTTTAATTAGATGACCCATTGCTCAGCCAGATCTGCTCTTAAGCTGGCATCTTCTTACATAAGCAAAACCGGCTACGTGTTACGATTAATGAGAAATCACACGCCATTCAGAGACGGGAGGATTTTTCCTTTTGCGCGAATCCATTTTGGCCAGTTTTCCGCTAATACGTTGGGCGCGCAAAAAAACACATGTCACACGCTGGACACATCATTTCGATTCCCAAGATGGTGCTCTTTATTTGCTCAATCGCTACCGTGGTTCAGTCCCGGAAAATAATCGAACCACAAAACCTGAAGGTGTTGGAGGGAGGATGGCAAAGCGAAACCCCTCATGAAAGGTCACTCAGTGCAAAGTGTGACGCGTTCCATCACCCGCCTGCGATCATCAGTTGAATGGTGGCCAGAGGCAGTTTTCAAGGTTTCTGCGCCACGGTGGTCAGTAGATTAGATCGGAAACATCCCCCCCTCGTTCGTTTGGGGGAGGTTTGCGAACGCGAGATTGGGACACGCGAAGCGATGGGAGTTTTTGAAGTAAAACCCCCCAGCGGCACACCGCTCACATGAAAAGCAAACAAAACTTATGTCGTACGCCACCCGCAAATGTCGTTCTAATTACCTCCATGGGATGACCGTCCGCGGCGAGATATTTGTACAAGGAAGGGCAACGATGCTACCGTAATTAATCATCCATTATTTGGCAGGTGGCCCGTAGTGTACCGGGTTACACCAAACGCCCGGCAGTGTTGGAGTGTAGCATTTTAATCCCGGGTAAGCTCCAGTGATCGACGATCTTCTTGCTTTTGGGGTTTAGGTTTGGCGCCGCACGGTTGGACGCTTTCCGTTGGGAGCACACGCGAAACTGTAATTACTTTGTGCTGGAGAAGAGTCGGTCTTTTGTCAGCTCACAAAAGAGTAGCTGGACATTTTTCGTCGTCCAGATGTGACATTGGATGCGGTGAGAAATTAAATGTTTGTTGTTTTGGTGCGTTTGTTTGTGATGTTACTGTTGTTGTGGAGTTAAAACGTCTAGTTATGCACTGGAGTTTGTCTACAAGTCTCAGACATATCCGGAGCAAGAACTACGTGGTATATCCGCCATTCTGGCATATTTATAATTTGATGATCCATTTGGTTTCACACAATGAAAACGATATCTGATATCCTAACCATGAAGATATGGTTATATGGTCTACGATAACATCATTAAACTCTCCTCAACTGATATCCAAAGGGTTTTTGACGAGTACCTCGTTGGATATCCTGTCCACATCGTTCTGGACATCTTCCTCAACAAAATATCTGTTTCGAAAAGCACCTCAGTCTGCTCGGGACTCATTCGAAAATGCTGAGAGTATTAGCTGTTTGTGTTAGCTTTGCGATAAGTTTGAAGTAGTCATATCGGTCGATTTTTATTGTCATTGAATTATTATGATTACTGATGATGTAGACGAGACAGGACTATGAGAGATAGGCCTTGTAAGCCACTTCCAATACCAGTGCAACGGAAAATCTAAAATTTATTTCCAATTGGACTCCATAGATACTATTAATAAAACAGGAATAAATTGAACTGAACCTGAAACGAGTTCCCTGGTAAAAGATTGGAGACCTCACTATATCTAATAGACATGATCTTTAGAGCACGCCAAGACGACAACACGTTATTGAAATTCTGAGGATGTGCAAAATACCTGTTCACTTGCTAACTTTAATACATCTGTTGGACATATTAACGTCACCAAGCAGCTGTGCTGTCATCTGCAAGTCAATCTGCAAATACTGGAATAAAATACCAGATGTTATTCAAATTATTAAACAATTTATATCCACTCACTGGTGACTTTGTGCGAGACTTCCTCAATTCCCGTTTATCTACTTCATTGAATGATGGAAAGCTTATTCCAGACACTTCCAGACACGTTTCTTTAATCTGGACTACTTTTATTTTCTTGAATCCTTTCCTTTTCGTTTCACTACAAGGTTGTATTCTAACTTCATCAATCACTTATTCAATTAAATTACGATGCGACCCTCCTCCTTCAGGGAGGGTGCTCGGACGAGTAACTTGTCTTCAAACATCGTTTAAACTTAGCCTCAATTAAACCGGATGTTTACGAGCGTCCGCATTCCTGGCACTGAAACCACCCACCGTTTTGTGGCACCTGGGTAAGCAACCAATTTGAATGATGAGTAGTATGCGTACTGGTACTACTAAAGTAACCACAGACACTCGCATCACATTAGAACAAGCATCATCCCAACCTTAGATCAGATAGCGTTTCCCACGCACTCAGTGCACGGGTTTGTGTGCTACAAAGTAGTAACTCATCCTTCTGTTTTCGACATTTAAGTCATACTTCGGTTATTGCCGAGGTGCATCGTTTGGATCCCCACCGGGGGATAAGCGTGCCGATTGGACGAATACAGCAGCTATCGTAATTTAAATTAATAACCCCAAACCCTATCAATGTCGAAGGAGAAAAGGTTACCCGCCGGTCGGTTTAATGCAAGCAGTCGTCGAATAATCGATTTGGAGGTTGTAGCACGGTCCACCCTACTTGCCACCGGTTGGAATGGTAAACTCGTGAGACTCTCGTTAATGCTTTGAAGATTGTACGAAAGAAAGTGAACCGCTGTGAGTGAACTAATTAAATTGAATTGTTCTGTAAGTCGGGCTTTTGAATGATCGTCCCGGGCGTTGATGGCGAAATCAAATCATCGCTTCGATCACGATGATCGTGGGCAGCACGTTTGGAAGGAAGTTATTAACGAGTTGGGTGTGCATTCTAATTGGCCATTCATCATGTCAGCTCCTTGCAACAGATTTCCTAAAATGTGTTTCTCCATGTCGCCCGTCCGACTGCTGATGAATGGGTTGCGATAAGAAGCAAAAAAACAGCTTCCAATCGGGGTGGCCTTTTGCATACCTTACCACGATTTAGATGCATTCGGTGACAGCCGGGTGCTCATCCGTCTGCTTGTGATATCAAAGCCAACGCCTTCAAGCATCAACTCAACGCGTCCGGATGTGTTTTTCAATATGCCCCCCTAGGCACCGACTCACGATCGTGCGATGCAGTTCCGTTTGAGCGGCGTTACGTCAGTCGTGGTGTGGTGCATTTTCCCACAAGTGAGCTTCATCCTCGTAATTAATGGACTCCGCATGCTAATACCCAGCGAATGGCGAAGCTGGTGATCGTTTTGGTCAATCGGTAGGACACGTTTGTGAAACATTTTTCTACATTTTATTAGAACGGCTTAATGGCGGTCTGGAGGACCTGTCTTGCTGGGTTGGGTTGGTGTGTTACATCAAGCGAAACACAAGGGGGCGTAAACATGTTGGAGTGCGCGGTTAAGCTACGCTTTTTGGTGGCACCGATCGGGTGATGGTGGGGGTTGGAAGGGGTATTAGTGTGTGCATCCTCATCGCTAACCCAACTAGGTCTGTAAGCGCGTGGCTAATGCATAAGAAGGCATTCAATTACGATTATACTTTATTCTGTCCTTATTAAGAGATGAGGAAAGAGACTTAGATATTTACCATACTTTTAAAATGCTCTTTCCCAGAATATTCATTTATTTTTCATATTCTTTCCTGTATAAATCACAACAAGTGCTGTAAATATAATTGAACTACTTAAATACATTGGAAACTGAGTGAAATAAAATTGAAAATAAAAATTCCATAACTACTAAATGAAATAGCGCCATCTGGTTGTGAAATTGCAAAGCGTATTGATGGACTCAATATTCTTGTATTACTTTATGGGTTAAGAAGCAGTGTTGTGCTATAATATTAATCATATGAATCTTCAATACGAAGTCTGTCAAATCATGAGTTGATTTTTGAAAGACTCATTAATCTTTTGGAAAAAATCAATGCTCCGAGTTTTCCGATGGAGTAGAACTGATAATGTGGTTTATTGAACCTGAAGCATCTTGTACAGCATCTGAAGCTAGTATCACCTAATCCAGTATTTTTCAAAATTATCAAATGTTTCATTCAAAATAGTTGTAGTCAGTTTATGGCTCTTAGAGACTGCAACATAGAAAAAAAGTTCATTTCAATGCCTTAAAAACAGTTGTTGTGAGCACTAGGAGGATTGGTAGTGTGAAAATGATTTGCCGTTTCTAACTGGTACGATCAAGTATACGAAAAATGTTGCAAACAGGACAACCGCTTTCTGTTCACACCATCGCGTCCCTTAATGGTGGCCCTCTCGAAATATCGCTAGCTTAACGGCCGATCGTGCCATTAGGCTTATCGGGCAGGTGTGAAATATAAAACTGGCTTAAAATAAACTCAAGCTCAACCCACCCGAAACTTGCACATGATCCGCTTTGATTGATCGAAAGGCCACAACAAGGTGATGCTTTTAATTGTGCATAGTTGTTCTAAATCTGTTCTAAAAGCAGTTTGCTGATTTTTGTTTCGTTTTATCTCGGATGCAAATTAAACGAACGTTTACGGTGCAAGTAAAAATGTTTCCCATCCGCCGCAGCTCTTGGTTGTGTACCGCATTTAGAATAATTTGCCGTTTTCGCTAATGATGTCGTTTCGTTTCGCTGATCGGTACCGTCAGGAATCGGTACAATGACGCTGGTTTGTAAGATTACAAATTATTAGTTTATTATTCCGCTGCCAACCGTTAAATGTCAGTCAATTTTACGCGCCCGTCCGTAAACACTCGCACCGAAGGTGGTGTGTTGCACGCTCCGGGGGCCGAATGCCGCATCTAGGATCGGCCGCGTGCCATCGCTCCAAATGGCGCCGGGTTTAGTGGCGAACGGTGGAGGATCCTCCCAAGCTACGCTACAAAATATTGTACATTGCATCATCTGCTGTAGCAGCATCATCATCCGGGCTTCTTCGCGCGAACACGGTCCGCGACCGGTACGTCCGATTTAGCTGGATAGAGCAATTTTGCATAAAAATCGCCTCGATGGCGTGTTGCAATCGGGGTGGTTTTTTTTTTGCACGATTCTAGACGATCGGGATTAAGTGTGGCGATTCAGGCTGAACCAATACCTTCAGGTTGCAATTGGTTCTGTTGGTGATCTTCACCGATTAGCTCAAGCGATCGAACTTGATCTTGTGAGTTTGGACAAATTACATGCTGAACACACTCGGGCTTTACGATCCGGTAGCTGACATAAACGATGCTGTCCGACACAACGTTTAAGCGTGTGAATATGGAATTTCGACACCCAACCAGTTGACTTTAGTGAAGATGGGTGAAGTGGGAAGAGAAAGCAACAAGAAACCCGAAGCAGTACGGTGGCGTAAGTACACCAGGTGTCATAAAACTGTGCCGTATCTGGTTAATAAATTTACCTGAAAACTGTTTTAATTAAGCGCCCGGTCGACGTCGTCACCTTCGGGCAGTTCGCAGCTCGTATATTATGGTCTGGCGCGATCGTTTAATGCGCCTGCGTTGGGTTGTGGTTGGGTGAAGATTAATGGACGATTGGAACGTTTTGTTACCCCAACATCTTCACAACAGTCTGGTGGCGTCTGTCCGTGCTGACGGATGGGTTCACGTCAAATGTCAGCCATAAGCACGGCATCATAAAATCGTGCCTCGGATGAAGATGAATTAGCTACCGGCCATATCAAAGGTGAAGCGAATTAACCACCGATTGACCAGCAAGTGAATCTGCCACAATTGGAGAAGTAAAAAAAAATGGAATCAAAATATTTCTCGCTAGCGTCTGTTACCTCCTCCGAGCTAAAACGACGCACCCGCCCCCGGTTCAAATATTTCAGGAACCTATTAAATTCTCATTAGAACCATATCGCCAACTGTCCGATGCGCAAGGTTGCGCACGAATGCCGGACAACTCATCGAAAGATCATCCCAAGAGCGCTCCACTAGCTCCGGCTTGGTCCACACGGTGACCTTGCTTGGTAAAGGAGCAACGTGCGACATTAGAGGCACAATTTCCATAAAGTTAAACAAAGTGCACCGCAAGACATCACCCACCACCGGCTTGGGCCGGTCGGCTAATTGCACCCGGGAGGGTGGGCTTCCCAACGGGGTCCATTTGTCCGTCTGTTCGCGCTTACCAGTCCGAGATCGTCCGAAGATCGTCTCCATCGATTGAAATGTCAAGTGAAGCAACTTGTCCGGGTTGATGTGTTTTGCCTGCAGAAGTAGAATAGTAAATATAGTGCCCTCCGCACTGGTGATCTTTGCCTACCCTGCTAGCTCGATCCTTCCGTAAGCTGTTTCTGCAATGATTTATTTTGGGGAATTTTAATTCCCCCTCATATCCCGCAAGCGACTTCTCACTGTGACAATGATACAGTACGGTACCGAAACTAAATTACAAAACCCGACCATTATATCACATGTTTGTTTGGTGCCGAGTCTAGCCGAGTTCGCATCTGTCACTCAAAGCTCTCTCGCGCGGCTCGACGAGTCTGACCGAGTCTGCGTAAGGTAACCGGAAAGTTCAGAAACGTCATTACAATACCTATGATTTATGACCGTTACTGTCGTAACGTTCTTCAATGCTTCAATTTCTATCTTTGCATTTTTTTATTACAACGCTTCATCTCCTCAGTGTAGGCTATTCTGGAGCAATCATTCTGGGGAGCAGGATCTGCACTGTTACGATCACTTTGGATATCGTTCCTGATTGCCTTTATGTTACGGCCAGTGTGATCCCATAAATCAACCGAAACCCTCTACCTGGAGGAATGCAATTTGCCGCAGTAAGCTCGGACAAACTGGTGCAATATTGCATAAGGTTTGTGGGTGTGTTTGGTTTTCATAAGGGTGGGAATTCATATGGATAGCGAAGTGAATCAATTTGCGTACCGTTCGGTGTGGTGTGGTAGTTATTTGCTAAACCATCCCATAAAGAAAGTGTGAAAGGTTTATTGATATACTTTCCGGTGGAGTGAACTGATGTGTGTAAGGTTAGGTCATTAATCTTCCTATCCTTAGTATAATTTTGTGCTCTCTTGCATGTATGAGCTTTTGAATCAATTTCTTAAGTCTGTGAAGTTACCGGCAAAGAAAACTCGTTAATAATGTTTATATCGTATGATTGAGTTTGCAATATTTGAATATAGATCATCTCTATGTTCAGTCGAACACCAAGCATCTTGGAGGTATCAGGTGGAATGAAAGCGGAGGCCCCACCAGGATCTGACAATGGAGACAGAGGAGATTGCAAACGTCATCGATCTTCGGGATCTCCAATTGAAGAATATTTGGAATTTTGTAAAAGAGTTCCTCAAAATCCAGGAAGACTTTAACTTCAAAATTCCTGACCTGAGAAACCTGACGACGAACGTCAATCTCTGTGAGAACCATCATTGGAATTAATGAGTCGATTCTAATTGACTGACATGTGCACTTTAGTATCTACATGAGCCTTCATACGCATCGGACATTGACAACAACGGGTTTGGCTATCCGTTAGCTGCTTAAGGACATCCCCGGCAATAAATGTTGTAATCAGCAACTTCAGTTCAGATTCAACATCGCTTATGTTACAAATATTATATCGTGTCATTGCTAGATAACTACTTCATGAATAAAATAATTAACATAATAACTGAAATAATAAAAACTTAAATAATAACTTCAAGAACAAAAAATAGATATTGATACTTCTCTTTCACAGATGCTTAATCCTAATAATCTAAAAAAATGAGAAAGAAACTAACGATACAATAAAAAATATGACCTCCCCAAAAGCTTGGATATTATTTCCTTTCCCTTGCAAAACAAATAGACTACGATCAAGAGCATTCTGCCGTGGGTGTTTCCATCAAGGTCACGATCGTTCGCCTACTTCGATTTCGTACCATTTTTCACTTTCGATGGCTGGTGTGATTTTTCCTGGGAAATAAATATTCTACTTGCGTGTCTCCTTAATCGAAAATTAATTGCCATCATTAAAAACCCGACCGAGCTACCTTTATGCCATTCTTCTTTGTGGTAGAGACACTATCTTCCCAAAACCCCAAAGGGGAGGAATGCTTGGAATAGCGCTACGGAAGCAATACACCTTGCCATGATTGATGATGGGTCTCACTTTATCACACCTTTTTTCGTTCGCTGTTGCTATTTTCAACACGGATTAGTTGGCCTTACAGGTGCATAGTTGTACAATCGCAAAATTGTTATTGAGTGCTGGTTGAAAGTTTGAACTATTGTGAAAAAATTTGCTCCCAAACGGAACCTATTGATGAATCACAGCTTAACTTCGCCCTAAGGGGTTATATAGGGGATCGGATTCGTGGTGCCAACAATTCACACCTCTATCAGCCGATAGAGTAATTTTATGATCCTAGAAGTCTCCGTTCGGGACTTTCTAAGATTATCAGCTCAGCGTGGAGTTTTGCACCGATTGCTTGCACTCTACCGTTCGGGTGGGTCAGTAGTACTCTTTTGAAAAAAAGGGCACCAAGGCGCTCGTTACACGCTGGGCAGCAATGAAGAAAAAGGTTCGACTGGAAAATTGTACGTAACATTTATCTGCTGGTGCAACTGGATCGTAACACTTAACCTCGGTGACTTCGAAAGGCAAACGATGCACGACCGGCTCAAGTGCTGCTTTGGATCATCATTGGGGTTTTTTTTCGGTCGGTATGGTATCGATGTATGTCCAGAACTGGTGCCTTTAAGAAATTTACTTAATTCTCTTAAAGAACATTTCTGGTTGGAGTAATCGATCGGGTGGATAATGTACCGTTTAATAATGCAAAACTGCAACGAGCCATAATCAATACAACATTGTATGGTGGACATGTTATCAGTAATGTTCGTGGTAGCATTATAGCATTATAGCAACACACAATAATGTTAAACGGCACAATGAGAGATAATGTTCAGCCATTAGCTGCATTAAAGCGTGTCAAACGAGCAGCTCGGATTCGGTAGACTGCAGACGGTAATGTGATACTGTTGCATTACGATGCATCGTTTGCAATTGCCACTGTGTTGGGGTGGGAGCATTAGCTACGGCTTGTTATTAGCAGTCATTTGCAGCTATTCAAAAGACTCTTGGAATGCTAGTGATAGGGGGAATTTTAGTGCTTTTCGATGGATTTTATGAGTTGGTTGCATGACCAATGATCACTTTTGATAAAGGTGAACAGAAAAATTGCTTTGCTATAATAAAGCAAGAATAGAATTACGAAATATTTTAGGCATTCTTTACTTGCACACAGACATTAATTTATCTCCATAAAACGATGTAAATTAATTTTCATGTTCTAACAATATTAGCCCCTTTTGCAACCTTTACAAATCATCCCTTTTATGCTCTATCCATTCGCAGCTTTACTTGAGGTACAAACCAACATTGCAGAGTAGCCTACAGATCATCTTGATGCACAACAAAACAACAACCCGAAATCAAATAAATATCCGTCAACTTTTGCGAAGAAGCGTGAGAAATGAAAAACTCATTTCCCCAACACCCGCCTGTGTATTCCCGGACAAAATGGCGATTACTTTTTATTTCGTTGTGGCCATGTACATCATGTTTTCGAATGGCGGCACAAATAGAAGAAAAAAAAACGCCCCGGAGATGCTTGGTGGTGAGGAAGAAAATTTATGTGGTTCACTATCTTCGGCATCTTTGCAATTTCCTTCGGGGCATGATATTTCAGTGTGATATTCTGTTCCCTGGTGCCGCATCCGTGGGCACGAACTGCCAAGAATGTAGCATCACACTATGGATGACCTATTAAAGGCAGAAACATTCCGCCGAATTTGTTTTTGTTTGTTTGTGTGATGGGGTGAATAATTGCTTTTAGACAAAAATGGTACAACATTCTTGTTGCATCGCGAAGATGTTTGCGAGTGAACAGGAACAGAACGTGAAGATGATATATTAAGACACGACATGGCTCTTTATTAAAGTGCTAACGGAGTGAATGGTGACGGCAAACTAAAGCGACTGTTCAGGGGAGTGTGCATAGTATACGACCTCCGTACGGTTCAAGTACGGCTCGATGACAAATTAATTTTCGCACTTTATCGATCAAATGGCATCGGTGTCGCGATACGAAGGGTGTGATCGCGCAAACCCACATTAGTTCGTGATCGGTAGGAAATACATCTTATGAGCAGGGAGGCAGAATATGCCTTGAGAGACCTTAACGAATAAAAATATATTTAATTATAGTATTGATTTATTTTAACAAGCTTATTTTAATGTAGCTTAAACTGAGCTTATGTTCGAATAAGCATAAAGGCTAATTAAAAGTGTTAATTAACTAACCGCTAGAATCGAACACTCGAGATGCATTAATTGAAATGTCAACCAGTTTACGAGCGTGAGAGCTGCAGAAGCTTTTAACAAGATGAATACTTTAAAGGGGGACCTCTGTAAATTTATGTTTGTTGAGGTCAGCTTTCAATTAAAAATATTGATCTGTTTGCCAGAGACACAAATAAAGAAAACCTCAAATCGAGTTTATTGGTTGATTGGAGCTGTCTTTTATGTATTAGAACCAGTGTCGGAAGGTATCGAAACTAATTTGCATTAAAAAAAATTATAGATCTTTATCCAGAAGGTCTTTTGGAAGGATGGTTAGTAAGTAGGTGATCAAGTATGATTATTATTTCCAAATTTTTAGAATGCGCTTGATGAATATAAAGATTATAAAGATTATGTTCCGTGATACTTTCCGCCAGAAGCTCATTAAACATATTTTGATATTTCTAACATGATATTGCATAGATTCGGGCGACGTTCATGTTCTACTTAGAGCTGATCGGAAAGACAACTCTATTGGGCTTATTCGAATGTGAAGCTTTACCTCACATTTTCAAATTCCAAAACACTGATTCATTGCAATTATTTAATTATTTGAATAAATAATAATAATAATAATTAACAACATTTTATAGGTGTAACATTAGATCTATTTTAGTATGTTGTTGAAGGTGTTGTTCTAAAACGTGAAATTACAAAACAATGTAAGATTTGTTGTTGCTTCAAAATATAAGCATGCAAAATTTATTTAATCTGGCCGCTATACAATACAAAAAAAATTGTAGCGTTCGATAGACTCATTTAAATTTGAGCAAAGCTTCGAATTTGTAGAAATTACTAGTCAATTATAAGTTTCTTAAAATCACAGTACTAGACAGAACACTCAAATGATGTTGGAATGTCAAGTGATGTTAAGTATAAACAATGCCCGATGACTTTAGCATTTCACAGCACTTCTGCCAGAAATTGAGTTAATCAATCATAATAAAGTTGTCAGCGCAGTGTTTGGCGAACAAATGTGTTCCTTGCGTGTTGACCGCTGCGAAGCTTAAACGTTTTGAAATGTAACCTTTAAAATAGTATTCAAAATCCCATGCCTTCATTAGAAGCATTATTCACCGTCAGCCTATCAGCATGAAGAGCCCCCAAAAAAAAAGGAAGCATTATTGCGTCGATTTCAAACGCATGTTCTCTCACCTTTCAGCTCGTTTTGATAAAGCTGTCCATCGTTCATCTTCCCATGTGTTCTCCATTACGGTTGGCATGTGTGCAACTTTAATAAAGCGACAATCTGCTTTGACACCAAATTTGGGGTGCCATCCCATCCCCAGTCGCCTGCGGGCCACTGACCTTTCCCACTGGCATTCTTGGGCATGCCGAAACAATGCGATGAAGTACGACTGTTGTAATACCGTCACCATTTCCTGACATTGAACCTCCATCTTTCGAAACGGTTCGCGAATCGGTTGCCAGCAACATTGCCGGTAACGGACGTACGGGGGTCGCGCGCGATCTACACGATCGTGTGAGATGGCTGCAACGAAGAAATGGCCGACGGCGGTTCGTGTCTTTTAAATCATATCGCTTTGAAGAGCAATAACTCAGTACCTGCTATCAGGGCGCTGATTATACCGTGCGCGGAGAAGATATAATTGAGGGTCATTACGGTGCACAGCTTTTGGGCCCGTTGCCCATCTTCAGAAGCTGTCAGTTTTGATTGTTTGTTTAAAAATTCTAACATTTTGCACCGTGCTCCGTCGTGCTGTCAGTTGATCAAGCATTGATTGTGGGTTGTGTTCTACAAAGTTGTGCCGTGTGGTAATGTGTATTTTGCTCAGTTACAGATTATTATTGACGGCAGGAATGAATTGAATTGTAAAGGAGATATCTTTCGGGTGGGCAAAGGTATCATCAAACATTTTGAAAGAGCATTGGGCTGGGATTAACATAATCGCAAAGACAAACACTCGCCTATAAGTTGCTAAACATCACCCATCATGTGAGTGGATGTGAAAAGTTTTCGAGGTACGCAAGAATTGCTCACCTTTACCCAACAAGGGCATAATAAAACTAATTTTCAACACACCCTACCAACATTGGTTTTTATTAAACCAATCCCTTCGGTTCTCCAAATAATAGACAGAAAAAAACTAGGCTAGTGCATCCCTTAGCACCTTTTTGTGTTGTTTCTAGGGTGTTTTTGGTTCGGTCAAAGAACAAAGTGACTTCAACGCCGCGTAAGACACGAACCCGATCTATGGCAATCATTGTTGTGCGGTTGGCCACGGTGTGGCCTTTCCGACCACCTGAAATCGATATGGTTCGTGTTTGTTTTTTTATTTTTTTTTTTGGTGCGGCCAATCTTTTGACAGAACGGGCCCATTGCAGTGGGGCTCATCCCTTTTGTATGCGGCGTGCGGTTGAAACAATGCACAAGGGAGTCGGCAGTCGTCTTCATCACGCAATCCACCGTCCGGCACGCGGGTCGAGACGATGAGTGATGGAAGTCCGTCGCTTTTGACGTCCACCGGTGCGAACCTCAAAAAACCTTGGGACCGGGTTACCTGGGGCTGGTCCAATCCGTCCCGTAGCGGTCAAATGCAAATGCAATCGACCGGTGAAGACGAACGGTGCCTGGCGTCTTAGGGTTATTGTGAGATTCCTTCGGCGGGGAAGGTATTCCCGGTGGACAGCCCTCTTTGCCGGATCGATGAGCAGACCCACTAGCGCCGATGTGTTAACATGCTTTATTGCGGTCGTGTGGGTGCGTTCGAATCCGTCTCAAGAACTTTGCCTGCTCGTTCACGGTTTTTGAGGGATGGTGATTTTTTTTCTCCTTTTTTGGGAGATTGGGTTGTCTTATTCCCTCGCAGGAGTATGGTTTATTAATTTTTTGTGCATGGTAGTTTTTTTTCTTGCTACGGCATCATTCATGCTTTTGGGGTACAGTGCTGTTCGCATTGTGTGCCTTTCAGAGTGTATTTTAATGTAAAATAAAATTTGTATTCGATTGTTTATCAAATATTATGCACTATGCCAACAATTAAAATAATTAAAACGCCTTAATGTATGCAAATGACCGATAACACAAAATATCAAATTAATAATAATATTTTGTCAATATTTGCATACTTTTAGGCGTTTTATAACGGAACAGCACGTAATATTTGTTATTTGATTCCGTTTTTCGTTAGAATATGCAGTTTTTCGTATTAAAAATGTATGGGGCATGTTTTTTATTCTGCAAATTCTAAATAGGCATGATAATGAATAATAATTTAATAATTTCAATCAATATTTCGATTATGAGCATTCCATTTTTTTTTAAATCCGAAACTTCCATCCAAGTTGAGCATAGCCTCATCACTCTCGCACCACACTGTGGTTTGTTTTGTGTGGCGCTTTTTTTCTCGCTGCACCTTACCCATCCCATCCGCTTGTACGAGGTGCAAATTCATTAATCTCAACATGAATGGAAATGGCTCGCCAAGTGACGGACCGATCGTAATGACATTCAAACTTACCGCCCTTACCTCGTCCTAAGTGATGGTTGAGCCCTCCTCTTCCCTTTCCGCTGTCCGACCCGCAATGCGTTCTATGTCCGACATGGAAGGGTGGATCGGGTTGTTTTTTGCCTCCATTTTTTTAGGGGATCTCGCTTTCCCTTGCACGATCGTTAGTATCGCCTTCTCGCGATCTTACGCTATCATTCTGTGATTGTTCTCGTTGGGCTATTCGGTCTCGCCGCACCTTACCTGTTGCCGTTCTATTCGCAACCAGCGCACCTGTGCGTACCGATCGCGAAGGTATTGTGATTAGTGGACCGCATTTCGGTGTAATGTTGCCGATTTTTTCTTCTTTATTTATTTGACTCCATCGGTGTTGTGTTTTTTTTTTTGGGTGGTCACCGCACCTACCTACCTGTCCGAGCTCTGGCAACGGTTTGGCGTTGGGAGGTAGCATAGGTTGTATAAATAAAATTGCCAACGGCAACATCGCTGATAGTTTGTCTTTGGTGTTTGAATAGTGAAGATTATCGATCGGTTCGCTCCGTGCAGATTCCTTTTTTTGTGAATGGTGGGAAACGGTGTCGAAGAGGAAGTTTGTTGCGTTTAGTGGTGTTTAGGGAGGAAAGGATTTTTTTTTGTTTAAATTTTTTCATTGTATATCGAGTTCGGATAATTCAATCCCAAAAAATGACTAACTTCAGCTTTACGGTAAATGTGTGAATAGAAGCGAAAGCAAGAAGGGAAAGTGTTTATCAGCGCATTCGCTTTCATTCCAGCAGTTTGCTTTGGTGCTTGTGATTGTGGCGTGTGGTGCTTCGGCTAAGCCCCAGAATCAGTATACGCACAATAGCTACAACAAGAATACCGGTGTGCGTAACACCTCGGTAGGACACCGGCTGACTAACCAGCACCAGCAGTACCAGCAGCAGCATCAGCACCAACAGCAGCAACATCAGCAGCAGCACCAGCAACAACAACATCAGCATCAGTCGCAGCAACATTTCGCACACCAGCGTCAGCCGCAGGCTCTACGAGCGCCATTATTGCCACCTCACAACCCTGCTCAGTTCAGCCAACGGTTGCAGGTAAGAATGAAATACAAAAATATAAATTAATATAATTATAATTAAAAATAATTGAATAGTTACAAAAATTTAAAAGTAAAAAAAGTTACTAAAACTATGAATTCCTAGAAATAATTATATAAAATAAAACTTTACATAAAAATCAAAACAGAAAATAGTTTTATCAAAAGGTTCATTATAAAATTATTCATTGTGTTTTGTAATAAGCAAAAACACATTGAGCAAAACAAATTTATTCTCTTTACATGATTGCATTACTAAGTTTTAAATATAAATTGTGCAATCTTATTTAAATTATTATATTTTTACATGTGAACTAATCAAACATGTATTTTTTTATCGATAGTTCAAACAAATACAATAAAAAAACTTCTTTGATGCATTTCGAACTTAAAAATGAAAACCAATAATATATTTTGAAATATAATTTTCTAATTTTGCTAATTAATCCTATTTAAAATAAATTGAACGAAATTTATTCAGAAGCATTTGTACTTTAGAACAAAGATAATGTCTAAATGTCCATTGGAGTATTTATTGATTAAAAGTATTGTAAAATAATCTACTTCTAAGAAATTACTAGTGTTATTTCGCTGCTAAAGAGACGTTAGCCTAATTTAATTGCTTGACATTTAATGCGTCGGGTCGGGACCCCTTTCTTTTGCAACCCTTTTGCAGCAACCCTTCCCAAACGCGATCCGTCCCTTCGTACCGATCACCTCCTACAGCAATGACGTATCGTACGATGGTAGCTACTCGTACGCATACACGACCGGCGATGGGCAACAGCAACAGGCCCAGGGATACCTGAAAAATGCCGGCCTGAAGGATCTCGAGGCACAGTCGGTGCAGGGTTCGTACTCGTACACGTCACCCGAGGGCCAGCTGATTACGGTGACCTACATTGCCGATGAGAACGGTACGATGTGCATCCTCTTACGCAATCTTACGCACATCGCTAACGCTGCAAAACACTCTCTTTTCAACCGTCGTCTTTTCCTTGAGCCAGGTTTCCGTGCGGAGGGTGCCCATCTGCCAACGCCACCACCAATCCCGGAGGCGATCCAGAAATCGCTCGCCCTGATTGCACAGACGCAACCGGTTTCGGCACAGTTTAATGCCGCCTACAACCAGCCCCGTTTCCACCAGACCGGTCATGTACCGTCGGCCAGCGGACACAACTACAACCGATACGGTTAGGAGTAGTGCAGCACGCGAACTTTCCCCACATGACTGACCCAATATCCTTGATCCGGCCGTCGATCGTACTCAACATGGCAGGTACATATACGTTTGTTACAACACCAAATGTTTCGTCTTCATCAAATTCTTGCCACATTCTACCGGAAGATGTTCCACCGAACAACAATGGAGATTCCACGCAGAGCGAATGGTGCTTGTTCCGATTGGCAACGCCCAAAAAAACAAAACCACATACAACACATCCGTTCTCTCGTCTTCTCACACTCCGTACCCCTTCCACATGGTGGGATGCAATCTGTCCATTCAGTCGTAAACTACACGATCCATTCGATGCGATACGCCAACCGCACGTACGGTTGTAAATCTCTTTCCACTGTCATTCGCATCTCAACGTGTGGCACACGTTGCGAGTGGCATCGGTATCGCTAAAATGCGCAATTAATATGCAAATTGATTTCGGGCTCGTTTTCCGAAACAGGCGGAAAAACGCCACCTGCGCTCCCATCGTTGTAACTCCGCCGCTTCAAAACCTCGTCATCGTCGATTGATTAAGAAACAATGTAAACGGTTTGTTTGTTTGTCTCCAAACGTCCGTCTACCTTCCGTCGTCACCATCGGCTTGCGCACGGATAAATTGATGGCGATCGTAATGGAGAGCGCCCCGGGCTTATGTTACTTCCATTCCACACGATAAGCATGTTTGACACGTTGTAATTGCCTTCCATACATTTTAGAACCCGTAGGCAGGGTGACTGATCGATCTCTTTATCGTTAGTTTTGCGTTGAGTTTAACATTGTTTTTACGCTTTTTTTTCTTTGCAGACATTAAACTCATTTCAGATTCGCTTTCATCAACTTCAGCCGATGGATACCGTGCAAAGGATGCCCACAGGAAACACAATTAGTACAGCTGGCTCAGCGATTGTCGGTCTCAATCTGCATGATCGCTGCAAAGACTTCCGGAACTAACTCATCGTTTTATAATCTTGTTTGTACATAGAGTGTAGATTGTTGTATCGATTGCAAATAAAGAACAATGCTTCTTATCAAAATTGTTTTTTGTTTACTAGTCTGAAGAATAATTGTTTACAAAAAAATAAGCTTGGGATCAAGAAAATTGCGAAAATGTGATTAAAGAATTAAATATCTTTCTTATAATAAAACTGAACTGGTCAATTATGAAGATATCTAAAATATATGAAACATATTTGTTTGACGGATTTTTTTAGATGTTTTATATTTTTTCATTGACTTAATCCATTGGATTTTAATGTAAATAGATAAAAAAACATAATTCCAATGCTATTAGCTTACTAGAAAATCGATTTTGAAGGACAAGTGCAGTTTTCTTCTATTTGTTTCGATTGCTGGACAAAATACATCAACAACAGCAAAGCAACGAACCTTTACATGCATGCTTATTCAGTAATTGAGGTCATTTGTAGGAATATCTAACAGTTATAAACCATCCTTTTCTACATTGAATCTTCAATCCACTTTATTTACACTTTAAATTTTATTTTATATTTTAAATTGAAATTATTGCCACAATGGATTTTAGTACTGTTTGTCGGAATTTCATAATTGCATAAACGTGAACGTGTTAAATAGTGATTAATCCTTAAATCTTTTGTGCGAATTTAGACCATAGTAGTTGTCTGCGCAAGACAACTATGCACTTAGATTTTAAAACCAAGATGACCGCTAGGTCTTCCACTATGCTAGTGAATGGCGATTGCATACTTCACGGCGCTTCAATGCACTGCGTAGCAAATCCATGAAGTAGTAGATCAGTATTTTTAAAAAATGTTTTAAATTATTCTCCTAAACCTTTGATATTTTTCAGGTGAAAATCATTCCACTTGTGTTTTGCGATTTGTATCATAGTTGAATATTTTGATACTTGGGTTTATTTTGTCATCTCAAACTTAAAAAAACTACGCTGTCTGAAGCAATTTTGCACAATTAAATTTCTTTAATTTCAGACAAATATTGCGTTAGAATAATATCTAATTTAAACAAATGTTTGTAAATGTAATCATTCAGAATATTATTTTTTTACATTTACTTCAACTTAATATAAAATGTGAATTGAAATATGTGTTCATCACTATAAAAACATGAAAGATAATTATGTACCAAATATCATCTTGATGATTCTAGCAGAAAACCATGGATCCAACAAAACTACCACATAAACACATTAAGATGATGTTTGATGTAGAATAAGTACCATAACCGACACGATTTTTTCTAACTAGCGTGTAACGAACCGAATACATCTCGCATGCCACGTGTAAAGAACGTTCCCCTGATACACCGTCCAGTCTCCCTTCGTTCGGTGTGCTCAATTACGCTGGCATCGTTTAAGCAAATCATAAGTTGTGAAGCATAAGCAGTTCCGGTTTGCCCTTTACGGTTCAAGCACCTGCTTCCCAGGATCCGTAACGAGATGGATCGATGAGTCAGCACGGCAAAACGTGCGACAAACACGAGATCCGATTCTGAATGTCGCGTTCCGACTTTAATTCGCTTGCAACGGCTCATCACACATTAGCGGTTTAACATTGTTGTAATGTGGAAAATCGGCTTCGCGATCCAATCGTGTAATCGACCGAGCCGGGACAATCATCATCACGAGTGTGCCGCAGCTTGAGATCGTGTCGATCGAAGCTTTGTGAAGTGGCGCGCTGCAGAACACGATCATTGCTCCCTCCCTTGTGTGGGGTGGAAAAAAGGGATGAGTTTAAATTTATCTGCGCTAGTCATTCCGAATCGAAGATTACAATTTTTACAATGCAAGTGACGAGTTGGTGGACTCGCATGTCAAACGTAGTAGAATGAGGTTTGAGGTTAGTTGCGGGAGGTGAAGCGTATTGGTCAAAATTTATTAGCCTTTCTTGTGCTCATGATGCGCTCCGATCGTAATCGTTTAGCTATCAACCATCCCTTCACTACTTACGATAAGCACATGCACAAGGCTGTTCCAGTACGGCACGGGGACGACAATCGGCCAACTGAAAACAGATGTTGAAACTGCTGTTTTGTCACATATGGGCGCATGGTAACGAGATGATCACTTCTCCCGGTTTGCATGAAGGCAATCCGTAACGATGATTCGAATGCCAGCTCACATTACCGATGGTAAACTGATGTACCATCACTTTTATTACAGGGCGAGGTACATCCAGCGGTGCTAAATATATCCACGCACAAGCACAAGAGAAAAAAAAACCCACCAACCACTTCGGTTAGTTTGGTCAAGAATTTTTAGACTTTCGATTGTCGAACCATTTTAGTCAGCGATGAAGTAATTACCGTGGCGCTAGCTGCAGCCTAGACCGGTGAATGCAGTTCGGTGCGTGAAGAAGATGCTTGCTTAATTTGTTTCGCCGCAGTGAAATCATTTTATGCGCCAGCGACAATCGCACCGCTGCAAATGGCTGTGAAATAAAATGAGATAGTGTAAAACCCAAAGGCGAAAGCTTAATCTTTGCTCAACCACCGAAATCCGATTGGGGCAAAGAGTTTGGGAAGCGATTCGGGGTGGTTCAATTGACATTTTATCTTTCTATTGGAAAGGGAGCATTATTTAGATGAATTATGAATGGGAGCGTAATGTCATCGGGTTTGAGGATGCAATGCATAACGATGACGGAAATTACTTAACTGCTGACCTGAGTAGAACATGCTGAAACTTCAAACCATTTTGAATGAACCAACTCTGCAATAAATAAAATTATCTAATTTTCATAGTACTCTATAAAGAACAATTCTTGGTAGGTATCATAATTAAATAAAAAAATAAATAAATAAATAAATAAATAAATAAATAAATAAATAAATAAATAAATAAATAAATAAATAAATAAATAAATAAATAAATAAATAAATAAA